>OX459031.1:95876440-96290043 GCA_949775025.1 Tricholauxania praeusta
TTGGTTGCCAATACTCCTGGCAAGATCGCCAATGTGGAGACAGAATTCGAATTGAATAATTTTAATTATAGTATTTATTTTTTATTAATAAAACGTTAGTTTCTTTTTGAATTTTGAAAACTTAATAATAATTTATTTTTTGGTCCAAAAATAAAATTTATGTTAATTGAATACAAAATTTGTATTTAAAGAATAAGGTTTATTTTTGTCAAGTGTAAGTGTTGGATGTGTTATGTCTGGGTCCCTACACTACTCCCCTTTCTAAAAAAAAGTGTGTGTTGTTGTGTTTGACTCTATGACACGCTTTGGCGGCTTACTCATATGTAGTTAAGCCATTAATACTTTGATTATATTATTACAGTTAACCAGATCCTAGATCATGGTCTTATCTTCTGTAATAATAATTAAAGTATTGTGTCTATATGTGTGTATAGAGTAATGTAGAGAATGGTGCTTGGAATAGTGTTTAGAATCCGTTTCAAATTATGTATATCTTGAATGGAATTCATATACGTGAACTCCACCAGGTGGCTAACGAAAGACGAACCAAGGCAAACGGGTCCTCATGAAATTGATAGAGAAATACTTAATTAGAGGCAGAACTCTTCACACTGACTTTTTTATCGAATAATTTGGCAGAGGTATTGATGGAGCAATACGAGGCGTTTGTAGTCATTTTTGTAAGGGATCTCCCCAAAGGGGCTTAGATAGGGGGAAGGTATGTCCGGAAAAAGTGTAGGGAGGACCTCGTAATACATTTGACCCCTCTACGGGTCACTCCAGGAAAGCTATGAATTGTTTTTGAAATTTTCTTCATTTTTTGTAGGGGGACCCCAAAAAGGGTTGCAGATAAAGGGTAAGTATGTATGAAATATATTGGAGAATAAAATATAAAAGGACCTGGTGATACAAATGAACTGTCTACGCGTCACTCCGGGGGAGCTTTGAATTGTTTTTCGAAATTTTTTAAATATTTTCTGTTTTTGTAGAGGGGCCCCCAAAAGGGTGGCAGATAGGGGGTAGGTGTGTCAAGGAAAAAGCTTAGGAGTGTAAAAATAATGCAAGTTGGTCTAGCGTTTTAGCGTTTTACCCCTCCATCCGTCAATTTCATAATTTCGTAAGAATGTCGTTTTTGCAGGGGAGCCCCCCTAAGGGGTTGCGATAATGGGTAAGTATGTTCGGGAAAAATGTTGGAGGAGAAAAAATAATTGGACCTTGTCGTACATTTGATCCCTCTTATAGGTAGTTTCGGGGATTAATGATTAATGATTTTCGGTAGATTAAGGACCATTTTCTAGTTTTCAAAACGGTGGCGGGTCCATCAAATGTTTTCTGAAATGGACCAAATTTTACGTGGTTCTTATTGGCACCAATACAAAACTTTTGATGCCCGGGGATGTGAAGTTTGGAGCAACTTCAATATTTTAAACCACTCTAATAGGTATGGGTCTGGTCAGACCCATTCGCTCCACTTACCGTCTCATACTTTATAGCTCATCGGAGGGCTAATATGACTCTACGGAGAAGGCTCATGGAATTAAGATTATCAGCTCACAATCCGAGAAAAAGACTCCACTTAAAAAAAAACTTAGATGAAGAATTTAGATGAAGGCACTGCTATTTTCATGTTCGCAGCTGTATATTTTAATATGCATGTTGTAAAAGAGAAGGCTTCATATTAAAGAAAATTTAAAAAACTTGCCAAAATTTATCAAAAAACACATAAGAAAAGTTTTGTTTCATAATCATTTTCGATTGTAATGTTGTACTTACCAAAGGCTGCAATATGGTAGATGATTATAATATTTTAATGAAAACACAATTTATTCACTTTAATTCAAAAAATCAATCTTTTAACTTTTAACTTTTAGAAATTAGAATTAATTTATGAAACAGTCAAATTTGATAATGCTCGATTTCTTTAAGCTATAAGATTTTTATAGCTGCCGATCTTATATGAAAAAAGTGGCGCCAAATTAGGCGTTCGATTGTTAGAGCTGCCGATTCTCAACTTCTCCTTGCTGCCGAAGTATGACACTACTTGTCTGTCCATATATTAATTGGCACTAAGGCTATAGTGCCAAAATAACAAGCATTTAAAAAATGAAAGTTGAACCACCCTTTATAAGTCAAAATTGCTAAGCCACTTTGATAAAAAAAAATATCTCTTTAGAAAATTTCCCACCCACAAGAAACATGAGGTATTAAATCGAAGTTTTTTTTTTTTGTAGATATAAAGCTCCCATTATAGATGGCTCTTCATTATAATACAAAATAATATATTTTCACATATTTTTTTTTAGATAAAATTCACTACCAGGCATAACGAAATTACACTTGTTTTCAAACTAAGATGTAAATTTTATTGCACGACACTAAGAAATTGCGATAACTGCAAGAGCAACAACAACACGACAGCACTACAAAGCAACTTTACAACTCCAACTGACTTGCAGTTAAAGTCAGTGCTTAAGAAAGACCAAAAGAATTCGACCATCCACAAGAAAACTTCACTAACGCTCTTTTGTTCTTCTTTCTCTATTAAACAGTTGGCCAGCTAACACTAGAAACTGAAGTTTGCAATTGCTACGGTTGCCAATTTTCTATTTGCTCTCTCACACACATTAATGTACACATGCATAGAAACATTGGCACCAACAAACGCCAACAAACACTTAAAGCGAAGTACCGTTCGCCGCGTTCTCCTCTGTTAAATAATTTCTGGGTTAAGTTAATTTGTTGGAGCGTGGCGAAAGAAAAACCTGTTGTTGTTTTGAAGTTTTCACACGTGCCGCACGCGATTTTTGTTTTGTTTTTATTTCTGTTCTTTTTATTGTTGCTTTTCACATTATGTTGTGTGCTCATCTTGCGCTTGGCTGTACATGATAAACATTTGCTTGAAAAAATTCTGTTGCCTATTTGTGGGCGTCGAATTTCAAAGAAAATAAAGAGTAAACAATGCATTTTCGGAAAACGTGCGTGCCAAACATACAGTGGGCTTTAGTGATGGGATATAGGGGGAAAATTAATGCTATTATATATTATTTATGTATATTGACAATATAGAATTTTTTCCGACAGTAAATGGATTTGACATAAAGTTTTTTTTAGGTCAGTACTGCCTTAAGAAGCGAAAAATGCGTATGATGATGTTTTGTTTATGTCAATTTGTTGAAATACCTGCAAAAATGAGATACCGATACATTTCTTAAGCTATTCGATGCCATAGAAATCCTTAATATGAAAAATGGCTCAAGTTCAATAATCATTTAATTATTAATATTTATTAAGAAAGCCAATAAAACAAACCAAAAATTTCTAAATTACGGAGAACACGCCGAAACCTCAAAATCTGCGATGCACCAGGATCGCATAATTTTGAACACGTAATGTCTCACAGCCAATGGATGTGCATTACAACATAAACAAATAATTTAAGAAACTGTGATAACAAAGGAGAACTACGGTTTAATCCTCTCACGTGGCGTCTCGCTTTAATGATGTAAACAAAACAAAGAAAAGGGTACAGCTAATTGAGAAAAAAAAAAAAAAAAAAAAAAAAATTCAACGCAATGGTGTGATCTTAAAAATTCACTTAAAATATAACCACATTTGCTTGAAATTAAAAATTACCTTTTCGATTGTTCTTCATTAATGTGGCGGGTGCAATTTGAGTGCTGACGTAGACATCAACCAAAAATATACTGATGAGATTTTAAGAATCGAAACATATGTCTATATTCTAGAGTTGTTGTTGTTTTTTCCTTTGTTATCAAAGTTTGTTTAATACATAATGCATTGTATCAACTTGTAAAATTTTACATAAAAAATTCATTTTGTTAGGGCATGTCAACCTGCACATTGAAGTCGTAGGACTGTTTCTGAATAAATCATCACTACTATAAGCAACTAGTTGCCTATTGTTTCCTTTTATTCATAAAAGAAAACAAAATTAGGACCTTTTATATACTGCCGCCAAGTACAATAAGGCAAGGCAGACAAAATCTTGAAATTAGATACCAGATGAGATAGCCGACACCAGTCCAAAAAAACTCTCTTTGGAAAAGATGAAACATTTCATTTGTTAATGCTGTGAACTTCCATGGATAAGTAGTACACATAAATATATACATAGTAATTTAGCTATAACAAACTATGTTGAGACCACAAGTCGTACTACATAATATATTCAACATTGGATTGCCAGAACCTTAAAGCAATTTTTCAAGAGTGCTGAACTGTAGTAAAATCTCCATCAAATCCCAACTGTTTTCACAGTATTACTTTTAAGATATCGGTGTTAATAACAATCCTTGAAATAACAGTCTTATGTAACAATAATAGGTTCTGAATTCTAAAGTAAAATTGGTAATCACCCCGAACATTGACCAAAATTGGCAAACTCCTCTAATGATGCATTTTCTACTAAGCTTAAATCGTAAAACGTTCTGTCGCCGAAGAAGCATGGTTATTTAATTTGGAGTGTAGAACATTCGCAGACGAGGTGCTGTCCCGATGCTACTTCTTCCTCATCTATATAGCTCCTTAAGTTGTAGCGAGCCTTGAAACTAATCACTGCATGAATTGAAAATAATCCTTTTATCTAAAGATTATTAGTCTTTTTCTGATTCAAAATTGGCCATAACGATTCGCAGATCTTGGAGTCGTACTTTCGACTAATTAGATCCCTTGTTCGGTTATAATATTTTTTCAGTAATATGCTTTCGTCGCTACCACCTGCTCTGCGTCATATCTGAATATTTTCGAGCCAGTTCGTTGGCTCTTTTGCTGCCGTTAATACCACAATGGTTAGGCACAAAGCAAATTCTAACGTAATGCTCGTGAATGCTGTGTAGAGACTTCCTGCAGCTTATATACTACACATTTCGATTTGATGGAATGGGATCCCAATGTCTTTATTGTCGCCGCACTGCACATGTACTATTGTTATATTGGATTCCTCACAGCAATCATAATATGTACTACTAGCTATCCCGGCAGACGTTGTTCTGCCCTTTTCGATATGTGGCGCGATGTTATATAAACGCATGCGATGGAATGTAAAAGCGAAACAGCCCATTTTCCCAGTGAAACTAACTTTTGTCTTTACTCTTTTACAAATATATAGCAGGCCTGGCAGACGTTTTTATGTTATTCGATAATTTTTTCCTTTGAAACTTGCTTTTGCCCGTACCTTTTATATACATGTTTATGTACCAAGTCCCATTCATTTGCGTCCAGTAGCTGGTGATATATGATGAATTTGATTTTGAAAGGCTTGTCATCGCCCATTTTTCTAAACCAAACTTTGTAAAAACCTTCCATAGACCATAAGAAGCATTTAGGAAACAATTATGAAATCTTCATGTAAATTCTATTTAAAAAGTTATTTTGTATAAGGGCCTGAATAAAATGTGTACGGCCTAAGTTGTGGCTCTTAATAAATGCCATGTGGTGTAAGTTCCATGAGAATCGAATAAGCGGTCTTCGAGAAAATAATATATACTTAAAAATATTTGTATTGGGGCCAACCTAAATATGCACCCTTAATTAAAGTCTTATAACCTACTTATGCCTCTTAATATAAAAGATACGTGCTGTAAATTCCATGTGGTGTAAATTCAGTGTGAGTCGATTTTTGTTTGTGGGCCACCCTAAATATGCACCCTTAATAAAAGTCTTGTATTCTATGACATAAAATATTCATCAAAATCGTCCTGATAGTCTCCGCAAAAAACAAACAGATAGACGGACAGGCAAAAACTAAATTTTATAAAAACAAATTGCAGTGTAACTGTAAAAAGCAATGTACACTTTTTTCAAAAATTTATTAACATCGTACTCTCTCATCAAAAGTAAAAAAAAAACTCAAGGTGAGTTGTTTTTTGAACTTCCAAGCCAAATGAAAACAAAAATAACAAAACAGAATTCAAGAAGCAGGATAAGCATAAGCAACGACAAATGGAACGACAGTTATTGTGTGATGTTTTTCAAAAAACTTAATCCTAAAAAATAGCATTTTTAACTTAAAAAAATCATAGAAATAAGTATACAATAACCTTTTTTAGTGCAAATATGTTGTTTTAAAACATGAATTATTAAGATCGGTTCAGTATATTTTGCGGTTTGGCGTTACAAACCATTTCCATATAAGCAATTTTATATAAATAGTATAGATATATTGAAAAACAAACTTGCTTAACCTTAACAAGTGCCTTGGCGTAGCATTAATTTTAGATTTAGTTTTAAAAAATATTTCATGTCAAATAGAGGACGAAATCGGCTGACAAAAAGTAGAACAGCCAATTTCACTTTATAATGCTCTATCAAAATCGGAAATTGAATTTGGTTTGCATTAGCACCAATGCTTCGAGTATTTAGGTAGGCTTCACACAAAGTATAGGCATTTTTAGCTCATGTTTAGGTATGGCAATTAGTCATCGTTAAACAAAACCCTGGAATCGTCTGAGTAGCTTAATCGACATATTCCGTATCAGTGTCGGTTGATCTCTAAAGGTAGTTAACCCTTTTTGTTATGAACATAAGAAGAAAATGATGGCGTATGTACTTAGTAAGTCTTAGACCCAGGTCTAAAGTTAACAACAGCTTTTAGACGTGGTTCTTATGCTAGCAGAAGATTTTGGACATTTGCTATGTCCATAAATACTGAAGACTCAAATACTCTTGATATCTTCTTCAGCCTTTTCAAATGCATTGACAACACCACAAATAATAGCTAGAATTTCTAATAATATCGATGAATAAAACACCTCCAATTTATGTATACCGATTTAATTAAATTCCATTAAAAATGCCACAAGTACAGCTGGAAACTCGCACAGGTTGCAGAAAATCTTGTTGAGTTCCTCGACGTCATGCAACACAATGAAGGATTCAAAAATTCGCAAGGATTTCACATTCAAAGTGAATGGAGTACAAAAATTAAGGTGATTGTATTTCCTTGGCTTTGCAAAAAGGTTACCTTCGAAACAAAAATGAAGAAGAGTTAAAATAAGGAGAAAAAGAGAGTGAGAGAGAATGGACTCAGTTTAACCACAACAAAACCAAGCACATCTAAAAGTATACTTCAAACTACTCGACCACAAAAACCGCTTACATATAAACATTTAAGGTAAAAAATAATAGCTTAGAAAAGGAAAGAGAAAATCCTTGGCGAATGTCGCGACATGACGTCAAATTCTACGGGGCGCTTAGGACGAGGACACTATTAAAAAGTCGATTGCGCCGCTTTCTTTTACTCAGGTTTTTCTGGTTTTTCCTTTTACAATGTTTGATAGTGGTAGGCCATATCATTTTGATGGTCCGAATAGGAGTAGGGTAGGCAACTATTTAAATTGTGTTGTTGCTGTTATGGAAGTTGAATTTATTAATTGATGGTGACTGGGTATTTTGATTTTTTTTTTTTAGGTTACTGTTGTTTCTGATAAGCACTGCATTTAAGAAGTGACCAGGGCTACCAACATTTAGATTTTTTCCTTTTTTCAAACATTTTCGCATATTTTTTAAATGTGTGTTATCTTTAAATGTGCAGCAAATTCCCATTAAACTTCTGTAATTTTCATTAAAAAACGATTAATAGAACCCAAGAGTCGTAACTAGAGTTGTAGCTTTGACCAGATGATGCTATAGATTTCAGAGCTCTTAGAACTTAGTTTGATTCATAATTTAGAACCAAGACTTAAAGTTGTATAGAAAACTAGAAAAATCGTGCACGATCTTAGTATATAATTCAATTATTCCTATACTGATTAAAAATTTGAATTTGTCTTTCAGGAAAGAATAAACAAATTATGTATCTATGCAAATTTTGTTGACTTTTGTCGTTTCAAAATTTAAAAGTTAAAAAAAAAGTTTTGACAATGAATGAAGGTGAAAAACATTAATTTTTCGGCCAAAATTTATTTTCATTCTTAACATAGTCTCCTTTTAGCTCGATACACTCCGTCCAACGATCCCCTGCGCAAAAGGATTTTTTGAGGTCATCATAGTAAGCACGCGTTTCATTCAACCCAAACGTCTTTCTCCCCAGCCATTTCTTTAAGTTTGGAAGCATCTAATAGTTGCAGGCGGCCAAGTCTGGATAATTGTTTTGGATGAGGAATTTATTCGCTGTGTAATTTTCAATCTCCAAATATGTTAATTTTTGTTTCAAGTCAATCTCAAATCAATCTAACAGCTATGAATAATTTTTGCAGGTCATCGATCCGTTTTTTGATGGTAATCGATATGAATAACTCCATGCGCATTTCAAAATACAGACAGTATCATCTTGTTGGTCCACAGACCTACCATTACCCTCTTCGTCTTCGATTATTAAGGAGAAGTACACTGTTTCGATTGTTTCTTGGTGTTTTGTGATATATCCATCCCGACTAGAATTTTTCTTAGGCATGCCTAAATATACTTTTGGCCCTAACTGGGAAATAATTAGGCTAGCCAAAATTAGGAATGTGTACTAGCAGCCTAATTAGGCAATTTTAAGGCATTTCTAAATTGGTTTTGCCTATCAACTGCCTGATTAGGCCCTACTGCGGCATGCCAAAGTTTGGTTTGCCTAAAGGTTTGGTCATGGTAATAACCTAAGGAATGCCCGAATTCAGTAAATCTGGGGAATAAGTAATGTGGTAGTCGTGACTAAGTTCGAATTTACTCCTGAACTATAAGAAATGACCGATGACAGATGCAACGTTTCCTGAACTCTTAACTTTGATTTTTATCATTTCATTTAACTTTTTAATGAATATTGACCTTGATATATTTATAAATTTGGTGTTTTATTATGCGAACTCAAATTAAAAAAAAAAAATTTTGAAGAACTTTTCCTGCGCTGGAGTTGAACCTGGTTATTCCGAGTTGTAAGATGCGTAGCATAATTTTTCTAACAGTGTCATATTTGAATTGTCATTTTATCAGAGTTCCCAGATTTGGGTGTTTTTGTAATGTTTGATTATTTTTTTTTTGCTGTAAATGTGTGTGGTAGCTGCCCGATAATTGGAATTAGAATATTAAAATAACACAAGCTTACTGTAGCAATGACTTTTTATTTATTTATAAAACAGTTTTGTGTCAACATATTTTTAATACAAACTGATATGTAATCAAAAAAGCCTTTTCAAGAATGTAGTTATGCTACTTAGTTGTTGTTAAATAGAATAAAAATTAGAGACGAAAGAGTGGTTATACGACTGAATTATGAAGTGCCGTATTTTTTAACAATTGCAGTTTTACTTATGGATTTAACAATAATGTCACAATTATAAAGTAAACAATTATTTGTGTAATTTGCAATGCTCAATGTAACATTATTTATTTTTGGTATTTGAAAAAATTGTTCTTTGATAAATTTGTTGCAATGGAACCTCCCTTTTTTAGCCATTTTTGATAGGATTCCAATGTAATTTTCAAATCCGATCGTATCGAATTCATCTAAAATTTTTCTACATCACCTGCAAGATGCCGCAAATAATGTGAAATATATCTTTTCGAATTGGGACTCAAAGTAGTTCAAAAGCATGTAAACATGCAGAAGTAAAAAATTGTTCTACAATTTGTTTCTAAAAACTTTTTGCAAAACCACAAATATCCAAAATATATCAGAAGTGCTCAGAATTCGGTCGCCTTCCAATATTTATGGTATATTAGAGGTCTCTGTTTCCCAAGTAAGCGTCAGCTTTGTACTATAACTGTTCAACCTAAATTAGAGCGCCAGCGTCGTTTAGCTGTCAAAATTCTCTCATGCACATACATTTTATATGAAGCCAACCGAAATAAGCAACGCTCTAACGCCAGCGTATTCGATTTTCTAATTTTTACAGAGCGTTGGCAGCAAATTTTTTATTTTATTGTGTTGATTTTTTTCTGTCACAAACAGTAAACAAATAAACTCTACATGACATTTAACGCTACGCTCTTATTTAGGTTCAGCGCTCACTCAAAAGCGTAGCGCCGGCAAAGTCAACGCCCAATGCTCTAATTTAGGTTGAACAGTTAATCTGTTTTTTCTTAAAATAAAACACAGTTCACACAAAACTATTCAAAAAAAAAGCTTAGTAAAATAAAGTAACTTTTCAAATCAGAAGGAACATTAATTTACATCGGTTCATTTAATTGTCAAAGAATAATCAACCAAAATGAAAAAAATCTTAATTTCTACCAAACCAAAAATTTTGTACCAAATTTGGGGAAATCTTTCAAGTGTGGCAACGCAGGTAAACATTGAATTTTTCTAATAAAATTTAAATAATTTTTTATGATTCGTTATAACTTTTTTGTTTTCATAATTTTATATATATGACATCAAATTTATAAACATAGTGATGAACTGAGTGAATGTTGCCTGGGTAACGCTTTGATGTTGTATTAAAATTTGAATATATATGAACTCTGTGTATGAATGACGACTGACAATATAAATAAATAAACGTCACATAAATATATTCATTTAAAATAAGTCAACAAAAATATTAACGGGGAAGTGTGTGGGTAATAAAAATCATATAAAAAGTAGTATGCATTATGTGTGGCGCTGCACTGCAATGACGTGAAAAAAAACAACCAATGATAAAAAATGTTTCCCCAAGACACAACAATTTTTTTTTTTCATTTCCCCTTGTAGAAAGGGCCCAACGAGAGCCTAATGAGGTAGGCGTTGAACAATCCTATTTGGGAAAATTTGGGGCACACCGTTACAATCCAAATTAGGTTGTCGTTGGGTTTCCAAACTTGGCCCTAACGTCTGGTTAGGCAAAACCAATGAGGACCTAATTTACGCCTAACGACATTTTCTAGTCGGGATGTTATGTTCACAAAACTGCGGAAAAATCTTTCTTATCGAGATTGAACTTTGCCAGACACCCCTTCGAAATGGTCCGTTTTGTGTTTTTTATTGCTGAATAAGTGGTAATAGGCATCCATCTGGCAGTTAGCTTCCTCATTCACAAATATTCATGCAATATTTTCTCCACTTACTTACCTGAAATGCTCTTAACTTCGGCATTCTTGTCCATTTTCACTTGTTGATCGTCAACAATATTGCCATGGATTTTATCGACCATTTCTGGTCTGGCGACCTTTTTTAGGTGATAGTTGACTATCAACTTTCAAACTTTCGCACTCTGTAAGGTGATTATCGCTTACTTTTATGTGATAGCTATTTAGGTGTCGTTTTCAAAAACGACAATAAAAAAATACGACAGTCGACTATCACCTTAGTGGATATCACTGTTTACTATTCCTCAAAAATGCTTGTACGACCGCATTTAAAAATAGTTGTCCAAAATTTTATTGTTGATGTCGAAGCTGTAGTGTCGGTGTTAATCTCATCTCAATTTTATTAAGTTTTGTGAAAATATAACAGCAGTTCGCTTTCAATGCGTGGCAAACATACACTGAATGACACAGCCAGCTGAAAATTTGACAGCTGTCATTTGAAGGCTCACGAACATAAATATTGATTTGACAGCGGTACCTTGGCTTGGCCTATAACTTTCTAGCCCACCTCGTAATAACTTTGTAATGGATTAACGAATTTGTATTATTTAACTCTTAGCGGAACTACTTCAATTTTATAGCAAACCGGCACATTGGGGTCTTTCACGACCCCACGTTGAAAAAAAATTAATAAAAAAGCGCATTTTCAAGTGCAGGCTTCATAATTGTGAACGAGTGTTGAGATGACTCTACTTTATGAAATTCAATGATTATTAGGGATGTTTTTCAAAAAATGTTGGTTTTTCAAAAAACGTTGAGTATTTATTAGTTCGAATACTGATTTCAAAATTTCCGTGGGGTCGTTCACGATCCCATGGTGCCGCTAAGCGTTAAATAAGAATGAAAAACTGAACGTTGTCCTTTAGCATTGAATTTACAAAAACTCGATGACTTCCTTAAGATGTCCTTGACAAAAAAGAAAAATTCTGTATATGGGCATTTTCATGGGTCACGTTCGACCGTCGAACACATTTAATGTGAAAAAAAAAAAAACTCAAAATAAAACGGATTTTTATTTTGATAATAATTTTAACTTATGGGTCCTAATTAGCATTATGATTGGTGCTAAGATTGAATTTTGACAATTTTTCGTTTTCAAGATAATTGCAAAAAACCAAGGTGTCGCACGGGACAAAAACTTCCGTACTCGTGGAAATGCCCATATTCTGAAATCAAATGAACTAAATATGTGACATTTTTTGCCAAAACAAAAGAAATTAGGCTTTCAGCTGTGTAAATATCAATTCTACGAAAAAATTCTTTTATTCAAAAAAAAAATTATCTGGTAAATGATATTTTGAGTTAAGTTTGACGAAAAATGCCCCATAAGTAGCAACTCTTGTATTTTTTTGTGTAGCACTGTGTTATTTATAGGATCAGTAGAAAAATTTCGGCAATAACATAGTACTAAGTCTCTGTGTTTAAATTAATGAAAAACTTTAAAGTAGCAGCCCTGGTAATTATGGTGAACCGTGTATTCGGGAAATTTGAAAATTTTTCTTTTGCATTTTATGCATGTGATTGAAACATAGTATTTGGTTAAAAGAGTTAGTTGACCGAATTAATGACTTTTTTTTCTCGAAAACGTGGCTTGCTTAAAATGCTAGACAACTGAAAATTTGAAAACCTTACACATTTGCAGCACATAGTTTGAAGTCACTAAAATTGCAAAAAAAAAAAAAATTGTTGAAAGAATATTAAATTTTTGAAACCTTTTTAGCATATTTCTCCAAGATCTGCATGTAATCCATTTTTTTTTTCACATCACTTTAAGGTATAACTTTTAAGAACACTGTCACTTTTTATTATCACTTTTTTTCTTATTTGTTATCAATTGCACTTTTTCAACTACTAAGATCCGTTAAAACTTTTACGAAACACATTTTAAAAATGGAAATCTTTTAAAATTTTTATAAAAGCAGCTTTATTTCTTTTCCATATGTATAGTATTTTCCACTAGAATTTTTCGAGTTCGATCGATCCGTTGCATTTGCCGTTCGCGTAGGAACTAAAAATCACTTCGTTTTAATGTCCAGTTGAATGGTGATTTTTTTGTTGTTTTTGCTTTTTGTGAATTTGCTGTTACTACTTTTTGTTTTTGGTTAAGAAGTCCTTTTTCTTAAGGAATCGTTTTGCATTCGACTTGGCATATTTTCATATTTGTATGTGTGTGTAAAGTAACGTATGTATGTGTGCATGGATGTACATACGTTAGAGGTAAAACAGCAGTACGAAAACATGGGTCAGTAAACCTACTTCCGGTTGACATAAATTCGCCTTGGACATGAAAACCTTAAAGTGTGTTGTTGTTACAACTATTTGGTATTTGTTGTTGCTGGTGTTGCTAGAAAAGTTTTGCTCGAAAGTACCAAGTTATGGTTAAGTGGAAAGTCTTTAGAGATATAAAGGTAATACATAAGGTATTTAATTCCTGAGAAATAACTGAAATATATTAAGATATATCAAGAAGCGTACCTAGGGTGCGGGCGCAAACACTTGGGATGTGGCAAAATCGTTCCCGAAATAAAACAAAATATACGTTAGTCGAATTTAATTTTGTAAATGTTGGGGACCTTTTTTTTTAGTCAATGGAAAATAAATTGAGAGGATGTGTTGGTAATTTTGTAATTCAATTTCAAATGTCATCTCATTTTGCTAAGGTTTTTGTAAAAGCAAAACTGAGGTCCATTCTTTTTTTTAGTCGTCAAAATATTTAGAATTTCAAAAATAGAAAATATTTTTGTCTGCTATTGGCCAGGCGCCGAATGTGCACGGTATGGCACTGGATGAATCATAGAAACTTTGTCACTAAAAGATTAAGAAAATTTATTCTGAGAAGCACTAATTTTTATACGATATATCTATATAATCTGTACATACAGCTGTTGTTAAATAATAATAATAAATAACATTATATAAATGTGGGACATATAAACTTAATAAAAAGAACATAATTGAATTTAAATTCATAGCGTAAAAAAGTTTTATGAGAGATTTTCTGCGCAAACCTCAAATTTGACTGAGTCAACTAATTGGAAACAAAAAAATAGTTTGCAAAAAATAAAAGAGAAACCTGACGAAAGATTCCAAAAACGATATTTTGATATTTTCATTGCTTATAGCAACACTTTTCAACCGAATTTGCTTATTAGCATATCCTTAATCGTGGGTAGTGGCCAAAAGTTGTACACCGGAAATGCGTAAATCAATGGTTGAGCTTCGAAGGATGGTCATAAGATATCAGGCGATGGCAACAAAGCTAAATTGATCCAGAAAGGTGGTATTTAGTGCACTTGATCATTTCGATAAGTATGACACAGCACAAAAATATTCCTAGCAAATAGGGACTTCGTAAGATTTCTGAGTACAAGGGTCACCAGAATGTGCACAAGGGAAAATTGAATCCTCGTAAGACTACTGCAGACGTCCGACGCGAAATATTTGATCAATATGATGCAAAAATATCCAAACGTACTGTCGCTCGTCGATTAGTTGAGGCTGGACTCAAGAGGAAAAACCGCTCACAATTCACTAAGACGTATGTCGATTGTCCGTCCACGAAATGGAAGTATGTGGTCTGGAGCGACGAAACGAAGATCATTCGCCTTGGCCTGGACGGTAGAAGATATGTAAGACGTCCAAAAGGGGGTATAAATGGGGATTTTACTTGAAGGGGATCGATCTTCTTTAACTTCATTTATCAGAAGTTCCTTTACTCTACTTGTGTTCAGAAATGGATAAACATATGTTCGAGCAGAATAACAAAAAATCGTTTGGCCTAACTTCTGCAAAGCGAAGACGGAATACCTCATATCTTTATCAAACATTACGTGTACGACAGTAGTAGAAGTAACTACCGGACATTGTCTTATAGGTTATCATGTTCACAAAATTGATATGTTGGCTCATAATAAATATCCCTGCTGCAATAAGTGACTGTAGAACATTTATGAAGTCACTGCCCTGCCTTTAGCAGACTAAAACGTAAAACACTTGGACAGATGTTCTTCAACAACCTTGAGGAAATACCTGCTACAAAATGCTAAAGAACTTTGAAACAACATCCAAAGCCTTTACGCTCAAATCAGATGTAAACTAGCTCTCATTGATAAACTTCCTTCTACGTAACTCAACATACGAGATGCTGTGGTGTCACTATGGATCTACATTGGAGTATATGTGGCAACTAAGTCACTACTATAACCTAACCCAGCCTTGCAATATCCAGTCAACAGAAAATTCAATATCAGCATTGCATAGACTAGTAGCATAACCTAGACGGATATGTTATTTGAATAACACTTTATGAATTGGGGAGTTTCCCAGGAGTAAGTAAATTTATGCTATGAAACTTTGTCATTTTTACACTCCGTGGATCAGCATGTCTAATGGAGAAGCTTGTGCTTTAAAAGATTAATAAAATTTAATAGAACTTAAATTCTGAAAATAGCTAAGAGAAACAACCAGCTATGTTGTTTCGTAAAATTTTTCAAAATTATAAATTTTCCTTTGATAGAGGAAACAATAAGAGCACAAACTAAAAAAGATGTTAACATTTTCCGTAAAAACTTCTAAAATTTTAAAAGGAATAAGTTACATATTAATTAGTAAAGCATTTAACCAAGATTAAGCTGAGTACATCTAAAAGCAAACTTGGCCGTTTTCTGAGGATAAAAAGTTCTGCATTGAAACCAAGATTCATATAACCGGTTACTTTATCAAATGCTCAACTACATACACAGAAGTTAGACATTCCATAAAGTAATCGTAGAAAGCCAACTATTTCGCACTCCAGAACTTATATGTGAAAGAGTTACAAGTAACAAGATTTTACACCGTAAGCTAATAAAATTTGACTTTTGATAAACTGTAAAAGTTTTTAGTAAAGAAAAAAGAAAGCGCTAAATAGTTTTCAGAACTTAGACACTAGTGAAGTTTTCAAATTAAATAACATATTTGGCAAAGGTATCTCAAAATTGTTATGTGCTTGGAAATAACTGACACTGGATTCTTGCTCGGCACAAGAAAAACTTTTAGAGTGATTTAAGTTCAATGAAACTTCTATGAATCGGAAGTGTAGAGAGTACCATAAGACAAATTGGGATTACTTGGATATATAGGGTGTTTTTTTAAGAGATTTGATTTTAAATTGACAACAGTGTTACTAGTGACAATCAATTTAACAGCTGTCAGATGAGTTTTGCTCAGTATGTTTTCTCATTTCAACATGACTAGACTTTCGCCAGAACAACTCTTGCAAAATGTGTGCTTTAAGTTCACTTGATTTTTGCAATTATGAAGTCTTTTGGCCACGAAGATCGCGTGATTTGACACCACTGAATTATTTCTTGTGTCAATGTGTTTACTTTTTGGTTTTTGCAGATAAGTCAGCAAAAACTAAAGCTTTAAAAATCCACATAGCTCGTGCTATTTCGCAAATAGGTAAGTACCCAATTAAATATTATATAAATTACTTAAGGATTGCACTACATCTTGTCTAATTAAAGCACTTAAATGGTCAAAATTATATATAAATGCTAACTGGCATAAAATTATCTAGCTAATATAGTCAAAAATTGGGTCAATTGAATAATTTTTTGTGTTTTATTTCATTTCAAAACTACGACAGTATCAACAATGAGACCGGTCGAAAAGTTGTGTGCAAAATATGAAGGAAGTCCGAGCGCGCCCTATATTCATATATATTTTTATGCACATGCTCAAAAAAGCCCCAAAAGTTACATATTTCAAATCAATGTCATCGATGAAGTGTACCGTTTTCCGAACAATTGCCAAACTTTTTTTGATTTAAGCAATATCTCCTCTTATTTGGGTGTTATGAAACATTTTTTTCCAAACTTTTGCGCAATATTGCTATAATTGGGCGTAAGGACATTGCTTTATTTGGATATTGTGACAAATTCACGTTGGCATAACACCCAAAAATATCATCAAGGCTCTGAAAAAATTGTTACTACATTCCATTTTTATTATAAAAAAAAAAAACGGCGGGTTGCACTCCGGGAGTGCCGACAGAAGTGAAAACAAATCGTTTAATGGCAAGTTAGTGTGTTAGTTGGTATGTGTGCGTTTTCTTTTTATATGGCTATGCAATGGAAGACAAAAACGGAATATGTATTCAAATTTTACTCTCGCTCTCATTCTCAATTTGTCAAGGCAACAACGCGGAATTTGAAAGAAACAAACATGTGTCTGCTTTGCTTTTTGTCTTCCACTTGGAATATTTATTTAAAAGAAACAATAGAACATTCAAATATTACCATCGCATTCATGACGGGGAATCCCTATGACGGTCGGTGTCGCAAGTTTATAATTTTTTCCTCATCCGCACAACGTGCCGTAAGAAGTTTTCACTTCAAAAATTGTTGCA
This sequence comes from Tricholauxania praeusta, assembly GCA_949775025.1. Lineage (NCBI taxonomy): Eukaryota > Metazoa > Arthropoda > Insecta > Diptera > Lauxaniidae > Tricholauxania > Tricholauxania praeusta. The sequence continues at coordinate 95,893,842 of OX459031.1, forward strand.
TTCAAATGACTTAATTGAATATGAAAATAAAAAATATATCAAAAATAAAATAAAAGAAATCATGTGAAACCTTTATAACACTAATAGAATGAGACAAAAATGTTTTATTAAAATAATAAAAGTATACGGGAACTAGAATAGCTACAGCAATAAATGATATATCAAATTAAAATATGTACTTGTGGGGATTTTGCTACTTGTTGTTTGTTTAAACTTGTTCAAATAGTTTTCAAAGAAAAATAAAATGTTGTTTTGTTATCAATGAAAAATAAAAATTTTCAGCAGTGTGAAACGAAATAGATTCTAGATAAGAACGTTTAATAAATTCAATTAATCTTTCTAAAACTTTTTCAAGAGTTTTTTATTCATCGTTTCCAAAATTGGTGACCCCGACAATGCCCTAAAAAACGGGGATAGTTTTTCAACTCTACCATCATCTTTAAACACACCAAATGAAATTTAAAGAATCGCTGTTAAAGCTCCACCTTATTGGTGCTCCGATCCCATGCTTCGGTCGCAGTTTTACATAGTAGGACTAACTCAGGATGCAACGAGATTTCATACCATGGTGGCATCAATGGAGAGTAACTAGTGTTCTTGCCAAAATAAATTATATTATAATAAATCCTCCAGCTAGCAACATGTATGAAATGCTGAAAACAAACGGTCAGCGGGATGTTAATTTTATATTTGCGGAAGTATATAGCGAATATTTTAATATTTTAACCAATGTTGTGAGAGATGGTCCTAGTAATTGTATTGTTAAAATGTTCATTAGCATGTTACGAAAAACTCGAGATTTTCTAAAGACACATGAAGATGTGTGTATAGTTCAGTCAGACAAAAGTAAATGTACAACTCTAATGTATAGAGAAGAGTATAATAAAAAAATACGTGAGTGGAGATCTCGATGTATTTCCGTTGGTGCGTACATTAACTTAACTGGTAACTATGAATGTGTTCGGATCTCTTTAGAAGCTCATTTCAGAAGTTTCAGTAAATTATTGCAATCCAGTTATACTGACAATAGGGTTAAGCCGTGTAGGTTGTAGGAAAAACTATATAAAATTGAAAGAATTTGATATTTCGAGAGCACGGATACCTTGTATGCACGGTGTGGTGAAGGACTATAAAGAAGAAATACCTTGTAGGCCTATTTGTAGTACTTTAGGTTGGTTCATATATCCCCTGCAACAAATAATGGCCGAGGTGTTAGGTACTGTTTTAAAAAATATGTTGTTCATTCATAATGTTAAGATCATCAATCAGATGCTTATGTGTTCGTGAAATTCGATGTTACGCACATGTATACAACTATAGATAAAGTGGAAATAAAGCGCGTATTGCGGTCTTTTTTATCTCAGCCATGGTTTCGTAAAAGATGTAATATATCACCAACCATACTTTTATCATGCTTGCATTATTCATTCAATGTGGCAAATTTTTTTACATATGATCAGGATATTTATAAGCAAGTGCGGGGCTGTGATTCTAGCTTGTTTGCCACTATAATTCTAGATATTTACATTTACATTTAGTTTTGTTTGATCAAAATCGAATCACTTACTGTTGGAAATATATTGACGGTTTTTTATATATGGTATATGTACCACAGGATTAAATAAAGAATTTTAAAAAAGAGTTTGAGGCAAAGACTTCATTACTGTAAGCTATTGAAGAGGATGAAGGGTCCTTAAAGAAAATCTCCTTTTTAGATGTCTTAATAAGGCATCGTTTTGATCGTATTTTCAGAAGCACTTACACAAAAAAATGTACATCACAATGTATGGTATATTATTTATCCAGCTATAAATAAGAGTCTCATTGGGGAACCATAGCTGCGTTCATTGAGAAGATTTTATGTCGTACAAGTAACTTATATTTACATATTGATTTGGATGGTTATCATATTTTAATGGTGAAGGAATTTTTTAATCGGACACTTAGTCGTGAAATTAAATATTATGCTAGGAAAGATGACAGCTTCTGATTTACGTTTTTCAGTTGAAAAAAATATTGAAAATGTGCAATTACGTTTAGAGACGGTATTTGCTCAAAATTAAATACAAATATGGTGGCATTGTAATTTTTCAAAGTGGAGATTATGCGTAGAGACCGCCAAGGCATGGTATGTACTTGAGGCCTTGTGTGTGAAGAATTTTTTTTATTCCTTGTGAAGATGTTAAGGAAGTATAAATTAGGTTATCCGTCTTTCACCAATGCTGACTCCCTATTTAAATTATAACATATGACTTTGAAAACTTCTTTTGAGCAGAAAAACGGTGTAAAATTGGCAAAACAAGTATTCATTGTGGTATGTAGTGATTGTGACGTACATTTTATCTTAGAGGGTAGAAAAACCTGGTCTTGGGTGCTATCTGCTGCCATAAATCATTCAAATACACCCATACGCATGAGACTGAATCCATTTTTGGAAATACTCTAATAACTCTAAAAATTCGGAAAAGCATCAACGATATTTCAGTTTTTAGACATCCACATTCGTAAATTATGAAAAACAAAATAAGAATAAAAAAAGCAGCGCTTACTTTGATGAACAATTTTTTTTGCAGTAAAATGCTTAACTTTTTTAGGAAATCTGATTAATCAAAATGTTCGTCAAAAAAAAAAAAAAAAAAAAAAATTACAACGCTTGCTAAGATGAACTAAAAAAAAATAACGGTTTAAGTACCCGATGGTTATAGCTGTTTTAAAAACTAATCAAAAATTATGAATTCAGTCAAAGTAAGAATTTCTGGTTCTCGCCTCCGATTTTTGACAGCCCCTTCGATTTGTATTAGAAACACAAATTTTTGATAAATAACACAAGCCTACAAGAAGCTACCAAGGGTCAAATTATTTAGGCCTGTAAGATTTTTGTGTTCTCAGTTTTTCCTTACATTTCAGGACCATTGTTTGAAAGAGATAAAAAACTGCAATAGCCTTCCAATTCTAATTTTATTTCTTGACCTTTCAAAAGGAATTTTTCTTTCCGGATGTGGAGTGAATTAAATTTAAGACGTTTATAATTCATACAAACACAGTTAATTCTTTGTGTGGTATTAAGTGTTCCTTATTACAATAGACGATACTTCAGAATGGGAGCATGCTAATGAAAAGGTCTTGGAGCAAATTTTTTAGAGTATAGTAAGTTAATTGCTGTCTTAGTGCATAAAAAATTAGCAAAATAATTCGCTGCAAGCTTGAATGGCTCTGACTTTTAAGCAAGGATATCTCAAAGTTCTAAGAAATCTCTTAACAAAATCTTTTAGACCCATTTGCGCTGATCTCAAGGTAAATAAAACTTAAGAGCCTGTGTAGTTTGGTGTTCCAAATAAAAGAAAAACTTAGATTAAAATACATATCCGTTTGAGTAGAATTTCGTGCTTGGCTTTTAACTCGTATACCCATTTTATGAAGTATTCTTTGTCATTTAACTCAAATCAGGAGTCGGTAATACTAATAGTTAGTAGAGTGGTTGAACCAACAATTGTAAATGCCGAAGATTTTAAAGTTCTAAGTGTCAATTATTTTTAAATAAAATTCTGCATAGTTGGGTAATAACTGCAACTTTAAAAAGATTTTTCTCTAAATCCCTCCAATTGGAGATATGACTTGTAAAAAACGGCACTACAGCTTGGTGTCAAAGTTAGAAAATGTTTTTATATTGCAAGCTCGTGGGCCAAACGAAAAATCCTTACATCGTTTATAACTCCGAAACTGCAATAGATGGAGAAAGCCTAAATTAATTTTGAAAAATTTGGGATAAAGAAAAAATATTTATTTTATTATTTATTTACCTTTTTTGAGCTGCTGTTTTGAGAGGCTTTTTTAAACTAACAATAAGCGGCAAAGTTTTTATTTTTTTACCATGAAATTGGAAAATTCGATTCCGAACACAAATCCCAAATGTTTTCAACATTTTTCAATTCCAAATTTCAATTCCTATGATAGAATCATAGGACATGACAAATCTATTTGCCATGGAATTGAATGAAAAATTCGATCATAAATTCCTTGGAATGGATTCAAAATTTTCAATTTAAGACTTTGATTCCTATCATGAAATTGAAAATTCAGAACCCCAAAAATAAATTCCTTGGAATTGTCAAATATGTGGAATTTGATTTGCAAAGAAATTATTTCAATTCAGCTCTGCCAGTGGATTGGTTTGCGTATATTCTTCCAATGGTCTGATGATTTGACATACTATAATAATTTGTTAGTAAGTGTAAAATTATTGGGATTCAAGTTCCCATCTAAATGGAATTTCATTATAGAAACTTTTACTTTTTTATACCAATAGAGGTTAAAACTTCATGCTGTAGTATGCCGAAAAATCAAATAACTATGAGAAAGACAAATGATGTCAGTTCTATAATGAGTATGAATAATTTTTTCTGCAAAAGTACTTAAAAATACAGTTTAGGTCCAAATTTTGCTGGCTGCCAAATATTGCTGTACAGAACAATTTTTAACTTATTGATTTAAAACAAAAGCAATAAATAAAAAATAAATAAAAAATTAAATAAATAATGAAGTTATTGTAATCTCAAGAAATTTAAAATTAAATTTCATTTCAAAAAATTGCAGTTATTATTTTGAATTTTTAAAATCATAATTCATTTCTTAGCAGCCAACAAAGTTTGATACTCAACGATAATCTTAAGTCTATTTTGCAAAAAAAATTCTTTATAATTGTTATATGTACCTAGAACTGACGCTATTTGTATTTTGATTTGCTTTTGAAAGGATTTGAGGATTGGCTTTTCGATTTTTAGTCGATTCCATTTTATGAAAAAAATTTCGAATTGAAATAAAATTCGTTTGTTATTCCATTCCAGAAATATTATTTAAACTCAATGGAATTGGAACTTAGAATCTATTCTCAGAAAAAAGTTGTAGTATTCCATTATGGCATAATTTCTTTTATAGATTTCAGGAATGAAAATATCAATTACAGTAGCACGAACAAATAGTATAAGATCATGGACATCTTGTAATCAATTTAGACGTGGTTGGAAAAAATGCACATCCACTAGATTGAAAATTGGATTTCTTTTAGAACGATTTCGATCTTCATGACAAGGATTATAAAGGCCAAAAAAAAAAGTTTTGGTTGGAAAACCAAACCCACTAACCCACTTTTTGTGTAAGATTCTTCGCTGAGTAAGAAAAAAAAAATTCTCGAGCCAATTCCCCTCACTCCCTATTTTTCACACTTTTCTCCCCAAAATATTTAAGTCTAAGGGTTTCCAACTTATACTAATTTTTACAAAAGCTATATCCGCATGAAGCATGAAAACGTACGACTTGCCCTCACACTTACTGTTGAACTTTTAGTCTAAGGTCCGAAGAGACATCGACCTTCACCCATCTGCTTACCGAATGAAACATATTTTTTATTAAATTTCGTATATAGACGAACATATTCAGAAACACTTGCCTATTGAAATATGGTCATGGCTATTTTTAATTAAAATTATTTTAATCAACATTTTTTCGGATTCTTCACTGATCTGCTTACCAATCGATATATATATCAAAATAAAGATAATTTAATTACAAATACGATGGTCTTGCCTGCAATAAACCGGTCATGAAATGGTTTTGCAGACTTTAAAGCTTAAAAACCGAAGTGAGCAAAGTTGCGTGAGAGAAAAAGTTGAGCGTCTGATTTAAGTAGTGAGTGAGCACTATTTTTGTACATACGGTTGGCCATATTCGACATGTATGATACCTAGATACAAAAATATCCGTTAAAGTACATAAAAATTTGGTAGATGTGCAATGTGGCAAGTGACTTGATGGCCGTTTCAAATGCTTTTACGCAGACCTCTAATTGATACTGATGTAATTATCAGGGACCCCAAAAATGTTTAGTTTTGTTCGTTGATGAATCCGTTTAAATAAACTGAGCTTCATCAATAATTATTGAGTTCTGCAAAAAGTTTTGAAAACTAATGACGCAGAGCGCAGAGTTATCACTGAAAAAAATTTTTTTCTACCCTCTTGCCAAAAAAAAATCTACTAAAAAACTCTACCAATTTTTGTTTTTTCGAAACAGCGCACCTCTTAAGGGGGGAGGGGAGGTTTTAATAACCCAAAGATGCTCTATAATCTTCAAAAAAGCCAACAAAATGACAAACAAGTTATGATTTTTGGGTTCTTCAGTAACTTAACTTAACTTAATATTTTGAAAATTTTCAAAAAGAGGACTGAACTATTAGCGATAGGCCCACACACTATTACAGGCATTGTGAAAAAAAAAAACATCAGCCTCAGCAGATTCCATGGTTCTTAAAATATTAAAATCAACTTAAATCAAAATGTTGCCTAAGATTTTTGACGCATCAAAACAAACCCACAAAAAAATAAATCTAATGACTAATTTCCTTTTGAGAGTAAAATTAATAATATTATTGTATGCTACTTTTATTAAAATGTCAGCAGCGTTTAACTTACAACATTAACTGAAATCTTTAATGACTTCAAAAAATGCTAACGTCTCTACGTCACATGATTTCACCTTGGATTCGTAAGTAGCAAATAAGAAACAAAAAACCCTTACTTAAGAAAATAAACTAAGCAATAAAAAAAAATAAGCAGGTCAAGGATTTTCCCGAAAACAAAATAAAGAAATATTTGCTGTTTTTTAATTTTCCGATTTTGTTTTTTTTTTGCGTGCACGCAAAATTCATAAACAAATTTCATAAGCGAAAAACTCGCAAATGAAACCGAAAAAATCGATTCTTTGAATATAAACACATGCTTTGGGAACATGCCCCCCATTGGCAAAACGTTCTATGTCCCTTAGGTAGTGGTTTGCTTAAAAATCAGGTTAATTTTAATTACCAACTCCAGTGTCCGTTGAAATTGATTTTCTCTTCGTTTGCTTTGTCGCATTGGATTTTTGACAGAAAATTGAGCTGCTTGCGATTGTGTTCGTTTCGCTCCAAATCTCAGTCTCAGCACTTAATTTGGCCAAATTGTTTTCGCAATGAGGGCCAATTGTAATTTCCTGTTGATGTTGCCGCCGCTACCTGAACAATTTCACCACGTGATTCGCATTAAGTTTATTGTTTTTTGTTTTTGTTTTTTTCATTTGATTTGAAGATTTCAAGCAGCGCCTACGCAGTCAGTACAGTTGAGGTCTAACTCAGCGATGTTGCAGTGCGTCATTTTTGGGATTTTCTTATTTATGATTTAAAATTATAGGTATGTCATTTATATTTCAATTATGTGATTTGAAGTACATTTTTTAGTAGACGGTATCGTTACCTTTTTCATCGATCCAGGCGACAAGATGGAAATACCAAGAATTTGAAAGCTTAACCATTAAGCGCAGTGGGAAAATTAATTTGAGTACATCCGAGTCAGTCATCTTCACTATCATTGAGCTCTTGGATTTTGCAGTTCAATCGTATTTTCTAATCACTCTTTTCTATCAAAGTTACATGGGCTTTCTTGAATATTACGAAGCCATACTTCTTCATTTTTCTTATTATCCTTTCTGTGCAACATTGGCAAAACTTATCAAAACCTTGCAATATGAGTAATTTCCATATAATTTACATACCTCATCGCAATTATTGCTCATGTGACTAACAAACGTGTCAATTATTTTAATGGAACTTTTCTTTATTTTTATTGTTTTAAATTTCTTTTACTTTTTATGAAAGAAATAAGAATTTCTTTAAATGATTTCACTGTCGCACAGGGTGGCGCAAAATGACTTTAAGGACCTGAATTTGTTTTAATTTTTCCATTTTTATATTTGTTTTTTTTTTTTTTATTTTAATTTATTTAATTCAGTATTTTGCAAACAAGTCTTGGAGAACTTAATATAGAATGATACACAGCATCGAATAATGTTTTGTAAGCCATCGGTGAATTGTTTTGAAGCAGTGTGCATATTATTGGCAACCCACAAAACTCATTTGCAAATGAATAATCTCGTTAATAACTCAGAATATGGGCAGGGTTATCAAGTGACCAGGATTGACCCTGGCTGGGAATTTCATGTCAAAGCCGGGGGCTTGGTGGAAGTTCAAAAATTACGGAAAAAGCCGGGAATTCAATTTAGTGAAATGAACTTGTAATTTTGAGTAAAAAAAGCCATAAAAAAACTTAGCTTTTTACCATATGGTCAGAATACGCGAAACCGACATGTCTGAAATGTTTTTCAAAGTTTTTTATATAAATCAGTAGCTGCAAGTGGTAGAAATTAATGTACGGAAAAATTTTTTAAAAAAAATTGTTGCAATAATTATTGCCAGTCAAAGTTTTCATTAACCTTTTTTTTAAAATGCTATAAGTTTTGAACTGCTTGACTGATTGTGACGAAATTTCTTAATTTCTGTAGATAATAAGTTCAACTTATGTATTAAAAAAAAAAGTTGCAAAAATTTGGCATTTTTGTTGTTAATTAGCAATTTTTCTATCAACAATTAAATTTTAATGACTTGCTCCGCCTCGAAAAAATCTGAAAAAAAATTAAAAAGATGCATTGAACCCTTCCAAACTAGAATTCGTCAAAAAAATCGTGGAGCCTCAATTAGTTTTGACGATATAAATATTATAGTGGTACCGGGCGGACGAAAAATGCATAAAAATTTTGCTGTTTTTCAAAAAAATCAATAACACTAGTTTACAAGAAAAAGGATCGGGTTTCTCATAAACTTTTTTTTATGTATTTTGGGGCGTAGTTTTCAAAAATGGCAACCATTTTTTTTCTTAAGAATTGTTTTCGAGATATCCCCAAAAAACCTCTTTTTCGGCACTTTTTTCATTTATTTGGCTATATCTCGATTAATATTTTTTCGAATCAAAAACGCTTTTCAGCACTCCAAAGATATTTTTACTACCTTTCTAACGGTATGCTGTTTCCTTGAATCGCATCTCTTTATAACGGTATGCTATTTCCTTGAATCGCATAAGACTTTTTTAAAAATCACTAAATTTCGATTGCTCCATTTGAATGAAAATTTTTTTCTTTTTCATATTTTTAGAACTAAAACTGAAAAACTTTTCTTTTGCAAATATTTTAAATATAATTTTGTGGATATCGGACAAAAAATGTAGAAGTTATTTGAGAGAACAGTAAACAACTTGCAATAAAATTTAACGAAAAAACATTTGTTTTCTATCTAATTTCATTGCAAGTTTTTTACTGTTTTCTCAAATAACTTCTACTGTTTTTGTCCGATATCCACAAAATTATACTTAAAATATTTGCTAAAAAAAAGTTTTTCAGTTTTAGTTCTAAAAATAGCTGCGTTTTATTCGCCATCTGCTGCTAGCTATCTTAAGCTAGCAACTATAAATGTATGGGAAAACAAAAACAAAATCGTAGACTTAGCAACTAAAATTGTAGTTGCTAAGTATACAAGCAAGTTTCTTAAATGTCAGTGCTGCCCAGCCGATTTGTATTTTGTCTATTGTGATTTTGTACTCTGTCAATTATGAAGTTTGAAATTAAAAAAATTTTGATATTTACGAAAAAAAACATATTTTTGAATTGAATTGAATTGAATTGAATTGAATATTTTGGAAATGTCTCGAGGCGAAAAGACATAAGCAAAAACAAAACAATTTGGCTATTTGGCGCGCAATTGATACATGTAAGATAAAAGCGAAATGCATATGCGCATGTACTGGAAGACATGATAGCCCAGAAATTTACCAAATCTCGTCGTGCATCACTCATTTTATTTTTATTTTTAATTCAATTCAATTTTTTTAGACAGCAAAAAAATACAACACAAATTAACGTCAAATATCAGCTTTTTGACCAGAAATGTCAAACTTTTGTGCTACCAGTGCTACCCAGTCAACTCTCAGGCAACTTGTCGTTTTATTCGCACATAGATAGCGACTTGACGAATAAAACTAGGCTAATATGAAAAAGAAAAAAATTTTCATTCAAATGAAGCAATCGAAATTTAGTGATTTTTAAAAAAGTCAGTTTTTTTGGACTTTGAGTGCTTGTAACTTCATCAAATCTTATGCGATTCAAGGAAAAAGCATACCGTTAGAAAGGTAGTAAAAATATCTTTGGAGTGCTGAAAAGGGGTTTTGATTCGAAAAAAAATTAATCGAGATATAGCCAAATAAATGAAAAAGGTGCCGAAAAAGGGGTTTTTTGGGGATATCTCGAGAACGATTCGTAAGAAAAAAAAAAAATGGTTGCCATTTTTGGAAACTACGCCCCAAAATACATGGAAAAAAGTCTATGAGAAACCCGATCCTTTTTCTTGTAAACTAGTGTTATTGATTTTTTTGAAAAACAATAAAATTTTTATGCATTTTTCGTCCGCCCGGTACCACTATAATATTTATAGCGTCAAAAATAATTGAGGCTTCACAATTTTTTTGACGAATTCTAGTTTGGAAGGGTTCAATGCATCTCTGTAATTTTTTTTCAGATTTTTTCGAGGCGGAGCAAGTCATTAAAATTCAATTGTTGATAGAAAAATTGCTAATTAACAACAAAAATGCCAAATTTTTGCAACTTTTTTTTTTAATACATAAGTTGAACTTATTATCTACAGAAATTAAGAAATTTCGTCACAATCAGTCAAGCAGTTCAAAACTTAAAGCATTTTAAAAAAAAGGTTAATGAAAACTTTGACTGGCAATAATTATTGCAATAACAATTTTTTTTTAAAAATTTTTGCGTACACTAATTTCTACCACTTGCAGCTACTGATTTATATAAAAAACTTTGAAAAACATTTCAGACATGTCGGTTTCGCGTATTCTGACCCCATATCGTTCACCAAAAACAAAAACTAATAAACTATTTTTCCCACAAAAGTACAATTAAACTTAAGTACAAAAAAATTTTTTTGAGAAGGTCGGGAATTCCTTGTATACGACTTGGTAAACCTGGATATGGGCTACGAAAAATCCAAGGGTGCGTCATTTTTTCATTACTTAAGTATTGTTCATTGATGTGTATTGTTGAAAAGACTGGTTGACTTATGTACATTTGGTGCTGAGGTAATTGGTTTTTATTTAAATATCTTTAGATTCGAATTCTGTATATTAAGATTATTTAACAAGCTTTTAGGTTGAATAAATGATTCGAAGTGAAAAATTTAATTGAAATTTTGATGACTTAAAATTAAAAAATTAACTTTTTCACAATTTCACAAATCATTAAATTTAAGTATGTAAGTAGTAGTAAATGTAAGAGAGTGTAAATGTGGGACACTACATACTTATGTATATTTCTTCAAAAATGTTGCGATTACACAGACGCCGCAGCTATCATCAAAGGCGCTCAATATCTCATGATTTAGAAAGAGATTTTAGACTCCACCGCTTCAAAACCATCCACAACTATGGTATCATGAGGATATAGCCATAGCGCTTACTGCAAGGGAAATAATGGCTCCGTTGTGCGACATATTGCACAACCGCATTATTTGACGCATTATTTGAATAGGCTGCCTCGTACACCAGGCTTAACCTCTCCTGACTACTTTATTTTTAACTAAAACCAAACTTCACAATGAAATCCGTGCCAGAACACCTTAATTTTTGTAATCAAATAATAAAAATTTGATTTACACTGAAATGTAAGCATTTCGCCGAAATCAAAGCAGAAAGATTATTTGCGGCACCCTGTATATGGAAGATTTTTTTTTTTGCATTTTCATTACTTAACATGAACAAATTGCACGCCACTTTATTGCAGAAAAAAATCACCGCTAATATTTAATGTAAGTATTACATATGGGTCAAAAGATGGTTGTGTCTTTAATAAAAATGACCTCGCGTGAAATAAGAATTGCCGGGCGGATATTTAAACATTTAAATTGGGTGCAGTTTAAGCGAGTAGAACCGTGGCAAATAACATAAATTAGCTTCATCATAGGGAGTGTTTTTGAGATGTAACCAAGTGAACAAAAGGCTGCATGTTGGCTTAAAATGAAAATAAATGCGTCCTTACGTTAGGCAATTTGGTATAAAAACCATCACTTCGAGTGCATTATGCTGCCTTAATGGCCAGGGAGTGTGACATAATTTTTATATGGAATGAAAATGTATTACTTGGTTGATGTAATTCACTCATGGTGCTTACCATTTACCACTAATCTTTATACCGATTGAGGTCACTTATTGAATCAATGCGGCTGTTCATATTGCATTGCTTTGAATATACATATGTAGATATGAAGCCAACATTGTATCACCGAAAGGATGAGAATATGTTTTACATCAGAAATTATATAAATAAGATCCCGAAACTAAGGTATGGCTTGCCGAAGGCCATCACCTTAATTGAGAGAGCTTCTCACCATACCTTCCTAACCAAACAACCATGTAGACTATAAAGATATGTAGATTGTTAAGCTTATGCGACCTAATCTAAGACGTCTGTTGCAGGAAATATGGAAACAAACTAACCTTTCCTGTCAATCACTAATGCGGCAAGAAAAAATTAAATAGATGCAGGAATTTTACAGACGTACGGCGAACTTTGATACGTATGTTGATAACCAGGCCCAGCAGGTCCGTGCGCAGGAATCATCCATGGGGGGGTTTTAACTCGGACATTTCATGTTAGATTATGTTCATAAAAAAAGTCAAAAAACGGTTTACTTTTTATATAGAAATTTAATAATAATTAAATACATATGTATGTACATGTGCTTATTAGAGATGTTCAATAATATGTTCTAGAATACTTCAAGAACACTCGATTTTCGAAAATTTATTCAAATTCGAGTATATCTCTATTTAAAAAATAAAAAAAAAAGAAATAGTCCTATGGTTGCTATCAAAGCTGCAAAGTTTTCATTTTTCGGAATTTGTCGAAAAAAAAATAAAGAAAATTTAATTTTCTTCTTATTTTTAATGTTTTTTTTAAATTTTTTTTTCGATTTTCCTTATCTAAACATTATCTATTTTTTTAGCTGTCAATTTTTTTTCTATACTTCCTTATGTGTATGTAAGAAAATCGAAAGAAAATTAAAAAAAAAAAATATTATAAATAAGAAAAAATCAAATTTTCTTAATTTTTTTGGCAAATTCCGAAAAATGAAAATTTTGCAGCTCTGATAGCAACCCTAGGACTATATCATTTTTTTATTTTTTTAAATGGAGATATACTCAAATTTGAATAAATTTTCGAAAATCGAGGGTTTTTGAAGTATTCTAGTACATGCCATTTATTTGAACAAGTCTAGTGTTTATGTTATGATTCGATATTCAGTTATTATTACGTAAGTAGCTAATTCTGCGAGGCACTTGAAAACACCCGTCCAAAACTCTTTCCACTTTAATTTTGATATGGCGATTTATATTTAGCGAGGCTAAGCCATTCAGCCGACCTTCGGACATAGTTAATCCGAGGCATGTCTTTAGACCAGCGGTGGGCACAGAAATCTAACAAAAGAGCAAAACAACAACATCAAGCAACAACAAACGAGATTTTAAAGTTTTTTTTACTTTCATTTCCAAATTTGTCATTAGCACAAGAAAAAAAACCAAATTGAACTACAAACAAAAACAATTGCTACATTCGTCAAGACACAATGCGGCGCCGTCGTTTATGCTTTTGTGTTTTGTTTTTGTTTTCATTTGAATTCAAGTCAACGCTGAGCCTCGATAGCGTTGAAATTCAGCGAACTTTTTTTCGCTTGCTTGTGCGTCGAATAACGGTGAGAGCAATGAGAGCAAATAGAGCCACTATGTGCCCATCACTGCTTTAGACGACGTAGCGCTGAAAATGAGCGTTCATTTGTTATTGTTGTCCAAGGCAAAGTTGCCATAACACGAAGCATTTGATGGACATTTGGAAACGCGTCTTCATTGCAAATATCCAGTGCTTCGAGAGCATTTTTTTGTCTTGCCCGGCAATGCGTTGACGCCAAAGTTGAACTTCATTTATCCACATGTCACGTGAACCATCATGCAAAATTGAAGTATATGGCGCAAATAGATTTGTGCATGAATTTTCATTGAAGCTGATTTTTTTGATGCCAGAGTATGCTTAAACGCGCATTGTAAAAACGCTCGTGTTACTTAGCCGACGCGCAGTGGTCCCAAATTGTGTTTTTTGGTTCAAAAATAGCTAGAGAGAACAAATATTGTCGGAAATGAAAAACTCGGGCTTCGGCGATTTATTGGCATATTAGTTCATTCATTGATTATTCGTTCGCATGTCAATAAAAACCTATGTGCAAAAATTCCCAATAAAGGGGGTTTGAACCCCCAAAACCCCCCTCTTGCGCAAGGGCCTGAGGCCCAGCGATAGACGGGTCTTCGGTGTAGAGTACTCGACACATGGGTGTCGAACTCCCCACCCAAACTATATAATTCAATATTTCTGTATGTCATTTCGTTTGCTTAAAAATATAAAACATATCTTTTACATTTCATTTGTCAAAGCTCGCAGCGATTAAAAATGAATATATGTACATAAATTGAATTTGAATATCAAGAAGCGAATGAACTCCAGGCTGCGCTGCATCGATATGGCATATATTTTTGCCAAGGTTCTAGTCTCATGTACCCCAATTTTTCGCTTTAGAGTTCATACGGCCAGATTATGATGAGCTAAGTTCCAAGTTACACACGCCTTTTGCACTATATCTTGATCAAGCTATGCGATTCAATTGTACGAGCCGTCCATGCGAATCGAAGCCATCAAATCGCAATCGTTGTAAATTTTTTAATAATTTACATCTTAAAGCGTTTTCGAGTGACATGCTCTTGAGCACTATTGGAGTCTCTCAGTCTCTACATTTTCATGCAATAAAAGGTAACAGAAACGTTCTGAAAGTGCTCCAGAGCGTTTCACCCGAAACTGTTTTAGTTTTTCATATTGAATCATATGTCAACCCAATTCCTAAACTACCGTCGTCACTCGACACCCGAATTTTAAATATTTTGCCAGACTTGTTAATAACGACCTACGAGTTTTGTCGCACTTAATTTTTAAATAAAAAATTGGGAAAACGATCCAAAATTTTCGTTATTAGTATAAGGTCTTGAAATAATATTTAATTTTAAGACTGGTCCTATTTAATACGGATATTATAACTAGTATGAGTGTTAACTTTGGCCTCGCCAAAAATTAAATACCTTACACCGCGTAAAAAGGTATCTTATCTGACTGGTTTGACGAAACTTACCCACATTGAATTTGTCAAAGTTTATACATACATATGTATGTGTACATAACTCTCTGTGCAGCCTTTCGAAGCTTATGCTTGTATGGGAGGTGCAACGACCTCTTTACGAAATTCTAGATGCTAGAACAATCCTACCCTAGAGTTTTAAAGTTTTTGATTACATGGGAAGTGCCACAACCTCTCGTCGAAGTTTGTCAACTTTTTTTCCCAGAGTTATTCTTAGTATTTGTGAAATATGTGGTTACCCTAAATCAAATAACTCTCTCTGTTTACAAAGTTTTATTTATATGAGCGGTAGGCGTGTCCGTGACCCGAAGACCCTTGTTGGAACATATAGCCTGTGTACCGAATTTCATTCAAATACATGCTTGGTTTTCCTCTAATCGTGATTTCCACAGGCAGGCAGACAGACATACAGTTGAACATTGCTAAGTCGACTTAGGTGGTGACGGTGATCAATATCATGTGACTTAACGCCTCTAGACTATTTTTTGTGTGAGTATGCTATGTTATTGGCTTATGCAGAGAAATCAAGAACATTTGATATACTCCATTATACGAGTATTCGTGCAGCTTTGTGTGAAAAAGTATGCAACAATTGGGTTGAACGAATTGGCTTTGTCAAAAGTAGCCGTGGTGGTCATATGAATAAAATATTACTCAAAATTTGATGTGTAGAAATATTCTTTAACAATAAAAAATAAAAAACTAAATACCATTCAAACTTTTTTGATCTTTTTGAATTTAACATTGTATCAAATGAAAGCCCCTTTATTAAAAAAAATGTCTCTCTTTTCTTTTTTAAATTTACAGTGGCTAACGAAACCAGTGTTGAAAGTACTAAGGAATTCATGCGATTTTTTGAAGCTCAAAAATAATAAAGTAAGCCTGAGTTACTCAGAATCACCCTAACAATAACATATTTTAAGGTCAAGGTCATCGATGACGTGTAAAATTTTCTCAATAATTTCCAAATATTTTCATCCAATAGTAATTTTCGTAACAAATTGCTGGATGTAAAAAGTTCTTAAAGTTGTTGAAAAAAAAAAAAAAAAAATTTTTAATTTATTGAAAAATTTAGATTTTTCAAAAAACAAAAAATGGCGTCATAGAAAAAATTCTTACATTAAAATAAAAAAAGGTTTATATGAAAGTTTTGACCAATTTTAAGAACTTTTTACGCTGTGGGATTTTTGCTGAATATTGATAATTTAGCAGAGAAATGTGATAGAAGGTGAAATTTTGACCAGAATTTTTTTTATTACTAACGTAAACCCTACAAGCCTAAACGCCCCAAAGCCACATACTTACCAGAGGACGTCAGTGAGCCACTCATCCTTTTTGCCATTCATGAATCTGTTGAATCTTTCAGCTGAAGTCCAAAATCCATTTTCGACCTTTTCCAATTACAGAAAAAAAAAAAAACCAAAAATGGGTCAAAAACGGTCCTTTCTCGGGGCCGATCTACTGAACTACTGAAGTCCAAAATCCATTTTTGACCTTTTCCAATTAATTACAGAAAAAAAACAAAAATGTGCAAAAACGGTCCTTTCCCGGGGCCGTACTACGGAGCCACCCTAAATGAAGTTCAAAATCCATTTTCGACCTTTTCCAATTAATTACAGAAAAAAAAGGCCAAAAATGGGTCAAAAACGGTCCTTTCCCGGGGCCGGACTACGGAGCCACCCTAAATGAAGTCCAAAACCTATTTTCGACCTTTTCCCATTAATTACAGAAAAAACAAAAATTCCAAAAATGGGTCAAAAACGGTCCTTCCAGGGTCCGGAGCCACCCTAAAAATGTTAAGGAATTGGTTCAAAAACGGTCTTTTCTACAGTCCCAACCCACCCTAAGTGATGTCCAAAATCCATTTTCGAGCTTTCCCTATCGATAGGGATAGCGATAAGAGCAACAAATTTTTTCCAAAATGGGTCAAAAATTACCCTTTCAAAGGTCCGGAGTCACCCTAAGTGATGTCCAAAATCCATTTTCAACCTTTCTCTATCGATTGGAAAGAAAAAAAAAACGGTTTTTCTATACTACAGTTCAACATAAGTGGCCCACGCTATTCACTGCTTCATGAATCTGAATCCATGTGAGTGTGAGCTTTTCACGCATTCACATTCATGAGCCCAGAGCTACTACAAGCTCAGATTCATGAGCAGCATGTCATCTACGGATTCACTATTAGTGAGTGTAAGTATGATTCACACTCACTGTTTGCATGCAAAAGGCACACTCACGGCTCATATTTTTGGTAGGGGCAGTGAGCTACTCAATGACGTTCTCTGATACATACCAGACATGCAGGTAAGCCTTGCGCACTTTTAACCGTCAGCACATGCACCTATCTTACTTACTTTTAAGCTAACCTCTAGCTTTTCCATAAAGTCCTACGAAAAAAAAATAAAATTTTAACGCAATTCTCGAAATTTAAAAAAAAATCTTTTCGGGAAGTACGATATTCTTCCGGCGAAAGATTTATCTTATTGTTATGTTAAATCAAAGGCAAAGAATATTTTATATTACATTTTGTCTGCCAACTTTTAGTAGTTGTAAGTAGATATTTAAGTAGTAAGTAGTAGTAAGTAGTAAAAATGGTTTAAATTCCCGTGACGGAAAAAATATTTTGTTAATTTACCCATTTTAGTAGCTCTAATGAGCTTTTCACCTTCAGCAGGACTTCGCCTTGCTCATGCAAAACAAAAAAGCCAAAAACAACACATTTTACAATAAGCTTTCAAGCTTAAAGTTCACAAGAAGGTTACAAGGAAGTAGATAAAATGCATGATATTCTGAGTTTGAATCATAAAGCTTTTTGTGCTAAAAACAAAAACTTACGGCGAAGAAGTAGAAAATTCCCAAAGGATTATTTTCTTTTGAAATTGCTGAAGGATTTTTTATTAAATATCCCAAAGGGTATAAAACGTACTGCATCAGAAAGTAAAAACCGATAATATTCATTCTTTTGCCATTCGTTTCACTAGTGGAGCGGGAAGCTTTACGAAATATAGTTCTTTATAACCACTTCTTTGGCTTATGTTCATTCTTAGCACAAGGGCAACCGAGAAATTAAATAAAATTATAAATACTTTCGGTCAGAGAATAAGTGCGTTGACAAAAAAAAAGTATTTTCTGTGGGTTTTCATTGACTTTGATTGATGCACTGAAAACAATTGAGTGCAATGATAACTCACCCGTATTGCTGAGCTTCCAAACGTGGTGATGTTTTTTAATTTTGCTAGTAGTTCTTGAAAACTAACTAAACGCACTCACTTTTTTACTTTAAATAATTCACTTTATCTTTTATTTAATTGATTATTTGAATTTATGTTTTCATTTATTAGCTATGCAACTGGTGAAGCTTGCGTTCCAATTTCCACTAAGTCAACTCAGTGATGTCACATACTTTTTTCAAAATCCCTACGATAAGTAAAAAAAAATCGCCACTTTTCCCTACGCTCAAATAACTTTTCAATACAAAATTACCTACGTATTTATTAAGTACTAGCAGATGCCCGCGACTTTGTACGCGTAGCCTGTTTTTCTAAGAAGGCAAACAATTTATTTTTTTTTTTAAATAGAACTACACTGTCGTACTAAGCAAAAAAGACTCTAGGAACGACCGCTTGACACACATGTTGGATGGATTTCAAAAATTGCTGATTTTTCTGCTGGCAGTGTTCAACCATACAACCTGTGTGAACTGACTATCAAGCCTAGTGAACATTTTAAATAGGATGTCATGCAGTTTACTTCGATGTGGACGTTCATAAATTGTAATGCAATTGATGTTTGATGGCATGCTCGAAAATGTGAACTTAAAGCAATATTGACAGTCACACATGTTGTCAAGCTATGTAGGACAGCATGTGTGTTTTCTATGTGTGACCCTACTGTAATTTATTTTTCATTGTTCACGAATTCCGCGTTGTTGTGTTGACAAATTGAGAATGAGAGCGAGAGTAAAATTCCGTTTTTTGTCTTCCATTGCATTGCCAAATAAAAACGCACACACCCTTACTAACCCACTAACTTGCTATTAAACGATTTGTTATGCTTATATGCTTCTTTCTATGTGTGAAATTAATTTTTTTAGCAATTTTAAAATTTTAATATTTTGATATTTAAAAGGAATATCGTGATAACTTTAAATCTATGTTAAGACCAAGCGCCTAAGAAAGATGACTAAAATAATTTGATCGAAATTGATTCAGTAGATTTTGCGTGAATCCCGTTCATCGAAAACGGCTATCATTTTATTTATATAGAATAAAGCGTATTCAGATCGCAATAATTTCTCATAAAATATTGGAGAATTTTACATATTTGAACACACATTTGGCAAACATTTTGCATACAAATTAACAAAATTGGCTGAAATTCTGGCATCGAGACTGGCTTTGGCAAGACAATCCTGGTTAGATCGGTTTACCAAAATGCATCTCCATTTTTCTCGTACAATCCTGCAATCTCATACGCTCGACTTTTCTACAGCGGGCTCTTGAGCTAAGCCGCCAGAGTCGTGGTGGGGCTGGTTGCGAGAGGCCGGCAGAAAAAATGTCGCTCAATAACTTGGAAAGTAAGCCACGAGTAGAAAAATATATCAAGACCAATGTTGTAGAGGAGATGAAAACACATCGACTTCATACCCGAAAAATTTTCTTATGACAAGATTTGAGCTTACTTTCACATTTTCGATAAAGTACGGTTATTATTGAAAGTTTTCAATTAAAACTGCTCGTTCAAATCTGAAACCGCCTTTTCGCCCAAAATAACTATTTTTGATCAAAATAACAGTACTTATTGGAAACTTTAATATGGTGAAAGGTTGGCCAAATTTTTTTCGTATGGAGATTTTCCGGTAATGAAATCTATTTGGCTTACCTCCTCTACAACATTGGTCTTAACATATTTTTCTACTTGTGGCTTACTTTCTGAGCTATTCAGCGAAATTTTTTTCGTGGGCCACGATTCTGACGACTAACGCTTATTTCAATTATCAGCCATTCTTAATTAATCAATTGCAAAAAAAATTAGCGGGAGGAAATGAGTATGAAAAATGCAACACTACCTACCTGACTATAAAGTGGCACCACTAACCTCTCATAGTAGCTGGGTTGCCATCATTTAAAAAAAAAAACAATTGAGAAATCTTCAAATTTTGGAGGATCGATAAAATTTTTTCACTTACTGCGAAAATTACTTCGCACTTGGGTTAAGTACCAAAAAGTAATATCCGATTAAGCTGTCATTTCACAATAAGTTGAACTGTAAAATGTCGAAGGATGTAAATCATTTGATGAAACATTTAATTTTTTTTATATATTCATATGCCAACTTATTTTTCATTAGAAATTTTAATTTATTTCTCATTGGTCTTCCATCCAGTTTAATTCGAAAAGTTGAAAATTCTATTTAAAAAAAATTTCACACTACGACGCGTAATATTTACATTTTAGTAATCAGTAATAAATGGGGCTAGCAAGTGATCGGGTTTGCCCCGCAATTGCAGGTTAAAGCTAGGGGCCCTGTATAAATTGCAAAATTTCTGGAAAAGCCGAGAATTGCATGATTTTCGTTACATGTGACTAAAAAAAGATGAAGTTTTCAAAAAAATGTCCTGGACAAAATTACGTTTTCCCACAAAAAAATTAATATTTTACCATTTTAAGGAAAAATTATTTTATTTTGGAAAGGCCGGGAATTCCTTCTTGTCAACTTGAAAAAAAAAAATGACAAACTTTACTGAGCACAAATTACACCAGCAATGCCAGATTTGATGGAAAATAAACATAATAAAAAAAAATCAGCAGCTAAAATTTTCTTTTTGGGTGGCCGATCTAACTAAAAAATTTTTATTCAAATTTTTTTAAGTTTTCAAATTGAAAAGCAAATATCGTCAACTCAGAGTGTAAGTGTCCTATCGCACTTTTTAACACGCCAACTAACTTAAGAAAATAAACTCTTTCGTTTGGTGCTATCAAAATTTAGCTACCTCTTCCCGTTCCAAAGGTCTCAGTATGCGTTATGTCCTAACTGCAGCTTTCAAAATAAAATCTCGGAGTGCAAATATCCTAACTGCTTTTTTTTTCCTTTGAAGTCATATTAAATAGTAAACAATCGCTCTCAGGTCAAAAGTGAGAATGGACTTTTGTAAGAGAGGGGAAAAGGTATCCCCGGCGGTAATTTGGCCTCGTTTCACGACAAAAAATTTCTGGCACCAATCGTTGCAAAAAGGCCGAAATAAGTGATTTTAAAATAAGACAATGGAATTTAATTTCTTTTAAGCAAAAAAATGATGTACTATGGGATCGGCGGTAAAATAATATTTGATGTGTTGCAGCTAGAAAGTGGAAAATCGGTACTTTTTAATTTTGTCCGGTCAATTGTCAATTTTTTTACTAGAAAGAAAGAAGAAGAAGAAAAAAAATCACGGGTTTGAATACCCCGATCGATAGTTTCCCGAAAACCATACCCACTTTATTGAAAAATTGCACCATTTCTTAAATCAATATTTTGGAAAATAGGTTATTTACTTAAACAGAATTTTTTTTATTACTAACGTAAACCCTACAAGCCTAAACGCCCCAAAGCCACATACTTACCAGAGGACGTCAGTGAGCCACTCATCCTTTTTGCCATTCATGAATCTGTTGAATCTTTCAGCTGAAGTCCAAAATCCATTTTCGACCTTTTCCAATTACAGAAAAAAAAAAAACCAAAAATGGGTCAAAAACGGTCCTTTCTCGGGGCCGATCTACTGAACTACTGAAGTCCAAAATCCATTTTTGACCTTTTCCAATTAATTACAGAAAAAAAACAAAAATGTGCAAAAACGGTCCTTTCCCGGGGCCGTACTACGGAGCCACCCTAAATGAAGTTCAAAATCCATTTTCGACCTTTTCCAATTAATTACAGAAAAAAAAGGCCAAAAATGGGTCAAAAACGGTCCTTTCCCGGGGCCGGACTACGGAGCCACCCTAAATGAAGTCCAAAACCTATTTTCGACCTTTTCCCATTAATTACAGAAAAAACAAAAATTCCAAAAATGGGTCAAAAACGGTCCTTCCAGGGTCCGGAGCCACCCTAAAAATGTTAAGGAATTGGTTCAAAAACGGTCTTTTCTACAGTCCCAACCCACCCTAAGTGATGTCCAAAATCCATTTTCGAGCTTTCCCTATCGATAGGGATAGCGATAAGAGCAACAAATTTTTTCCAAAATGGGTCAAAAATTACCCTTTCAAAGGTCCGGAGTCACCCTAAGTGATGTCCAAAATCCATTTTCAACCTTTCTCTATCGATTGGAAAGAAAAAAAAAACGGTTTTTCTATACTACAGTTCAACATAAGTGGCCCACGCTATTCACTGCTTCATGAATCTGAATCCATGTGAGTGTGAGCTTTTCACGCATTCACATTCATGAGCCCAGAGCTACTACAAGCTCAGATTCATGAGCAGCATGTCATCTACGGATTCACTATTAGTGAGTGTAAGTATGATTCACACTCACTGTTTGCATGCAAAAGGCACACTCACGGCTCATATTTTTGGTAGGGGCAGTGAGCTACTCAATGACGTTCTCTGATACATACCAGACATGCAGGTAAGCCTTGCGCACTTTTAACCGTCAGCACATGCACCTATCTTACTTACTTTTAAGCTAACCTCTAGCTTTTCCATAAAGTCCTACGAAAAAAAAATAAAATTTTAACGCAATTCTCGAAATTTAAAAAAAAATCTTTTCGGGAAGTACGATATTCTTCCGGCGAAAGATTTATCTTATTGTTATGTTAAATCAAAGGCAAAGAATATTTTATATTACATTTTGTCTGCCAACTTTTAGTAGTTGTAAGTAGATATTTAAGTAGTAAGTAGTAGTAAGTAGTAAAAATGGTTTAAATTCCCGTGACGGAAAAAATATTTTGTTAATTTACCCATTTTAGTAGCTCTAATGAGCTTTTCACCTTCAGCAGGACTTCGCCTTGCTCATGCAAAACAAAAAAGCCAAAAACAACACATTTTACAATAAGCTTTCAAGCTTAAAGTTCACAAGAAGGTTACAAGGAAGTAGATAAAATGCATGATATTCTGAGTTTGAATCATAAAGCTTTTTGTGCTAAAAACAAAAACTTACGGCGAAGAAGTAGAAAATTCCCAAAGGATTATTTTCTTTTGAAATTGCTGAAGGATTTTTTATTAAATATCCCAAAGGGTATAAAACGTACTGCATCAGAAAGTAAAAACCGATAATATTCATTCTTTTGCCATTCGTTTCACTAGTGGAGCGGGAAGCTTTACGAAATATAGTTCTTTATAACCACTTCTTTGGCTTATGTTCATTCTTAGCACAAGGGCAACCGAGAAATTAAATAAAATTATAAATACTTTCGGTCAGAGAATAAGTGCGTTGACAAAAAAAAAGTATTTTCTGTGGGTTTTCATTGACTTTGATTGATGCACTGAAAACAATTGAGTGCAATGATAACTCACCCGTATTGCTGAGCTTCCAAACGTGGTGATGTTTTTTAATTTTGCTAGTAGTTCTTGAAAACTAACTAAACGCACTCACTTTTTTACTTTAAATAATTCACTTTATCTTTTATTTAATTGATTATTTGAATTTATGTTTTCATTTATTAGCTATGCAACTGGTGAAGCTTGCGTTCCAATTTCCACTAAGTCAACTCAGTGATGTCACATACTTTTTTCAAAATCCCTACGATAAGTAAAAAAAAATCGCCACTTTTCCCTACGCTCAAATAACTTTTCAATACAAAATTACCTACGTATTTATTAAGTACTAGCAGATGCCCGCGACTTTGTACGCGTAGCCTGTTTTTCTAAGAAGGCAAACAATTTATTTTTTTTTTTAAATAGAACTACACTGTCGTACTAAGCAAAAAAGACTCTAGGAACGACCGCTTGACACACATGTTGGATGGATTTCAAAAATTGCTGATTTTTCTGCTGGCAGTGTTCAACCATACAACCTGTGTGAACTGACTATCAAGCCTAGTGAACATTTTAAATAGGATGTCATGCAGTTTACTTCGATGTGGACGTTCATAAATTGTAATGCAATTGATGTTTGATGGCATGCTCGAAAATGTGAACTTAAAGCAATATTGACAGTCACACATGTTGTCAAGCTATGTAGGACAGCATGTGTGTTTTCTATGTGTGACCCTACTGTAATTTATTTTTCATTGTTCACGAATTCCGCGTTGTTGTGTTGACAAATTGAGAATGAGAGCGAGAGTAAAATTCCGTTTTTTGTCTTCCATTGCATTGCCAAATAAAAACGCACACACCCTTACTAACCCACTAACTTGCTATTAAACGATTTGTTATGCTTATATGCTTCTTTCTATGTGTGAAATTAATTTTTTTAGCAATTTTAAAATTTTAATATTTTGATATTTAAAAGGAATATCGTGATAACTTTAAATCTATGTTAAGACCAAGCGCCTAAGAAAGATGACTAAAATAATTTGATCGAAATTGATTCAGTAGATTTTGCGTGAATCCCGTTCATCGAAAACGGCTATCATTTTATTTATATAGAATAAAGCGTATTCAGATCGCAATAATTTCTCATAAAATATTGGAGAATTTTACATATTTGAACACACATTTGGCAAACATTTTGCATACAAATTAACAAAATTGGCTGAAATTCTGGCATCGAGACTGGCTTTGGCAAGACAATCCTGGTTAGATCGGTTTACCAAAATGCATCTCCATTTTTCTCGTACAATCCTGCAATCTCATACGCTCGACTTTTCTACAGCGGGCTCTTGAGCTAAGCCGCCAGAGTCGTGGTGGGGCTGGTTGCGAGAGGCCGGCAGAAAAAATGTCGCTCAATAACTTGGAAAGTAAGCCACGAGTAGAAAAATATATCAAGACCAATGTTGTAGAGGAGATGAAAACACATCGACTTCATACCCGAAAAATTTTCTTATGACAAGATTTGAGCTTACTTTCACATTTTCGATAAAGTACGGTTATTATTGAAAGTTTTCAATTAAAACTGCTCGTTCAAATCTGAAACCGCCTTTTCGCCCAAAATAACTATTTTTGATCAAAATAACAGTACTTATTGGAAACTTTAATATGGTGAAAGGTTGGCCAAATTTTTTTCGTATGGAGATTTTCCGGTAATGAAATCTATTTGGCTTACCTCCTCTACAACATTGGTCTTAACATATTTTTCTACTTGTGGCTTACTTTCTGAGCTATTCAGCGAAATTTTTTTCGTGGGCCACGATTCTGACGACTAACGCTTATTTCAATTATCAGCCATTCTTAATTAATCAATTGCAAAAAAAATTAGCGGGAGGAAATGAGTATGAAAAATGCAACACTACCTACCTGACTATAAAGTGGCACCACTAACCTCTCATAGTAGCTGGGTTGCCATCATTTAAAAAAAAAAACAATTGAGAAATCTTCAAATTTTGGAGGATCGATAAAATTTTTTCACTTACTGCGAAAATTACTTCGCACTTGGGTTAAGTACCAAAAAGTAATATCCGATTAAGCTGTCATTTCACAATAAGTTGAACTGTAAAATGTCGAAGGATGTAAATCATTTGATGAAACATTTAATTTTTTTTATATATTCATATGCCAACTTATTTTTCATTAGAAATTTTAATTTATTTCTCATTGGTCTTCCATCCAGTTTAATTCGAAAAGTTGAAAATTCTATTTAAAAAAAATTTCACACTACGACGCGTAATATTTACATTTTAGTAATCAGTAATAAATGGGGCTAGCAAGTGATCGGGTTTGCCCCGCAATTGCAGGTTAAAGCTAGGGGCCCTGTATAAATTGCAAAATTTCTGGAAAAGCCGAGAATTGCATGATTTTCGTTACATGTGACTAAAAAAAGATGAAGTTTTCAAAAAAATGTCCTGGACAAAATTACGTTTTCCCACAAAAAAATTAATATTTTACCATTTTAAGGAAAAATTATTTTATTTTGGAAAGGCCGGGAATTCCTTCTTGTCAACTTGAAAAAAAAAAATGACAAACTTTACTGAGCACAAATTACACCAGCAATGCCAGATTTGATGGAAAATAAACATAATAAAAAAAAATCAGCAGCTAAAATTTTCTTTTTGGGTGGCCGATCTAACTAAAAAATTTTTATTCAAATTTTTTTAAGTTTTCAAATTGAAAAGCAAATATCGTCAACTCAGAGTGTAAGTGTCCTATCGCACTTTTTAACACGCCAACTAACTTAAGAAAATAAACTCTTTCGTTTGGTGCTATCAAAATTTAGCTACCTCTTCCCGTTCCAAAGGTCTCAGTATGCGTTATGTCCTAACTGCAGCTTTCAAAATAAAATCTCGGAGTGCAAATATCCTAACTGCTTTTTTTTTCCTTTGAAGTCATATTAAATAGTAAACAATCGCTCTCAGGTCAAAAGTGAGAATGGACTTTTGTAAGAGAGGGGAAAAGGTATCCCCGGCGGTAATTTGGCCTCGTTTCACGACAAAAAATTTCTGGCACCAATCGTTGCAAAAAGGCCGAAATAAGTGATTTTAAAATAAGACAATGGAATTTAATTTCTTTTAAGCAAAAAAATGATGTACTATGGGATCGGCGGTAAAATAATATTTGATGTGTTGCAGCTAGAAAGTGGAAAATCGGTACTTTTTAATTTTGTCCGGTCAATTGTCAATTTTTTTACTAGAAAGAAAGAAGAAGAAGAAAAAAAATCACGGGTTTGAATACCCCGATCGATAGTTTCCCGAAAACCATACCCACTTTATTGAAAAATTGCACCATTTCTTAAATCAATATTTTGGAAAATAGGTTATTTACTTAAAACAGAGGGCGCTAATCCTGTTTTCAATATTAACCTTAATCCTAGTAATGGGCTTTGTCCAGACATATAAGGCTACTGTAATCCGCTGACACATCGTGAAAAAATCAAAAAGTTTATATCTGAACCGCTCTATTATACACCTTGAATTTAATGAAAAACTTACAATTTTTAATGATATTAAAAAATTTTATTAAATATTTTTAATGCATAAGGATAGATACCATTCTTACTAACTAATATCGAATATATGTATATTGTAATAGTTTTAGGAGAAAACAAAAAAAGAATTTATAAAAACGTAAGGTAAAGCAAAATTTATGTCATAAAATTATGAAAATAGTTCATTTAAATTTCAATTAAAATAGATACTAATAACAATTAAAATAGATACTTATAATTGGTATTACAACCTGCCGCATCTATTACAGCTTGCATGGAATCCACCAGTTTTTGGGTCAAAGACGTCAAAATTTCTTCCTAGATCTTCGCTGTCGACCTCTTTAAGTCCTCCTTGCTCCGCGAATGAACATTTTTCAATTTCAGTTTCACTTCTCCCCATAAGTACTCAATCGGGTTCATGTCTGGTGTTTGAGGTGGTGTCTTAAGTTGATTTGGAGCATTTTGTAGCAACCAATCTCGCACTATGTGCGCCGTGTGCTTGGGATCATTATCCTGTTGGAACCAAATCCTGGAAGAAAGCAAAAGTTATGCGGCACTCTGTTTTAAATTTCGTTCTAAAATATCCAAGTAACTTTTCTTGGTCATAATAATATCGATAAGCTCCATGAATCCAACGGCACTAGCTGCCATAGATCCCCACAACATAACTGAGCCACCATCATGTTTTACTGTGGCTACTAAATTTTTAGTTTGAGGCGATGAATTAGGATTTCTCCATACGATTTGTCTTCCGTCTGATCCCCAAAGATTAATTTTGGTCTCGTCCGTGAACATTACCTTGTACCAAAAGCTCGGAGGCTTGCTTAAGTGCATTTTAACAAACTCCAAACGTTTTTTTTTTTATTTATAGAAGATATGAAAGGCTTTTTGCTTTGTGCAATTCGTCCGTTCAAATTATTTTTTCGCAATACCTGACGAACTGTATCTGTAGATATTGGCTTGTTTATCATTTTAGAAACTTCAGCTGTTAATTTTGGCACACTCGTTTTTGGATTTATTTGCAATTTACGTACTATCTTTCGTACCTTCGTATCTCCACTTGTTTACAATTTTTTGAACTGTGCAATGAGGTCTTCCAATAATTTCACCAATTTCGCGATGCGAATTGCAAGAGTTGTTTCCTTTCTAGCGGTCGCCATTGTAAAATTAATGCGTTAAATCAAATGAACTGATCTTCAAACTGTTATTAGAAATTTATTAGAAATAATTTTAAGAACTTTGATATGTTTTTCAATGCCTACTTTATAAAACAAATTCAAACATGATTTAAAAACTGACAGGTAGCTGTATACTTAATTTTGTGACATGAATTTTGCTTAACTTTACGTTTTTATGAATTCTTTTTGTTCTTAGTTTTAAAAATATTACAATTTATGCTTATTATTAGTTAGTAAGATTCTTAAGTTCATACTGAGGAAAATTATTAATTCATAACTTGATTCAAATCATCGAATTCTTTGTCAAACATGTTCAAATTCTCATCAAATTACAGATATTTTCTTGTTCATCAAATTGTTTGACAAACAATTATAGTAGTTGTGAAAGCGAGGTTGATCTGGAGTTTGCGACATTTGTGAAATTTGTGACATTTACGACAGTTTACGACGTGTGACCGTCGTAAACCTAAAAATCCTTGTGACATGCCAAAACTGGTGTATACTCATTTTTGTGTGTAACTGTATGTAGTAAAATCTTTAAAACTTATGGGTTTTCATAATTTTTTCTTTAGATATGTGCGACTTTTTCGGTCATTCTCTTTTTTGGGTATAGATACTTCGCTTTAATTAGGATGATTTGCAGAATTTTTTTGTTTATTTTTGTTTTTATTTTTTTAGTATGAAATTTGATTTTTAAAGGAAATTTCAAAAGCAAGACCTATTTCCGAAAAATAATGTTTTCGGTTTCGAAATCAGCCGGCTCAAGTCATCCAAAAAATAAATTAGATTCTAAAATTTATTTTTTTAGTAGACCTGTGTAAATTTTGCAGTAACAACAAGGATTTTACTTGATCTTATCTTGCAAAATTCACAGCGACAGTTTGGCTGCCATTCCTTTATTTTAAAATAATGCAATGTATGAATGAGTTGTATCTCATTCTTAACCTTACTTGACTGTTGCATTACAATTTTTTTTTTCACGCGATGGCAACCCACTTAATGCAAGGGATTCGTTTCCATTTGGATCAGTCGTTTATAACGCGAGTTCCGCCGGCTGCTTAAATAATGCAATATCAAAAAATTAAATAAAAACTTTAGTGAAAAGTGATTTAAGCAAAGTGAAATAGTATTTAAAAAGAAAAATTAGCAAGTTCTCAAAGTGTTATGTAAAACAATAAATGTGCGCATCACCAATTTAAGAGACACAGCCATAACGCAATTATGCATGTACTTGAAATTAGGTGAGTAACGATACATTTAGTTGTCTTCAATCAAATTTTATCAAATCACAACGTCTACAAAAATTACATTTATCTTATATTGCACCTATCCTTTGACCAAAGCCAATAACAATTTATTTTAATTTCTGTGTCTCCATTTTGTGAAGGAACCAAAGGCAAAGAGGTACATGATATAAAGAACGGTATTCCAAGTTTGAATTGCCAAAAACTAAAAACCTACGGCGATAATTATCAAATGATTTTTTTTTAAATTGCATGAGGAATTTTATTTATTAAATATCCTAAGGGATATAAAAAGTACTGTATCGGAAAATTTAAAGCGATTCTATTCATTCGTTGGCCGTAGGTCTACTCTTTCGGACAGGAAGCTTTTCGATGCAAACTAGGAATACCTTTCTTTATACTATTATGTACTTTTGTTTGTTTGAAAATTATTAAAAAGCATTGCTTTTTGCACCATTGACAGCTTTTTTTGCATACGCGCCTAATACCAAAGAGAATAAATAATCTTATTATTTTTCTCTTTGATAATACTTGTGCGTGGTATGTTTCCATACTTAATAAATAATCCAAGGCTCAATCCGACTATGCACTTGCAAAGCTTTCAGTGGTGCAAATTTACATTTTAATATAGAAATAAAATCTATTACTAATAGAAGAACGTTCAAACTGCAAGTTTGAAATCTTAATGTTGTGTAAACATAATGTGGTCCATGCGGAATAAGCCGCTCTAGCTTTTCCCCCCGTAAGGAATTATTTTAAGTTAAGTTATTTCATGTATAATTTCTCAATTTATGAGGACTTATGAGCCCAGTAAATAAAGTTGAATAAATAATTAACGTATTTACCTTTAAAAATCTAGTATACCAATTATCCTCTTGAAACTACATATGTACATAAACATGACCATATACATTAGAGTTACAGAGGCTACCAACAAAGTCGGTATGGTTTTCGGGCAATTATCGATCGGGGAATACGAATCCGTGTTTAGTTTTTCTTCTTCTTCTTTTTTTCTTATAAAAAAATTGAAAATTGACCGGACAAAAGTAAAAAAGTACCGATTTTCCACTTTCTTGTTGCAACACCTCAAATATTATTATACCGCCGATCCCGTGGTACATCATTTTTATTTCTGCATACCTTTTTTTTAAATCTTCTTACAAAAAAAAAAAAAAAAATACAGCCTTAAAGCTAGAAACATGTTTTTTTGTGAACAGTTTTGTGGCACACTGTATAAGACTATTGTAATCCGGTGACACATCGTGAAAAAACCAAAAAGTCAAAGTCTAGTTGTAAATAAAAAAACTGAACTTTCTTTAGAGTGATTTTAAAAGACATCAGCTCATTGCGATTCATTAAATTGCTAATATTTCTTATCACATCGCCAATACCTCCAATGCTTAATAGGCGGAGAGCCCACTGCAGAAAAGTCGAGTGTTTAAGATTACATGATGAAACTAAGATTGTGATGAAACTAACAAACCAGGGTTGCCTTGCCAAACCCCGTTTCGATGCCCGAAAATGGCCGAACTTTTGCCAATTTTGATATTTTAATAAAAAGTGTATAAGATTACAGCTTGAAAAATATGACAAATGATAGAACTCGATGAGCCTAAGATTACCCTACAAACAGTTTCGAAGCTCTATAACTTAAAAATCAATATTTGGTAACAAATTAGCACTAGTTTTTTTAACAAGCTTACCCTGGAATTTGTGTCTTATAAGATTAGAAACTTTTTTAAATTTTCATGTAAATTTTAGCGATTAAATCAAACCCCTAAAATTAATAAGTGTTAATTTGCGAACAAGTATTGACTTCAAGGTACATATGTAAGTTTGCAAATGTTTCACCTGGATAAATTTTATTATTACCACTTCTAAAGAGCATTAAATGGTCTACAATGCTACAAACTGTAACTTTTCTATCTGTCAGCTGTGTGAAGTAGGTTAGCGATTATGTGATATCGAAACATAATTTATCCGTTAAAACTCCGCCTCATTTGCACTTCCAGAAAATAGTTCGAAAAAAATATCGTGCAATATTATTGACAATATTGCTAAAAATCAAATATTGTTCAACACTGCAGGCTATCGAAAAAACCCTTAGCGAAAAATTGTGCCTAAAGATATATTTAACAAACGAGGCACACATCTTTTGGAAATATTTTTTCGATGAGCAGACGCAACGCAAGTTTTTTTCGATAACTTGCAATGCTGAGCTATTTATTTTTCGGCAATATTGCATAAAATATTGCTCACGTTAATTTTTTTGATATATTCTGGACGATCAAATGAAGCAGATGAATATGGCACTGCCCTAAATTATAAATTTTTATGCGTTGCAAAATGACAATCATTTACCTAGTTTTCAAAGTTGGCTTAACTAAAATAGTGGGCGTGGCACTTTCCAACAACAACAAATCAAAGAATTTTTTATTTAATATTACTCGAAAATGACACCTTTCAATTTAATAATAACTTTAGAAATATTACCTTCGAAAAGGGTCATAATAAACTGAGGGTCAATACTGCGAAAACTCTTTGAAAGACGTCGCACCGCCCACATAATTTTAATGCGTAATATTAAGTAACCGTTATGATATTTAATAAAGCAGATCTGATATGACCTATCTTATCACAAAAAGTGTGCGAAACAGTACCAGTGTGCGTAACACATCCCATACAAGCGAAAAATGTACAATTTCATACTTATCGCTCACTTACTTCAAGACTGGCATAACTCAAAAAACGTGATTTTTGAGTTAATGATGCAGAAATATCCGCCATTTCATGTTTTATTTTGCATAAAAAGTAAATATGTTGAAAACTTTAAATGCGTTTTTCTCCCACTTTATGTTTTTTGAGTTATGCCAGTACTGAAGTAAGTGAGCGATATGTACATATCATAAGTAGATTAGAAATTATATTTCTTAAAAATCTTCGCTTACAGGTGTTTTAAGATAAGAGCATTATTTCGAACTGCAGACAAACTTGTTTGCTAAACAATTTGCAACTAAATAAATACTATATAAAAAAGTAAATCAGTTAATTTATTTACCTTAAATTATTTGTTTAACATCTATGTAAAAAGTACCTAAAATCCTTTCATCAATTTAAGCACCTCCAGCTGATCTGTGTTACTTTATTTAAAGCTAAGTAAAAAACATCACCTCACTCAAATACAGACTTAAATGAATCTTCTCGAACCACAAAAAACGTTATACATTTTTTGTTTCCGGCTTTGATGTTTCACTTTTGTTTAGGTTAATAAAAATTCTGAAATGATTTCTTGATTTTTCTTGTTTTACATTTGCTAACATTTACTGACAATGGGGCAGGATACCTTAGAAAAATTAGTACCTGTGAATTTTCTCGCCTTACATACACATGCAAAAGTTTTTCCAAAAATTATGAATTCAATGTGTGTTTTAGTCTTATGTATGCATGTTTCGAACCACACTGAAAGTAAAAGTTTTATAAGGTTGCAAAAATATTTTGGAAAAGATTTTAGGACAGGGAACAAAGTTATTTAAAAGATGATCGCCCGACTTATATATAAAACTTTCCAAAATGCTTTCTAGCTAAATCTACGTCAGAGCTTAGAAATTTTCTTTGGGTCGACAAGAAGTCATACGGTCTATATGAAGGATTTGGCCCTGCAGAACTACAGCAAATTGCTATTGGCAATTAATATTCATATTTGGATTTTATTTAATTTAAAATTTAGCTTTCTTGCAGTGCACATACTTCAAAGTCACGCTCCAAAATATTGACTTTTATGTAGACGTGCCACAAGCGATGAGACTTTTGTCGATTTTTTTTTATACTGGAGAAATCTTCGTTGAAGGTTACCACGAAAGTATTCTTGAAGAGCAAAATGTGACAAAATCAAATTAAACGTGAGCCAAATAAAAATCAAGAACAGATGCAACATTTACATAGGTCCTCTTTCATGTATCTGAGTTTGTGTGGGTGTTTGGGCGTATTATTTAACTTGCTCTTTTCTGCAGATGATGCGGTTACTATTTACCTTGAGAAAAAGAAATATCGAGTTTGTCTATCTATGTAAATACATCAATATTGATTAAGGCTTGCAAGCCAAATTTTATGCTGACGTATGTCTTCTTGATTTTTATTAATTTGGCTTTTCGGCATTGTGAAATCCTGCCACTCAAAGTTATTGGGCCATGCTAACAAGTGCACATACTAACCAAATGAAAAATGGAGAAACAACGTTATACAAGGTGACGCAAAAGTAATCACCAGACTTGCCAAGTTGCCGCTTTTGTCACGGCCAGGCAGTTAATTGCATGTCAAAGCTGGGGGCCTTGTAGAAAATGAAAAATTTCGGAAAAAGCCGAAAATTGTGGGATTTTTGTTATATGGGCTATTATCACGAAATGGGTGATTTTCAGAACTCATAGAGAACAAAAAAAAAAAGAGTCTCATCGCAGCTTTTAGATTTTTTTATATTTCGTTTTCAACTTATTTTGACAAAAGTTCAAAATAAAAGGTTTATTTTGCAAAATACAAATTCCTGAGCTTAGGAGGCGACAAATATTGAAAACATTTCATTGATTTTCAAAAATCATTTTTCGTTTAATTACTGTAATAGATAGTGGTTCTGGTAGATGTATTGAAGTGCTAAAATTGATATTTAGCTGAAAAAAATTTGATTCGAGAGCCTTTTTTCATTTTGAAAGCTTTTTGTTTATTGATAATGATAACACAATGACAAATAAAAAAAATAGTCTTGTAGCTGAAAGTTGAAGTACCATCGGTATGTATTTTAGTGTGCTAAAAGCGAATCCGGGGTCAAAATTCATCCATCACCCTTAGATTTTGACATAACCTCAAAATGACCATTTAAAATACGTCAAAAAGAAAGTCCCTCAAAACAAAAAAAAAAAAAAAAACAAAATCCAGAAGGTAGACCTTACTTATATTACGTATTCAGGTACGCTAAAATAATATCTTATAGTTAAATTGAGTTTAGTTGCTCACTTTTGCCCAGCACCCCCCTGATATTTAATTTTTTATTTTGAGAAATAAATTCTCCTGACCTGAAATGTCATTAAGCCCGCATTGAACTCTTGTCATTACTACAAATCCAAAAAATTAGCTTTGTTTTTTTTTCGTAAGAAACGCTATAACTCAGCCAATTTTCAACCATGTTAAAAATTTCTCAAAGATTCTGACAGACATTAAGAAGTTCTCTTAAAATCAAAAGACTAAAGACCAAATCCATCTCAAACCATGCACGCGGTTAATGTTACGGTATTGGTTGCCGATTATACATGTTATTTTTTAAGGGATATAAGGGGACCCATATTTCCCTGATATGAATAAAACAATTTTTTTATGAAGTTATGGCCATTTTAAGTTTTATCCATTTTGTGCTGAAAATTGTTTCAAAAAAGCGGCATTTCCAATCAAATCAAAATAATTAACTTTTGTCTTTTGATTCTTATAGAACTTCTTAATCTCTGTTAGAATCTTTAAAAATATTTCAAAATGGTTAAAAATTGGCAAAATACATATATTATACATATATATAAAATTGCAATATACATATATTGTTTTTTCGTTTTTAATTATACTTCATACTATTATCTAAGCTTGGACCAGTGATGGGCACATAGTGGCTCTATTTGCTCTCATTGCTCTCACCGTTATTCGACGCGCAAGCAAGCGAAAAAAATTCGCAGAATTTCAACGCTATCGAGGCACAGCTTTGACTTGAATTCAAATGAAAACAAAAATTAAACCCAAAGGCATAAACGACGGCGCCGCATTGTGTCTTGACGAATGTAGCAATTGTTTGTAGTGCAATTTGGTTTTTTTTTGTGCTGATGGCAAATTTGGAATTGAAAGTAAAAAAACTTTAAAATTTCGTTTGTTGTTGCTGGATGTTGTTGTTTTGCTCTTTTGTTAGATTTCTATGCCCACCGCTGGCTTATACAAAAAAACAAAAACAGTTCAATATCTTGCGCGCAACGAATAATCGGACAAAGCACAATGGCAATGCTAAATGTATCGTTATTTTGCAGAAACGCATTTTAGAACTACGTTTTTTTTTGTCATATTCAGTCGTAAATTGCATTTAGTGGCAAACAGTGTCAACAATAACTTAAAATATACTTAAAATAACTCTAAATGGAAAGCAATGCACTGCAGAAATTAGGCAATTAGTTAAAGTTGGCCAATAAAAGCAGAGAAGGTCAAGGCAAGGTATTAAATGAGTGAAAATAGCGATCGATATTGAAAGAAATCAAAGAAGATCCTTTCAAAACAGAGCAAGAACTTAAAATTTCTTCAAGAAATCACACTGTAAAATATGTTTGCTTGAATATTATTCGCCATACATTATACCAGTGCCATTATTATGAGAGAATTACATGAATAAAACCACTTACGAGCCTTAAAAATAAAAACAATGTATTAAAATATGCCAAGGAGTATTTATTAAAAACGGAAGACTGTTGGAATAATGTAATTTGATGGCATATTTTTTACTATTAAAAAAAGTATTGTTCAGAGGGATAATAGTATGAAGTATAAATAAAAGCGAAAAAACAATATATTTTACAGGTTTGTTCTGAAGTTTAGAGCACATTTATATCCAACAAAGTCTTGTCCGATTATGCGATGGAGCCACTGTATTTTGTATGAACTTAAAATTTTTTAAAATTTGGTGTCTAAAAAAAGGTCATCAACTTTTTCCCAAAAAAAAAAGATTGGTGTCTTTAACAGGAAAAAATTCGTTTATTTTGGGAATACTGTTAATTCCTTGTTTTTGAAAATACAGCGGCTCACAGCTTATTGTATGCAGTGCATACTCTTAACTTCAGCGATCTATAATTCTGAAACTAAATGGGCCTGCATGTCAGCTGCTGGTACCGGAAATTTGGCTTTTATAGAAAATATCATGAGTATGGTTATGTGTCTTCAGGTTTTAAGTGACAATTTGCTGCAGAGTGCCGAAAATCTGGGCATACAGACACATTTTCGGTTTTACCAACATAAAGGCCCAAAACACAGAGCGGACATAGTTCAATCGCGGTAAATATATAAGTGCTCGAATTTGATGGCACCACCAGCATAGTCGCCAGATCAAAGTGTGATTGTAAATTTATGGACGATTTTGAAAAAAAAGTCCGAAAATACAACATTTCAAACAAAAAAGGCCCACAAGAAGCAATTTAAATTGAATGGCGTAATATCCCGCCAGATACCATTAAAAAACTTACTGCTTCGATGCCAAACCACTTTTAAGCCGTAGTTGACCAAATAGGCTACCACACTAAATATAAAAAATTACAAAATCATTTTGTTTGACAATGCTTTTACAGTTTATACATATCTGCATACAATAAGCTGTGATTTGAAATTTAGCAGTATGTTTTGATTTTCTGTTTTTAAAATTTCATATTATAATTTTTAACAATAAAGAAAATTATTTTTGAAACATCAATTTTTTTTTTTCTTTCAAATGACATCAAAATTTTTTTCATGTTCCATTTAGTGTCAGAATTATAGAGCGCTGAAGTTAAAAGTTTTCACTGCATAAAATAAGCTGTGAGCCACTGTAAGTATATGGACAGTCGTGTAGAAAACAGTTACAAGACTAAAAAAGCTAAGTAATAATAATTTTGTCGACAGAATAATGCTTTCGTGATAAGAATTTACAATGATGATTTCTTGATGATATTCCGTGCGTTGAACACTGACTGGTACCATAATGTAGCTGCATTCCTCGAATATACTAGCTTAACGCGAGATGGGCCAAGGGCTGCAAGCCAAGAACCGGTAGTTCGGCCGAGAATAACAGTGTTCGCGAACACAACTAAGCGTACCTTTTGTTACTTTAATTTTGTTTCAATTATTCGTAAAAACCGAGTCGCAACCAGTAGCATAACTAAGGGGTACCCGGACGCAACCACTGGGGGCGGCAAAGTGGTCCTCGAAACGAAAATGTTATATTGAAATTTAAGAAAACAAGCAAAAACAGTTACAAAATTTAGTGATTCGGCTCTCAGCAGGCTTGTGTTTTGATCAAATAAGCTTCTATGACGAAAGTACCCCTGGACAGCACGAAAGTGCCCCGTGCCGGAACGATTTGGCAATATTACTTTTTTTTAATAAAAAAAAAATTAAGCTTTGCATGTCGCATGAAAAATTTTATATATTAAGTTTTTTAACTGATATTCCAACGTTTTATATAGTGCTTAAAATTTATAAATATGTTATCTGATTGATCTCGTTAGTATGAAGGCTTGGATTTTTCCTGTCGTATGTGCAACGGTTTACCATCGTGTGATTGTTTTTTTTCTCGTCGGGAAGACAGCAACTCGTTATAAAGGCGTTAGTCGGATCCAGCTCCGGATTCAAGAAAAGGCTATAGCCTCGGGCTCTGATCTCAAGGTGTCTACAATGTTTTTATGTTTTAAGTAACCTTTTTCTGCTCATCAAGTATGTAAATTTATATCTTTCTAATACAATAGTATGTCCTCTATTGTGATCATAAAATTTTTGTTTTGGTGAGGGCCCATTTCTACTTTTTAGCCCTGGGCCGCACAAAGTTTGCTTAACTAACTGTGAGGGGATATTTTATATTTTTAAAAATTTTCAATGTCATACTGCATCATAAGTATTGAATGTGTTATCGTTGATGCAAAAATGGATAACACCATCTCTCTATCGAGCGTAAAAAAACCACATAAATTTAAATCCATTGATTCTGTACTTAACTGGATAGCAATTGCATCAAACTGAAAGGAAAATACACATGACTCAAGCTATATAGTAAATCAAAATGTAATAATCAACATACACTTCGCTCCAGTCGTACATCAAGTTGACGAAAACATTTCTGCTGCCTAAGTATTGACAAGCTTTGCTTTCTAGCCTCTTCCATGTTTATAATTGAACCAATAAAATATTTTAAGTCAAGATAATACGAAATAATGGCGATGCTCAGCAAAACAATGCCAAAGAGACTCACACTAAGCAAATTCGCTTCAGAGAATCTTAGAGTTTTGTACATCCAAAAGAACATCGATATATTACTTAAATACAGTGTAAGACATATGGCCGCTCCTTGCCACTGATATAAAGAACAATAGTTTTTCGCCAACTTCATGAGTTTGTTGTAAATCACTGCCAGTTGATCCAGTTGGTCGCTTAGTTGACAGCAAAGTTCTTTAAAAGTTCGGGAACGAAGATGTCGCAGTCCGGAATTTTGTATTGATTTTGTGTTGGTTAGAATCCGTTGTAGTTCATCATTTAAAATGGAAAAATGCATGTTGACAAATATCACACCGAGGTAGTAATGATTTATGATAAAATTTAAAACGTTAGTAAGTAAAAACATAGTTGTTGTGCTAAGAAAATTCTGCAAGTTAAGTATTTCCCACATTGAAACAATTGCAACAGTCCACATGGAAACAAATGTTGCAGTCGAAAAAGTTAACTTCCAAATGATGTCCCATTCAAATTTTTGTTGTATTTTGGAACTAATCTGAAAAAAATTAACATCAAATATTAATAAGTACTGCAAATATTAGAAAAAAGGCAAATTAGTTCGAGAGAGAGGTTATAAAACTTTCAATACCTTACTTTGAAATATTGAGGTAACCGGAGAAATTGGTAAAAATACCGTTTTTAAATTCTTATGAAAAATTTATTTTTTGAGTAGTTTTATAGTAGTTTTTGATTTATATTTTATGCAAAAAAATTTTTTTACAACTTGAATTTTTCTAGTTTAGTATACACAGTTCGCTTCAAGCAAGATCAAGATCGATGAAATTGTCAACCAAATCTGACAATGCACAATTATTATACAGCGTCCGGAGATTACAAATTCATAATCCGCAAAATATGAGCTGCTCATTTACTCGTTTTATGGTTATTTTAAAGTTAGCACTTTGGCCGACACGGTTCGTTTCAAGCAAGACCAAGATCGGTAAAAATTGTCAACCAAATCTGACTATGCACAATTATTATTTGGTGTTGAGTGGAACGGCAATGACTGGAACGGCATCCAAATGTATGTTTACAAAAACTTAGTCAAATCCATGAAAAATCGTTTGCAAGCCGTTATAGTTGCAAAAGGATTCTCGACAAAGTACTGAAACACCCGAACTTGCTTGAGAAATATAGATTGCGTTCTTGCGAAAAACTTGACGTTAGAAAGTTCTAATTTTTTTTATTCTATTATAGATAATATTCAGTCCCGAAAATTCGATTTTTTCACATTTTTTATACATACATTTTTAATTTTTTTAGCCAAAAAGGACCTTCAGGCGAATCAAAAGTGATCCATTGGTTTTTCTCGGAATGAAAAAAAAAAAACTACGCAGATATCGTTTTTAAGGGTCCTTCTAACTTTTGAGTCGGTGTCGTGATGAATCTAAATTTCGACACGGTCTAATGTACACTTATTTCACCTTTTTAATAAGAAAATAAAAATCTGAAACTTACCGGAAATTTGCAAAAATATCTATGCCTTAAACGCACAACACCATGTAAATTAGTCAACAATTTATTAAGATGTTTCCAGTTTAATACAATTATCAGAATGGTTGCTAGAACCCTGACTAATGTAATCATTCTGAAATATATTGTATGCAAGCCACTGGTCATGCTGGTGAACATCATAATGTGGAAAATATAAGGCATAATCGCTATGGTAAGAATATTAGCAATTATACAAAACACTGTCACAGCCATTTTCTTTTGGCAACGACCTGTTTTGAAGTTGACAGTGAATGGCATAAGGCCTATTAATAATGATGAATAGTAGTATAATAACAAAATCCAACGTACAGTTCGACTCATTGTAACTGAAGAACTTAATGTAATTTTGGTATGCATTCTCTTAGTGACACTGAAAATATTGGTAAGATTTCCATGACTGATAGGAACGTGCAGTAATTAGCTGAGTTGCGATATATAAATGAGATAGTATGTTTTCTACTTTTAGCATAAGCAAAATTATATAGGGTAATTCATCTAGATGTGCTTTTTATTAAAATTAAAAAAATATAAATCTATCATGTTGTCTTGATTATCATACAAATGAAACATTCTCTGCATTTATTTTTTGAATATAAAGATAATTTCTTTCGAGCATTTTGACGCGAGAAATGTTGGGTTTCATTCCTCAATCGTAGCCGGCTTATCCATGTCTAGAGATGTGATATCACAAGATCTAGGCGGTCAACTACCAATTAGGTGAATTTTTGATGAAAAGCTTAAGTTCTTATGTATTTAATAAATATTCTCTGTTTACATGCGTTGTTCTGGCTTAAGGCCATTCATGATGATATGTCTCACAATACTGAACAAAAATACCATGCCTCTGAGTGAATCACCCTATATAACCACCTGCAAGTTATTTAACTAGTCTCTGATATGCAAAAAATAATTATTTGGTACCCTGTACTGATAGTCAGTTTTTCAATAAGATTCTAGCTCGTTTGCTGACTTAAACTTTGTCCTAATTTTGATCGTAATATAAATGTATAAATTTGGAAGCTTAACCCTAATTAAGTCAACATGTGCCTCAGAGGCACATTTTTGACTTTAAAGAACTGTAACTTTTTTATATGAACAAGAATATTAATGAAACTACTTGACTTTGTTTTCTCTCTATTTTTGTACATAAAATACTTCTTTTCATTTTTATATAAGCTTTGGATTGCATTTTATTTCAAAAAAACTAAAAACGTACCTAATCCACTCAAAATGTGCCTCTCAGGCACATATGAGACTTCGCTTACAAAAATTTTGAAAATTCAAATCTGAATCACTGTTTTCTAAAGGAATACTTATCACGAGAGAAGAAATTGAAAGAGTAATTAACGAGAGTGGTGAGGACGAGGAGGATTTTGATGCATTCGAAACAAGTGATGATGGGGAAGGAACTTTGTTTCTGAAGGCGGAGATAATGACTATGAATGTGTCAGAGAATATGAGGATTTTGATATCAAAATATATGAATAATGCTCAGACGTGGTTAAGCTTAACGAGTAACAATTAAATTATATTGCTATAATATGTTCGTTGGAAAATATGGAACCATCTGGAACTCATCGCCAAGTGCCGCACCATCTAGACTTCTTCTCTGTAGTCAAAACTTCATTCGCGAAGCGATAAATAAAGTTTCTTTACCACCAGGTTAACATATTGATGCTACTGTCGATGAGTTTGGTCTTTTCTCTGATGACGATGCTATAAACACTGTTGTTGTAAACACAAACAGAAATGCCTTCCAAATAAAAAAAGAGAAAGTGAAAATATGTTATTTGCATTCAGAAAAAAACATGACACTTGCTGGTTATGTTCCAAAAAAACAAAGGCCTTCTATTGCTGTCTTACTGCTGTCACTATGATAGCAATTTCTGTCTTTATTATATGGTTGAGTAAATATCCCGATTGGAACAAAAATAAACGTGGATTACGACGGAAGTTATTTTTGAAAAATTTAGTTCAGGACATCGTTGTTCCACATATTACGTCGCAGTCTATCGAAGATTTCTAAAAATAATGTTTCCAATGTTTACAATCTTCTGCAAGCAAGCGGATCAGAAAATTACAGAGCTTAGCAAATTACATGTGTCTTCTAAAGCTGTGCGGAATGTATGAGCAATTGCCTCATATATGAGACAAAAATACTTGCAACGAGCATGCTTTCAAAATTCTTTACAAATATCATGATCTAGTATATATATTATATATATATTTATGTTATTATTATTTTCAAAGCTTATTATATAAAATGAATTTAAAATAAAGTATTTATTTTGTAAATCTAACTAAAAATTCATAATTTTCTCATATGTGCTTCTGAGGCACATTTTGATTTGATTCGTTATAGAAGTGTCCTGACTTAATTAGGGTTAAGCTCCGTTTAAAATCATTCGATTCTAATAGCTGTGTTCCAACTAAAACACATTAAAGTTAAACGCATATTAAATGTAAGCTTATAAGGAGACCACCACCCTGTTGCGTCACCGATTTTGCTCAAATTTTTAAATAAAGAGTA
Organism: Tricholauxania praeusta; assembly: GCA_949775025.1. Taxonomy (NCBI): domain Eukaryota; kingdom Metazoa; phylum Arthropoda; class Insecta; order Diptera; family Lauxaniidae; genus Tricholauxania; species Tricholauxania praeusta. Next base: position 95,936,459 of record OX459031.1, read on the forward strand.
TTATTGGGTACCATAATTTTGAATTTTTTCCTTATCAAAAATAAAACAAGTTAAGGTGTTATCTTCGACCAGGCCCAAACTCACATACCCTACACTGCACTGAAATTACCTTTTCAATAAATGTTAAAAAGACGTTGAAAAGGTTGAATAAGTCGAAAAAAATGTGAAATGTTAGAAAGGTTGACAGAGGTTGAAAAATGTTGAAAAAGTTTAAAAACTCTAAAAAAAAAAGATAAAGGTTGAAAAAATTTGAAACTATTCAAGGTTGATTAAAAAGTCGAAAAAATAAAGAAACTCGTGAAGAAAGTTGAAAGAAGTTGAAAAAGTTGAACAAATACATATAGGATATATTGGAATAAGTTAAAGGGTTGAAAAAGTCGAAAGAATATGGAAAATGTGGAAAATATCGAATAAAAATGAAAAATTTGAAATATACCACGCCCACTTCTCCAATTCCGCCCACTTTTGGTTGAATAAATTAAATTCGTGATCGACATCCTCATATTAAATTTTAGCACAATAGCTTGTATTGTTTGCGGTATATGCCGCAGTTAAATTTAAAAATTAGGGCGGTGACACACCCACTGGTACAATCCAGCCCGGTTTTGATCCAGAAATAGCTTTTCATAAGTAAGCCCCTAACACCAAATTTTAGTATGATTGCTCACATATTTCGATAAATATGCCTCTCATCGTATTTTATTTTTATGGGTGCCACGCTCACTGGTGCTATTTCAGCCACTTTTGATTCAGATATACTCTATAGCAACTGAACCACTTACATTAAATTTCATAGCAATCGCTGCAATAGTTCATTTAAAACAGCGCTTACAAATTTATGTTAATATGGGAGGTGCCACGCCCACTGATGCAATCGCGTCAAAATTCATTTATTTTTAAAGTTTATAGTAATTGACATCTATACACCAAATTTTATGAAGATTACTCTCATAGCACACGAGGTGCCACGCCCACAGGTACTATTTGACCAAATTTTTGTTATAAGAGACCTTATAGCAAGCATACCTACCTCACTAAATTTCATAACGATTACGTTGGTAGTTCTCTTAATAAAACGTATATTGTGGGCGGTACCACGCCCTTTAACGAGTTTTTTTAGTAAAGTGGCTGAGCTGACTGCTTTCAGCGGCATTATCTACAAAATTTTTATGGAAATAGTTTGTGCCAATTTTGAGATATACGGAATAAAAATTTTTAACAGTTGAAAAGTGCCACGCCCACTTCTTCAATTCCGCCCACTTTTATCTCAATTTAAGATATACTTGATATGTATCCGTTTACCAAATTTCATCGCAATATCTTGAACGGATTACAAGATATGGTGGTATAAATGATAAAATTTAGGGCTGTGCCACGCCCCTGTACGACTCTTTGGAAACTTGAAACCCAGCTAAACTCTAATTTGGTTCACATGTGCACCAAATCACCAAGTTTCATCAAAATCGCTGCAACTTTTTTCATAATTGGCCTGAGTAAATATACGTAGGGTATAGGTGGTAGGCGTGTCCGTCAACCGATTTCGCCCATTTTCAATAGCAAGATGCCTGCAAGAAGATGTGACCTGTGCGTGAAAGTTTCATTCAATTGGCTTTCTTGGTTTTCCCGTAAACCTGATTTCAACAGACGGACAGACAGACAGACAGACGGACATCGCTAAATCGACTCAGGTGATGACGCTGATCAAGAATATATATGCTTTTCCATGCCTGCCACGCCCCCTTCGATGTGTTACAAACGGAGAGACTAAGTGAATATACCCTCGGTGTAGGGTATAAAAAGTTGCATCAGAGCAATGACTCGGAAAAAAAATAGTGACAACTGAAATAAACGAAATAGCTGTAAGCTAGTGTTATTAATGACTATGATCAAATAAGAACTTTTGAATAAGGAATTTCATTAGAAAAATGGAAGGCTTCCATATATCGGACAATCTGAAAGATCATGAAAGAAAAATGCTAATTACTGCTGAAAAAAATAACACCATACCAAAGAAAATCGTTGACCCTGCATCAGTAGCATACCTAGGCGGGCCGAGCGGGCATTCGGGAGCGGCAGCGCCGCTTTTCCTGTATTAGAGGTCTGCGAAAGCGCATTTGAAACGGCCATCAAATCACCTGCCACATTGCAAATCTACGAAGCTTTTATTTACGCAAATCAGAAATCAAATCAAAACAAAACGAAAAAGGAAGCAAGAGAGGCGAGCGCTGCAACCGCAAATGAAATGTTCTACAAGTTTAAGCGCAAGTCGTACGTTTTCATGCTTCATACGGCTATACTGCCGTACTAAGCAAAAAAGACGTATCTCAAAAAAAATATATCCGAGATTCTTATGACATCGGATAGCTTAAGAAATTACGCGTCTAATGAAATACTCCAAATGTTGGCATCTTAGTTCAATCATGTAAAAAATCTACTAAGAAAATTTCCTCTATCTCAATTTTACAGGTTTTTCAACAAATTGACATAAACAAAACATCAATTATCTCGAAATGAATTTTTTTGAGATACGTCTTTTTCGCTTAGTACGGCAGTATAGCTTTTTTAAAAATCAATATAAGTTGGAAACTCCTAGACTTATATCCAAATTATGGATGTCGTATGAAATATAAGTTAATGAGCTGCAATATTGGTGAAAAAATCTTTCAAATTTCACCTATAGTTTTGGAGATGTGATGATTTTTCTGAAATATTTCCAAATGTTTTTTCAAATAACTGTTATTTTTTCAATAAATGTGTCAAAACTCTATATATTTTTTTTTAAATCCTATAAAACTTAGTTCTTATGCTTTAAAATGATGCATCTTTTCTTCTAAATTTTTGCGCACTTTTTTAACGGAAAATCCAAAAATTTGTTCAAAATATCAATTGCAGAAATGTAGAAATAAATGAAGCTGGCGTCAATGTGCGCTTTGTTGTTGCTTGCTTGTGCGATCGTATCTTATTTTTCTTAAGAAAAACGACGTTGTGCTTGTAAATGATTTATTGAGTTGAACAACGTTCACAGCGAACTACAAATCATAAGCAAACGAAGCTAAGTCATTTCGTTGTCGTATCGTTCTGTTTCGAGCTACTGCTACTGATGAGTTGCAGAATGTCAAACTTGACCTATACTTGACAGTAAGTCCTATAGCCTGACGTCACATCAAGTGCACTTGCGTAGACCTCTAATATACGTACGGCAAAAGAGAATAATAAATATGAGATCAGAGTTTCTAGTAAATTATCGAGAGTTTATAATGTATCCTTTTCTAAGGGCTCAATCTATCGTGCCACCATCCACTTAAAAACAAATACCTTTCCTCAGGGTTCAGTTTATCTTCATACCAAATTTTATTGAAATCGGTCCATTAATATGCTGTAAGACTACATTTTCTGGTTAGGACTTATCTTTCCTCAGAGTACAATCTATCTCAGAAGAAAATTTTATCAAAACTGGTCCAGTAGTTTAGCAGTGAAAACATATATTTTGTTAATATTTTGTATGATACTTTTCTTACTTACTTACTTACTTAGATGGCCATAACAACCCGTTGTCAGGTTACGGCCGACCTCATTAGCTCTCGCCAGGCGCCTCTGTTTTGCGCGCGCCTTCTCCAATCGTTAATGCCAAGCGCGGTTAGGGCTTCCTCAGCTTGGTCTATCCACCGGAGGCATGGTCTCCCTCTTCGTCGTTGACCGGGGACCTTCCCTTCGAATACCTTTTTCGCTGGAGCTTCTTTATTCATACGGTGGACATGACCCAGCCAGCGTAGTCGCTGTATTGCTATACGCTTAACTATGTCAATGTCGGCGTAGAGCTCATATAGCTCGTGGTTCATTCGAATGCGATTGTCGTCGCCAACTCGAACAGGACCAAAGATTTTGCGGAGAACTTTCCTCTCGAACACCCCAAGAGCAGCTGCGTCTGTTGTCGAAACCACCCATGCCTCAGCGCCATAAAGAAACACAGGTAGAATGAGCGTCTTGTAGAGTGTTAGCTTTGTCGATCGAGAGTGAGCTCTGCAACGTAATTGCTTACTGAGACCGTAGTAGCACCTATTAGCAATTGTTATTCTCCGCTTAATCTCCAGACTGACATCATTGTTGCTGGTTACGGCAGTGCCAAGGTAAATGAATTCCTTGACAACTTCTAATTTACAGTTGCCCGCTGTAACATGAGAGTCTAGATCCCGTGCTCTCTTGTTGTTGTTAGTAGACATCATGTATTTCGTCTTGCCCTCGTTTACCGTCAATCCCACTTTGGCTGATTCCTTTTCAATAGCAGTGAAAGCAGCAGTAACATCTCTCTTACTCCGACCGATAATATCAATATCATCAGCGTACGCAAGGAGCTGAACACCTTTGAAGCAAATGGTGCCATTATGATGCACACTGGCTTTTCGTACGATCCCCTCCATAATGAAATTGAAGAGATTGCACGAGAGCGGGTCGCCTTGTCTGAAACCTCGCTCGGTATTAAAAGTTCCGGAGAGGTCATTCCCTACCTTGACGGAGCTACACGTATTGCTCAACGTCATCCCTCAGAGCCTTATCAACTTTGCAGGTATACCGAACTCAGACATTGCGTATAGGCAATCCCGCACTGGGCTATCGAACGCAGCTTTATAATCGACGAAGAGATGGTGAGTGTCGATTTGATATTCATGGGTTTTCTCCAGGATTTGGCGTAGTGTAAAAATCTGGCCTATGGTGGACTTACCAGGTCTAAAGCCACACTGATAGGATCCGATCAGCGTTTCTGTATACGGCTTCAATCTTTCACACAATACGCTCGAGAGGATCTTATATGCGATGGAAATAAGACTGATACCCCTGTATTTGTCGAAGATTGTTGGGTCTCCTTTCTTTATTACAGGACAAAGCACGCTGAGATTCCAATCGTCGGGCATGCTTTCCGCTAGCCATATTATGCTGATGAGTTGATGCATGCACCTTATCAATTCATCGCCACCAGCTTTAAACAACTCAGCTGGCAGGCCGTCAGCACCCGCTGCTTTGTTGTTTTTGAGTCGCTGGATAGCAACTCGAACCTCTTCATGGCTAGGTGATGGTACTTCCACTGCGTTATCATCGATTGGTGGTATCGTACTGCATTTTCTCTGGGCGGAATTGGTGGAGTCATCGCCTGTAAGCAAGTTGGAGAAATGCTGCCTCCATAACCTCAGTACACTCTGTGTATCTGTAACCAGATTTCCATTTTCGTCTCTACAAGTGGATGCTCCGGGCTTGAAACCTTGAGTTAGACGCTTAACTTGTTGATAGAATTTTCGTGCATCCTTCTTGCCCTGGTACACCTCAAGTTCCTCACGCTCACGCTTTTCCTGCTCCCTTTTTTTACGTCTAAAAATGCGCCTCTCTTCCTTCCTCTTTTCGCGGTAGTTTTCTCGCACGGCTCGCGTTGCGGCTGACTGCAGCGTCTTCTTGTATGCGGCGTTTTTTTCAGCAGTCGCATCGCGACACTCCTGGTCATACCATTGGTTTCGAGGTTGTGGGCGTCGAAAACCAATGACTTCCTCGGCAGCAGCACGCATGGAGTGGGAGATGTGTGTCCAAAATCCACCGGCTTCGTCGGTTCCAGAGGTTGGTTGGTTGAGCTTAACCGAGAGTTGAGCGGAGTACGCTTCGGCATTCCGTTGTGATTGCAGCTTGACGACGTCCAGCTTTCGTTGCATGCCCGTGCGTACATTCTTCGCATTGCATAGCCGCATGCGGAGCTTAGCTGCAACAAGATAGTGGTCCGAGTCAATGTTGACCCCCCGAAATGTACGCATATCCAGAGCGCTTGAAGCGTGCCTTCCGTTGATCACAACATGATCAATTTGGTTTTTCGTTTTTTGATCCGGGGATAGCCAGGTGGCCTTGTGAATGTCGAGGTGTTGAAATCTGGTACTACAAACTACCATGTTTCGCGCCGCGGCGAAGTCGATCAGTCTCAGACCGTTGTTTGAAGTGGTCTTGTGGAGACTGAACTGACCGACTGTAGCGCCAAAGATGCCTTCTCTTCCGACCTTCGCGTTAAAATCGCAGAGGACTATTTTTACATCGTGGGTCGGACAACGGTCATACACGTCCTCTAGGCTCGCGTAGAAATCATCCTTGGTGGCATCGTCCTTTTCCTCCGTCGGGGCGTGCGCGCAAATTAGGCTTATGTTGAAGAATTTTGCCTTGATACGGATCGTAGCCAGCCTTTCGTTTATTGACGTGAACCGGGAAACTAGGTGGCGTAATTTTCGACTTACAACGAATCCGCAACCAAATTCGCGCCTCTCCGCATGGCCGCTGTAGTAGATATCACAGTTCGTCCGTTTAGAGCAGCCTTGTCCTTTCCATCGCATCTCCTGGATGGCGGTGATGTCAGCCTTTATTTTTACGAGGGCTTCCGCCAGTTGGATAGCTGCACCTTCCCTATGGAGGGTCCGGACATTCCAGGTGCATATCCGTAAATCATTGTCCGTTTTTCGCTTGCAGTGGTCGTCATCGTAGTGGGGACTATTATCCGAGGCTGATTTGGTTTTCATTGGAAATGATGATAATGTGTGGTGGGACCCAAACCCTACGCACACATTTCAAGTTTTAAGTCTAGGAGAGACTCGCCTTCTCACAACTAGCTCACCCCCGGACGGGTGTCCAAGGGATCTCCAGAGGATACTTTGCCAAAAAAGGCCGGAAGTTTGTGAGCTGCTTGAACTGCTTGCAAAAGAATTATCCCTGGCCACTCCCAAGTGAGTGGCGATCAGGAACTTTCCCCACTTACGTGGACTTCTACAAGCAGCCCCAACCTATACTTTTCTTTTTTAATATAAAAAAAAACAAGCTTTTGCATGTCGTATGAAAAATGTTATATACATATATAGTTTTTTAGCTGATATAACGTTTTATAAAGTGTTTAAAATATATAAATGTTATCTAATTAATTTTGATAATCTGAAGTTTTGAATTTTTCCTATCGTATGTGCAACGGTTTACCATAACGTGATTTGCTTTTTTTTTTTTCTCGTCGGGAAGACAGCAACTCGTTATAAAGGCGTTTATTGGAACCAGCGCCGGATTCAAGAAAAGGCTATAACTTCGGGCTCTGAGCTCAAGGGGTCTCCAAAGTATCTATGTTTTCAATAACCTTTTTTTTGCTCATCAAGCATGTACATTTATATTTTTCTCATACATTTGTATGTCCTCTATTGCGATCATAAAATTTTTGTTTTGGTGGGGGCCCAATTCTACTTTTTAGCCCTGGGCCCCAGAAAGTCTTATTAGTTTGATTAACTAAATGTAAGGGGAAATTTTATATTTTTAAAAATTTTCAATGTCATACTGCATCATAAGTATTGAATGTGTTATCGTTGATGCAAAAATGGATAGCACCATCCCTCTATCAAGCGTACAAAAACCACATAAATTTAAATCCATTGATTCTGTACTTAACTGGATAGCAATTGCATCAAACTGAAAGGAAAATACACATGCCTCAAGCTATTATATAAATAAAAATGTGATCATCAACATACACTTCGCTCCAGTCGTACATCAAGTTGACGGAAACATTTCTGCTGACTAAGTATTGACAAGCTTTGCTTTCTAGCCTCTTCCATGTTTATAATTGAACCAATAAAATATTTTAAATCAAGATAATACGAGACAATGGTGATGCTCATCAATACAAAGCCAAAGAGACTCACACTAAGCAAATTCGCTTCAGAGAATCTCAGCATTGTGTACATCCAAAAGAACATCGATATATTACTTAAATACAGTGTAAGGCATATGGCCGCTCCTTGCCACTGATATAAAAAACAATAGTTTTTCGCCAACTTCATGAGTTTGTTGTAAATCACTGCCAGTTGATCCAATTGGTCGCTTAGTTGACAGCAAAGTTCTTTAAAAGTTCGGGAACGAAGATGTCGCATACCGGAATTTTGTATTGATTTTGTGTTGGTTAGAATCCGTTGTAGTTCATCATTTAAAATGGAAAAATGCATGTTGACAAATATTACACCGAGGTAGTAATGATTTATGATAAAATTTAAAACGTTAGTTAGTAAAAACATAGTTGTTGTGCTAAGAAAATTCTGCAAGTTAAGTATTTCCCACATTGAAACAATTGCAACAGCCCACAAAGAAACAAATGCTGCAGTCGAAAAAGTTAACTTCCAAATGATGTCCCATTCAAATTTTTGTTGTATTTTGGAACTAATCTGAAAAAGATGAATATAAAATATTAATAAGTACTGCAAATATTAGGAAAAAGAAAATTAAAGAAATCGCTAAAAGGAGAGGTTATAAAACTTTAAACCCTTTACTCTGAAATATTGAGGCAATCGGAGTATTGAAAAAAAAAACACCGTTTTTAAACATTTTTTTTTTTGTAAAATTAATTTATTGATCTTAAATTTTTTATACATAGTAGTTTTCGATTTATATTTAACTAGCGGACCCTCGCTACGCGTGCGAAAAATAATATTCTGAGTTGTCTAAAGAAAGAATTTGTCGACTGGTCGAACGATTAAAATGTTTTTTTTTTCTTCACAAACCAAAAATTTGTTTTATTATTTTTTTAAAATTAGTTTATTGAAATGCTTTTCGGTAAACAACATTTTTTGTTTTTCCATCTGTTGTGTAAATGAATAATGCTGATGGTTTGCCTATTCGTAAACATTCAACATAAAGCTGTCCGTCTGAAAAGACTGATGTGCTTTGAGAAAAGTTGGAATCATGTAGCATTTTCTATGTACATGTTTCATTTTTTTCGTAGTGTAAGTTAAGAAGAGTTCTCTTGTAGGAATAAATTTATTACGTGTCGGAACGACTTTATATACTTATGTTACCGGCCAAACTAGTTTTTAGGATGAACTAGTTTTTCCTAGGTCAAACTAGTTCACCCGAAACAAGTTAGGAGGAACCTTTTTATCTTAAAACTTTTCATCCTAAAACTAGTTTTACCGGTAAAACTAGTCCATGAAAAATCGTTTGCAAAAGGATTCTTGACAAAGTACTGAAACACTAAGTTTGAATATTATTTCTAAGAGTCCTCTAAAAGGTTTATTTTTTTAAATTATCGTTAATTCTTTGAAATAAGAACAAAATTTTTTTATTTTCAATAACTGAAATATATATTAATTTATATTCTTAACACTATCCATTATTCATAAAAAAAGACCAAAAAGTTAATTGGGTATTTTTTTATAACTAAGAAACAAATCGCACAATTTTTTCTGGGACAGTCGTAAAATGGACTACATGCTTTCTTTTGATTTAAATCCAGTAGCTCCAATTTACTAAGCCCTTAAAAAAAACTAACAGCGCTGTTCGGTTAGTCGTTTGAACCACTGTACCTACAAGGGAAAATGCATAAGATACTTAGCCCGTATCCATATGTGCAACTCTAAAATTATTTTTATCGTTTTTATATGATTTTCAAATTTCCGATTTTTATTTTTTTTCATGCACACTTATTTCAATTTTTTTATAAGAAAATAAAAATCTAAAGCTTACCGGAAATCCGCAAAAATATATTTGTCTTAAAAGCACAAAGCCATGTAGTGTAGTCAACAATTTATTAAGATGTTTCCAGTTTAATACAATTATCAGAATGGTTGCCAAAACCCTGACTAATACAACCATTCTGAAAAATATTTTATGCAAGTCACTGGTCATGTTGGTGAAAATCAAAATGTTAAAAATATAAGGCATACTCGCTATGGTAAAAATATTAGTAATAATACAAAACGCCGTTACAGTCATTTTCATTTGGCAACGACCTGTTTTGAAGTTGACTGTGAATGGCATAAGCCCTGTTAACAATGATGAATAGTAGTAAATTAACAAAATCCAACGTACAGTTCGACGCATTGTAATTGAAGTACTAACTGAACTTTTGTTTTGCATACTCTTAGTGGCACTGAAAGCATTGGTAAGATTTTCATGACTGATAGGATTGTGCAGTAATTAGCTGAGTTATCATATGCGTTACATCAAAAGGAGATAGTGCGTTTGCCACTTTTATCAGAAGACTTTTCTTTGAATGGTTTCTATTGTGTGCATACTTGTATTTGCTATTAAGTGCTAACCAATTAGTCAAATTAATTTAATTGATTTTAAGATTATATAGGGTGATCCATTTAGAGGTAATTACTTTCAGAAAGTTGATTTTTGCGACTGGTTATTTTTATTATAATTAAACATTATGAACTTACAGTCATTTTAGCAAAGACCAATATTGTAAATTTTACTTATTGATCAATGCTATTTTTTATTCAACAAATATGACAAAGATAACAAATGGAACAATTTAACCTGGTAATTGGTGACATATGTTTCGGCTATTACCACATAGCCTCATCAGACCAGTTTTTTGGTTAATGTTGTACATGGAGTCGATCCCCTGACCGTACATGCATTTCAATTGCATATCTGTCGACGGCCGCTCTAACAACTGAGCTACTGAGGAACTGACCTTGAACTGTACAAATTGCGTATATCCATTTATTATCTCTTGTCACTTTCTCGCTTGTTGTCACAGCTGCTAAGCCATTGGCTTAGAGACTTGCTATGATTTTATTTTTCGAAAATTGTGGTGTTGCCAGCCACATATTTTTTGAAATTGGCATGTTCTTCCGTATGGTTTAAGAAAGTTGATTTTTGCGACTGGTTATTTTTATTATAATTAAACATTATGAACTTACAGTCATTTTAGCAAAGACCAATATTGTAAATTTTACTTATTGATCAATGCTATTTTTTATTCAACAAACATGACAAAGATAACAAATGGAACAATTTAACCTGGTAATTGGTGACATATGTTTCGGCTATTACCACATAGCCTCATCAGACCAGTTTTTTGGTTAATGTTGTACATGGAGTCGATCCCCTGACCGTACATGCATTTCAATTGCATATCTGTCGACGGCCGCTCTAATTACTTTCAAAAATTTAAATAAATCATGTAATCTTTGTTATCATATAAAAGAAACACCCTTTACATTTATTTTTTAAAGATAAAGAGAATCGAGCATTTCGACGCGAGTAATGTTGGTTTCCGATTTCTCAAACGTAGCCGACTTATGATGTGTTAGTAAACGTAGTTTGAGCTGAAACTAAAAAACTGTTCCTAAGAATGAAATTTCAAAACTGACTAATTCTGTGAAGAGGAATACAAAAAAGTTATGCCTTAGTGTTCTAACGAGTTCATAATTTATTTTGTAAAAATGAGCCCAGAGTTTTGCTTTTGTAGGCTTATCGTTAACCCACTTATGTCTCTTAGTGAACATGAGCCTTCTCTGTTAACCGCCGACTTACAGTCACCGTGTAAAAGCGATGTCGATCTCTGTTTGTATTCTTTCGCAATGAATTTCCCATAGACTAACGTACCAACATCATCAGCGTAGGCAATTGTTGTGAATCTGTTCCAAGTTAGTTAGTTCCTTCAGCAAATAGTCAATGTTAAGTAACCATTTCATGTGTCCGCAGTAAGGTGCCAATCCAGTAGATAATAGTTTTGTCTATCAAAAAAATACATTGTTAAATGCACCTCACGGTGGGCTTTAACCAACTTTTAATAAAAGTGTGCGTTACAACAACAACTTTAATTGGGGATTATTTGGGATGTAATTTAGAGTCGATATATGAAAAATATAAGAAATCCTTAGGCCTGTTAACTTATCTCTTTTCTTAATACCACTTTAATCGGAGATTTTATAAACTGCGATTATATCTCGAGTTAAATTTGGTAACTCATCTCTGAATTTATTGAATAGTAAGAAATCTCAGTTTAACAAAAAATGCAACACATAAGGTTAATTGTGAATAGTACATTTGATAGTTGACATAAATATTTCCAAGCAAAATCGTTTCTTATTTAAATTAAAATTTAATTTCTGGTTTTTAAAGTTGTGATGGAACATGAGTAAGTTAATACATGACAATATTCCGAAAGCAATTTTATTTATTTATGAATCATTTTTAGTTCAAAACGAAAACGGTCACAAAACTTTAATATTGGTGACTCTGAACTGCTGGCAAGTTTGGTGGGGGAAGTGAAGAATGTTGTGGAGAACAAAAAAACAGACACCATTTCAGCCAAAGAAAAAGAAAAGGCATGGCAAAATATTTGCATGAAGTTCAATGCCAACTCTTGCACTGAGCCCCGTTCAGTCAAAGTCTTGCGGGAAAAATTTAAAAACATGAAGCAGGCTTTTAAAAAGCGGAGAAACACGAGGAGGACCTTTTATGGCACAAGCAGGAACCTCAGCAACAGATGTTTCAATCGGAAACATCATGACGGATGCAGAAGTCGTTGGACTACCTGCGTCTTACGACTGTGACGCACAGCTTAGCCTAGAAAGTGAAAATTTTGTCAAAGCTGTTATTGTCGAGCAAGTGTCCCCTGAAGTTGAAGTTGCTGAGGTCAATGCAGAAGATTCGGTTGAATCCAGCTGGGTGAGGTACAACCCAGAAAACCTCAAAACAAAAATATCAAAATAATTATCAATTAAAAATAAGAAAAAAAAAGTATTGATAGTCAAATAAAAGAAGCGCAACTGTTGCTTATAAAAAATCAAATAAAACTTTGCAAAAAGCAGATAAAGCTCTGTAAAAAAAAATCAGCTAGCTGATATTAAATTAAAAAAAAAAGTAGAAAAGAAAATAAATGAAATGAATTCATAAAACAATGTTTTATTTCGCATTTTTGTTCATATGACTTAACCATTAACTAAAAGTTTGAAAATTAACTTGCAATCAGATGTTGGCGGTAATATTTCGCTTTGTCAGTTTCAGTTTGCAAAATTTTTCCATGATTTTCTTCGAAATAGCTCGTTATATCAAATCCTCTGTTTGTTACTATATCGCTTTCCACTTCAGCTCTTATATCTGATGGTACTTCAGGTGTTGTTTCTTTTGTATCACAAGCAATATTGTGAAGAACTGCACAAGCTTAATTATACTTTGCACCGTATCTAATTTTAGGCTCATACCAATTGCTAAAATGGGAAATCGTCTCTTTATCACTCCGTACTGACGCTCAACAACATTTCTGGTTTTAATGATGCTTTCATTGAACAGGTTTCCATACTCTGTCGTTGGGTTGTTGAGAGGTGTTAAGCAATATGTCTTAAGAGCATAACCCTTGTCATCGACAATATGGTAGTTTTTAAATTCTTGACTTTCAAGAATTACTTTTGTAGAAGAATTGTTGAAGACCGTGGAATCATGTGAGGATCCTGGCAACAATGTCCAGGACCTTAAGATTATTGTCGCTGATCGTTTGCACATTGAGTGAAAAGTATCCTTTTCGGTTTCGATATATTTCCCCTAAGCCACCAACTGTAAAAAAGAAATAATATTCATTATGAGTTTTTGCAACGAATTGAACATTTCTGTACCTGGGCGACGAATTCTCACATGAGTACAATCAATTGCACCACAACAGCGTGGAAATTTTGCTGTTCGAAAGAAATTAGTGCAGATTTTGCTTTTGTCTTCTGAGTTTCTTGAAAACTTAATGAATTGTGGACGAAGATGAGCTATTGCAATTGAAACTTGCCTTACAACACGAGATGCACACATAGGAGAAACGCCAACAAAGTCCCCAGCGGCTTGCAAAATGCTTCCAGTTGCATAAAATCTCAACGTCATAAGCAGCTTATCCCGAGCTGTTAAGTCGTGAGCACTATAATTTGTATAAAGGTCAATAAGTACAAGAAAAATGCGTTATTTAACGCCCCTTACCGTATTTTTTTACTCTTGGTTTGATTTCCTGGTAAATGTTTCTTAAAACAAAGTTGACAGTGTGCTTTACCAAGCGAAAGCGTTGGAGGAACTTCTTTTCAGTCCACTTTGTCCAATTATTGGATCGCGGAAAATATTCATTTCGCTTCCTTTCTCGATTCTGCATGATTTCAACTTCATAAAAGTTTCCACAAAGATCCATTTCAGAGAAAATATTTTTTGATTTCAAATTTGAATAAATAACAAACGTCAAACGTAGTCGAGTTAACTTCGTTAATCTGAGAAATTTCTCGTATTAACTTTAATCGGCAATTTGCACGTTAATAGCCGATTACATGACATAAGTTATCGATGTTTGTGACTAATCGGCGATTAAGACCAAATCGTAGTTTAAACTACGATTTAGTTGAGATAAGTTAACGGGCCTTAGAGCTTTTTTTTTTTAATTCCATATTTACTGTTTTTTAATGATATTACATATGCACACATACATACGTTTGATATTTAAAAGTTATTCGATTTCTTCAAATTTTGAGACGTCAAAATACTTTAATAGATAGTACTACAGTCTAAATTTCAGCTTCCTAGTTGGTCGGGGTCTAGAGAAAGAACCATATTTATACCTGAAAATTGTCGTGTTTAGTCCGGTTTAAAAATATTTGTTCTGAAAGCCCTCAAATCTAAATTTAAAGTTGTGGATAAAGATTTTATTTTGTTATGTATATGATATACATAAAAAATAATTTTAAACCTCTAGACCTTAAGACTTATTTTTGCGACCCGATTAAGTTAAATACGTCTTAGTAAAATATGACTACTTTGAAAACGGTGTACTTAATCATGGACTTATTCATAACACTAAAGACCGATCTTATTATGTTTATCTATTTATCCGCTTTTAAATGAGATATCATATAGTGAAAATGGTTGACCAGGGCCAAAGATATCAAACATTGAATTTGGCTATTTTCGTGGAAATTGCGTTTTTTTCGAAATTTGACCTAACAGTACTCAAGACCCCGAATATCTAGGGAGCTGAAATTTAAACTGTGAGACTGTCCTTTTAGGTTCTTTAACGTGTCAAAATTTGAGCACAATCGGATGCTTTTTAAGTTTTATACGTACGTTGTACACATATTATACTAGATAATATTAGTTGGTGTGCAATAAGGCATGTAATATACCCTCCTACTCTAGCTTAAATAGTTTTCATATAAATTTGTTGAATTTGAATTTATTGAAATTTTGATTTTGTTAATTTTCATTCTATTCCTGTTAACAGATATTAAATATAATTGAAATATGAATTGTAATTGTAATTGATCTAAGAAGCTGAAATTTTGAGAGTTTTTGGCATATTCAGACACACCCACTTCGGACAAATTATTGCTTCAAAAGGATCATTTATTTCTTCGAAAATTGTTGAAACTATTGACTGTGCTAAGCTTAAATTGAAATCGTTTCCAGTTCCATGTTGATAGCCGCCTTCCGCTAATAGGCCCAAAATTGTTGCTAGTTTTAATTCTAGCGACACAGACATTGAGTGGAAAGCACTTTTGATGTGAACTCCCAGTAAATCAAGCAACTACCTGAATGCTTCCTAAATCAATATAAAGTTTCGTACAAGTCTACGGAAATACATACATATGTGGAGTCCGTAAATAATAATTTAAACTTAAACGATTTTACTTACATATATTCAGTACTGCCAGGTCTGTAGGGCGGAAAATCCGTAATTGGCAGAATAGACGGAGGGGAGAAGCGTTCGAAAATCCGTTGAAATCCGTCAAAACCAGATTTTAAGAATTCTTCAATTATTGCTATTTAAAAACGTATTTATTTAGCGCAAATTAAGAATACATAGATGATGTATGCTTTTAAAAATATAAAATCTTTATTGTTCGTTCTAATCTTCGTCCTCAGAGCCGCTTAACCAGTCAAAATTTTTGTCTTCATATATAGCGTTGCTCATCAAATTTATGTATGGCGTCCGATCAATAACGGTTTTCCTCTTAGCTAGATTCTTACCATGAAGAATTCCTGATAAAGTTTTAGTTCCTAGGCTTGCTCTTGGTTTGGTTTTATTGCGATTTATGCAATCAGCTGAAGTGTGCGGGAGTACTTCGAGTCGTTCAACAATTCGAGACATAAGTGGAAACTGTTGAGAGCCATACGCTCCCAAGTTGCTTTTACCTCTTTAAATTCCCTTGCAGTTTTTTCGATGTCCATATTAAAAAAATTTGCAGTGATGGAGATATCACGAACTGAGGCAAGAGTTGACGGGTCTATAAAGGCCAAATGATTTAGAAAATCTAGATTATCATTACCTTTGTTTGTTTTTGCTATGCAAATCCATTTTGATTTTTGAGCATCGGCTCACACATGCTCGACTAAATTTGTTTAACTACAGCATCAAAATATCAACAAAAACAAACGCAACGGTTGAGGGCGAAACACATAAAAAGCATGCATGCATCGATGCTTGCGTCGTTTGCTTTTCAACACACATAGAAAGCATTGAAGTTTAAAAAAAAAATGGTTTTCTGTCAAAATTCTCACCTGAATAGGGCTACCACATGGCATACTAAAGTAGCAAAAGTGCTACTTTTACAAGGCTGTGCTACTTTTTACTCGAAATGTGCTACTTTTGGATGGTTTTGCTACTTTTGATGTTTGTTTGCATTGAAAAATAAAAGTTCTTTGGAATATTCTAATATTGGTATGGAATTACAAAAATTTTTGGTTTTCATTACAAAGTTGTAATTTTATTTTTGCTTTTCATTACTGTGCAAGGATATTTGTATATTTCATTTATTAAGGTTTCTTCAAACATGGACATTTTTAAAAATTGAAAAAAATAATTAAAATCAAATGTCAAAAAAATCTGTCAATGCCTCGATGCTTACAAAAAGTTGAAAATTTGCCAACTTCAGGCATGCTTATTGAAGCGTGCATGCATGCTCACTTTTTATGAGCGTTTCTTCATAAGCACACGTGTATTTAAATCATATGTCAAATGCTTTAATGCATGCATGCTTTTTATGTGTTTCACCCTTTATTCTGTTGCGCTGTATTCAAATTAGTGAAAGCGTCGCCTACCAAGCGAGTTTCATGCTATCCTTGTCAATTTCTTTATGTTCAATAGAGAGAGAGAAAGGAAAAAGTTTGCTAACTTCAGGGATGCTAATTGAAGCTAGCATGCATACACACTTTTTATGTGCGTTATGCTTTGCTCAGAATTGGGACGGGGTCGGGAAAGCGGCGACGATTACACGCTGTCAAAAATTATAGCATACTTGATCATGTGAAATTGAACATAATTGCGGCGTACGACTGGTAACCTGCCGACGGGTGCCCGTTGATTTAGAATAAACTCTATTTTTACGTTGGATCAGTGTTGCATTTCTAATGTATTGAAATTTGTTGCTCTCTTTTCCAATACGATTTTCTCAGAAAACATTTTTGGAGCATATTAGAAAATACGTAATAATACGTCATAATCCGTCATGAGCCTTAGGTCCGTTCAGAAATCCGTTCTTGTTTATGATTTCCCCAAAAATCCGTTCAAAACGGATAAATCCGTGCATCTGACAGCACTGCTTATATTAAAAATTGAATGTTTACTTTTTGAAATTTGAAATCTTAATTAAAATTTATTTTTTTATTTTTGAAACATAAATAAAATTTTTATGAAATGAATAGAAAATTTTTGTATAAAGAATAAAGTGTATTTTTGTCAAGTGTAAGTGTTGGACGTGTATTTGTGTATGTGTATTTGTTGGAAATATGTATATTAAAAATAAATTTAAATAAGGGTATTCTCTGGACTTACTGCGAAACGGCCAAACTAAATGGAGTTGCTTGTTGCCTTGTGCTTCGTCGAAATTCGATTAAATTCCGTTTTACGATCTCATTCTCTTCCTCACAGCTGCTAAAAAAATGTGCCACGCTATTCATCATTAACAATATTTTCAATATTATTTGAATAAACGCTTTATTTATTTTCAAATATTCACAAAAACAAGTGACATTAAAAAATACTTTTCATAAAAATTGCAGGTGGTAATTTTTTTCAAACAAATTAATAATGAAGAAAAAATAAAAACATGAAACAATTAACTTTTGTATGATAATAGCACGCAATGCATGCGTTTTCTTTATAAATTTGAATCCATATTAGAACTTTTCGAAAAAAAAACATACACCGTCTTAAATCGTAAGCGTTCGCCAAAATGCGAAAACGCAATATCTGTTGTGAACGAAATTCAGGGCACTCCAAAAGATCCACCTCCAGATGAGACCAGTTCATCGAGAAATCGTCTTCAACAAATGCGTGAAAATGCTTGTCCAAGAACGATGTTAATAAAACTTTTCCTTATTTCATTTCTGCATCTAATTTATGTATTACTGATCCGTAGAATATAAATTCATACGACTGTAGAAAGATAAGAAGATCAGTGTGAATTTTTTAGATCTTACATCATAAATAAATAAAATAACCGAATCAAAACGGTGTTTGGTCACAAAATCCCTGAGGGATGGATAAAGTTGAAATACTGCTCCATGTTCTGCTAACTGGTTGTATGTTTAATTGTCATTTAGTTATTACTAAAACAGCAAAAAAAAACCAATTCAAAATTTCTAATTTCAATAAGTTTATAGGCTTTGTGCTATTATTGCTTTGCCGACCTCTGATTTAAGTGTAATGGGGCTATTTGTATTCTCGAAAATTTTCAATATCATACTGCATCAGAAGTATCGAATGTGTTATCGTTGATGCAAAAATGGATAACACCATTCCTTTATCAAGCGTAAAAAAACCACATAAATTAAATTCCAGTGATTCTGTACATAACTGAATAGCAATCACATCAAACTGAAAGGAAAATACATATGACTCAAGTTTTATCAATCAAAATGTTATATTCAACATACACTTCGCTCCAGCCGTATATCAAGTTGACGAAATGATTTCAGCTGCCTGAGTATTGACAAACTTTGCTTTCTAGCCTCTTCCAAGTTTATTATTGAGCCGATTAGATATTTTAAGTCAAGATAAAACAAGACAATGGCGACGCTCATCAGTACAAGGCCAAATGGACTTACACTAAGCGAATTTGCTTCAGAGAATCTTAACATTGTGTAGATCCAAAAGTACAACGCAATATTACTAAAATACAGTGTAAGGCATATGGCCGCTCCTTGCCACTGATATAAAGAATTAAAGTTTTTTGTCAACTTCATGAGTTTGTTGTAAATCACTGCCAGTTGATCCAATTGATCGCTGAGTTGACAGCAAAGTCCCACAAAAGTACCCGAACGAAGATGTCCCTTTTCGGAATTTTGTATTGATTTTGTGTTGGTTAGAATCCGTTGTAGTTCATCGTTTAAAATAGAAAAATGCATATTGACATATACTACACCGAGGTAGTAATGATTTGCGATCCAACATGAAACGTTAGTTAGTAAAGTTTCAGCCGTTGTGCTCAGAAAATTCTGCAAGCTAAGTACTTCCCACATTGAAATAACTGACACAACCCACATGACAATAAATACTGTAGCAGAATATGTTAACTTCCAAATGATGCCCCATTCAAAATTTTGTTGTATTTTGGAACTAATCTGAAAAGGATGGACATAGAATATATACAAATTAAAGAAAACGCTAAAGTTAGAGACCGGTAATGAAATTTTAATCCTATCACTGTGAAATATTTATTTATTTATTAATTAAGTCAATGGAATCTTAAACCCTTACTGACTATGTATACTAACAATAATATAAAATAAGATAAAAATTTATAAATGGTAAATAATAAATTCTTCATATACAACAAAGTACAAGAGAAATCAATGGAGTTGGTTAGAGCTAATCCATTAAATTCTCTCTGGTACCGGATTAAAGGAGATTTCAAAGACAAATTCGTCCTGCATAGACACTCATGAAATATTGGTTTATTTTGCAACTTTCTAACGAGGATGCTAAAGTTAATTCTGCCAGGGACGTGAACCGGTGAAAAATTTGGTCGGTTCGGTTCGAACCGTTTTTTTTGGATTGGTTCGTCAAAACGGTTTATGTTTTCTTTGAACTGGGTTTTCGGTTCGGTTCAACGGTTCGGGAATGAAAAAAAAAAACTATGCAAATTTGTGTTTTTTTATTCAGTAACAATCCAAAAGAATATAGAAATATATATGAACATATAATTTATGCTAACGTTATAAGTACGAAGTAAAAAATTAGTATTTGATAAAAAATTTGATTTACAATAATCAGTTGAGATTGATGAGAAAAATATATTCTAAGAAGTCCTCGTGAATATTTCCCCGCAGGTCTCCGAGAATAAATTTTAGGGTGGAAAATGTCCTTTCTACCGAAAGCTGGGTTGCTGAAACATCGTTAATAACTTGAGTTAATTCAGATAATTCTTTGGCAGGGTAGTTATTCCAAAAGTTCAAAACATTAACATTATTTGAAAGCAGCTTTATATTATTAAACGATTTGATTTTATCCATTAATTATTTATTTTTGAGCTCTGTCTCATTCCATATTCCTTTCGAAATTTGATCAATTTCCACAAAACAAGTGGGGAACCGTTATAAAAAATGGTTCGGTTTTCGGTTCGGATCAATCATTTGTCGAAAATTTCGGTTCGGTTAATGGTTCAGTTACTTATTAAAAAAAAGTGGTTTTCCGGTTCAAAACCGGTTCACGTCCCTGAATTCTACTAAGAAGATAAGAGCAATCAATGCTACCATTAATAATTTTAACAACAAAAAGTAGCGATAAAATAGTGCGCCTACTCTCCAAAGGAGCAAGCAACGAGCACTGTATGAAGGAAATGGCTCTGAAAAATTAAGGAATGTAGTGCAAATGGTAAAAACTTTCTTTGAATCCTTTCAAGTCTGTTAGTATGAGATGCATAGGAAGGGTTTCAAATAAAACAGGAATATTCTAATTTTGATCGAACTAAACTAGTGTATAGCAATTTAAGTGTGTAGGGATCTGAGAATTCCTTCTATTATAGATGTACTGCTATGGTGAATCTAATAAAATTGATTAATGCCTGATTCAAAGTTCGAAGGAAAGTAATATGCAAAAAGATTGAAGCTATCATGGGATGAGTTAGAAACTTCATTACCCAGAAACATATGCATCGGCAGGTTCGAAGAAGTTTTTTTTAGAGTTTATAAAACCAAAAAAATTTGGGTTAGACTTAACGTTAGATTACACCTGCTTATATAGTTCCTATAAAAAACTTAGCTAGGAAATTAAATTCTCTTAAATAATGCCTGTGCTTCAATTGGTTTCTTACGTTTTTTTGTTAAGCCAAAGCAGCTTATACACCAGAGATGTGCACGAATGCATTCATACGTAGTTGTGAAACACTCACAAAAAACGAATTGTGAATCAACACTATGTATCAAACGTGTGAAACGAATGAAAACACTGCTCACTCAAAGCGAATGCGAATGCTGACGTGCAGTACTTTTTTACCGCATTGCCGTTGCTTGCCTTCGTTTTCTTTGAAGGTAACGAACACACTACAAAAGACAAGCACTATTCACTCAAAGCTCATTCATTCGTTTCTATTTTTATGACACGAACTCTATGGCTATGTAACGAATGCTACGGCTATGCAACGAATGTCATTACGCAGCATTAACTTTTTTTATTATATTTTCCTTAACTGTATTTTCCATGCTTTAAAATAAAAACTTATTTTGTCTTTTAGAAGAAACTCAACAATCAAAAACAATGGCAAGCAAAGTACTACTCTAAAATAGCATGACTCAAATCGTATGAGGTATTCGATGCTATGCGATAGCATTCGTTGCATGGCCATAGCATTCGTTGCATAGCCATATAATTCGTTGCATAAAAATAGAAACGAATGAATGAGCTTTGAGTGAATAGTGCTTGTCTTTCGAGTATGTTCAAAAAAAGCAGAGGCAGGCAATGGCAATGAAATTAAAAGGCAATGCACTGCATCACTCGTTTCATATGTTGTCGAATAAAAGCACGCAATAGCAATGAATAAGCGAATGGTAAATAAAAAACGAGCCACTCATTGCACATCTCTGTTATACACTTGTTTCGGAAGTAATCTAATATTATTATTGCAAACATGTAAAACCGTGAATTTAAGTAGATTAAAGGTACCATGAGTGTCTAAAGCAGGGGTCGACAGCGCCTAACTCTTTCCACTCTTCTACAACAACTTCGTATTGTTGTAATTCGCCGAATCGTTGACAGGCGCAACTGCACCAAAACAATTCAACCCTTGCGTGTTGTTGCTTTGCATGTCGTTGTTGGTAAATACGTAGCGCTTGCGACTGCGCACAATTCTTGCTATGCTTTGTTTGTTGTTGGTAATTTTGCGAGCTGGTGCGCTGCCGTGTGCGCTACCGGCATGCGCGTTGTTGCTTTTATATGTTAATAAGTCCTTATGATACCGTAACCAACGATTTGTTGTTGTTGTTGGTTTTTTGTTGTTGCACTCTTGAAATTAAAACCATGTCGACCCCTGGTCTAAAGCATGGATGCGCAACCCATAGCTCAATTAGCTCTTTTAGCTCTTACAACAATAACAAAAAATATTGAGCTCATCTCGAGCTCTTTCCGTTATTCGAGCAAAATCATTTTGGTCCGCAATCACCGCATGTATTTTGTTGCTGTAATTTTTCTTCAACGCACTTTAATGTTTGCGTGATTTTGTTTTCAAGTCATTCGCTCCTTCACCTTGAGATTTTTGTTTTTGTTTACATGCAATTAGCTAGCCGCAGCTATTTCAAAATTTTCGTCAATACTAAGAATTTTTTCGCAAAATGTTTTTGATTTTTTTTATCTAAATTGATGTTGTTGTAGCCGCCAGCTCGCGAAAAAATATTTGTGCGCATCCCTGGTCTAAAGGACTCAAATCACCCATCAAAATCAACCCTTTAATAAAATTATTAAGTGCCTGGAAGTTACAATTTTTGAAATTATACTTAAATTTATTGTTTGTGTCATGAATAGCTTTGAATGAGAATTCATAAAGTCAAATCTTTAATTCCAAAGGCATATGGTGAAAACTAGGTTCATAAATCGGTATTTCACATTCATCAATAATATAATCAAATGAATTGCTAATAAAACGAAGATCAAAGATATTTTTTAACTTATTTTGTAAGAAATTAATTTGTGAAAAATCCAAACTTAAAAACGTATCAATTAAATATATTTCATGGCTAGAGTTTATATTGGTAGGAATAAGAGAATTTTTATCAATACTTCTAGACCATGCAACGCTACTTAAATTAAAATCATCTACAATACAAAAGTAGTTTTCACCAGGAATCTCAGCAGCAAGATCATTCACATTGTCAAGATGATTCATATACAAAGAATCCGAACTATTTGGTGGGATATATGATGCCTATAAATAAAAATTTCCGGAGGCACCTTCGATTGATACAAACAGCTGATCAAGTATGGTGCCTGTATTTTTAGACAGAACCAGATTGCAACAATTAGCTTTTTTTACTGCTATTTTCACACCTCCACCTCTTGAGCAACCAGTTTTAATGGCATCGCTATCTTTGCGAAAGACTTAAAACAGACTGGGGTCAAAAAATTCCTCACTGAAAAGTCGGTATTTAGCCAAGTCTCAGTAAAAACAATGACATCAAAATCACATTGCTATCACCAAGAATTAAGTATACTGGGTCTTGTTCTTATTCCAGAAATATTCTGGTAGAAGATGTTCAGTTTTTTTTAAACAAAAAGTTGATTTATGTAGTAATCCATCATTCCCTACTTGTTTTTTTGAAGATAGCAGATTAAATGGTTGGTTCAACGAGTGTAATGTGAAGAAGTTATTTTCGATTGGTTTATTGTTGAGTTAATCACTGCGTTTTTCTACTGAAGACGCTTGAGCAACATTTGCACGGTAATTCTAATGTATTAAAATTGTTTATTGGTTCCTAATAAATAATTTTTTCCGACTCAAATTTTAACTGTCTTTCTAGGGAGGCGCAACTATTATCTCTGTAGTCATAATAAATTTTTATATCATTTGGATTCAACTTTTCTTTTGCTCTAACGCAGTTAATACATTTTACAGATGAATTAGTGCTATCTTTACATCCGAGGAACGAATACTTGTTATGTAGTAAAATTCTAAAACTTACCTGAAACTTGCGAAAATATTTTTGTCATAAGCGAACAAAACCATTCAATGTAAACAACAATTTATTAAGATGTTTCCAGTTTAATACAATCATCAAAATGGTTGTCAGAACCTTAACTGATTCAACCATTCCGAAAAAAATTAAATAAAAGCCACTGCTCTTGCTGGTCGAAATTACAATGTGAAAAATATAAAGTATACTCGCTATAGTAAAGATATTTGCCATAATACAAAACGCCGTCACGGTCATTTTCTTTTGGAAACGACCTGTTTTGAAGTTGACTGTGAATGGCATAAGCCCTGTCAACAATGATGAATAGTAGTAAATTAACAAAATCCAACGTACAGTTCGACGCATTGTAATTGAAGTACTAAATGAACTTATGGCTTGCATTCTTTTAGTGACACTGAAAATATTGGTAAAATTTGTTTGACTGATAAGGGAAATGCAGTAATAAGTTAAGTTGCGATACATCAAAGACAGCAGGGCCGGATTTATCAAGGGGCCATGGTCTCGGGCCTCTACCACGCTACGAAGATTGAAAAATATATTATATTAAAATGAAAATATTTATAATAAAAACAAAAAGTTCAAGAAAGTGAATGTCACGATTCCTGCGATTCGTTATCTGACTATAAGGCGTTTAAAAAATATCTATTATCAATGATTTTTATGGACCCGGAAATCTTATTAACCCTGGAAATATATCTTAACACGTTAACTGTAATCATCGTCGAAACGACGAAGTCCAATTTGAAGATGGTTTAACTGATAAACTATATATCTTTGATTAATACAATGTCTTAACATTTTATTTTTTATAGAATTTTTAAAATAAATAAATTGTACAATTTTTGTTTATTTCATTGCTTAAGATATTTGTTTCAAATTAAAAACTGATCTAATTTTTTGGTCTCACCTTACAGATCAAGTTACATAGAGAGCAAAAAAGCTACTTTAGACCACAAATAAAACGAAAATCTGTATTGAACTTAAAAAATTATTTATTGATGAGCTAAAAAAGAAAACTAACTTTAAATATTTAATTTTCTTTAAACATAATTTCTTATAAAATGTATACACTCGCCTCGTCGTACAACGTTTTGTATGAGGGCAAAGCTTACAAATATGTACTTTCATTTTCAAATTTTAATTATCAGTTATATGTGATAATTTTTGTTCCACTGGAACTATTATACTTTCGATAAAACTCCGTAGAGAAGTTATTTAAGTTGTGATATTCAGTCTTAGCGTAATATGGTATGCCCTTTGAATAGCCTTATGTAAACTCTTTCATAAATTCTTTACGAAAGTGATTTAGCATTAGCGAGATAGATACGAGTATTATGACAATCACATAATTATTTATAAAATAATATATTAAGTCGCATATCATCTTCATCAGATACCTTCTCTTGTTCAGACTCGTCTACGTTTTCAATATCGCTTTCTTGAAAACTTAAGGACGTTTCCAACATCACTCAGCTGTGGTGTGGCTTTTTTTTTTTCAGATTGTGTTCAGAATCTTTGCTGTCGGTATCGCTAAGGCTAAAAAAAATTCAATCTCAGAGTCCCAAAGCGGTTTTAAGTTCAAGTGATACAGTAAGAAAGCATAGTTATTCCAAAACCGAATTATTCCAGTCCACAAGGGCAAAGTGGCACATATATTTATAAAAAAAATTCGTCAATTTTAGATTCCTTCTCAACAAGAATATATATGTACTCTCCTTGCCCTTGTCCGCTGAAGTAATTCGCCGAATATAATTACTATACCCATTTTTCAGACACATATACACACAGCCACATAAATGAACATACGATGTAAATTCTAAAATTTTATAACGCAATATAAACAAGTTAAGGTGCTATCTTCAGCCAGGCCCAAACTCACATACCGTACACTGCACTAAAAGTACCTTTTAAATAAATGTTAAAAAGACGTTGAAGAGGTTGAATAGACAATGTGAAATGTAAAAGAATTGAAAAAGTGACATTGTATGTTCATTTATGTGGCTGTGTGTACATATGTTGCAAGAGAGCGAGTACATCTCTTCCATATAATTACTCCCTTTGACAGTAACAGCTCGTCGATGAGTGAAGCTACACGAAATTACAGCTTATTACTGTGCCTAAGAAAAAACTGTACACACTAAAAGCAAAAGGTGTTCGTCGATTCGACGAAGATTACAGTTCCATGGTTAAACAGTACACCCCCATCCTCTGAGTAAACGGTATCAGAAATCGTATATCAATGATTCGGTTTCTTAGCTAAATTAAGGGAAATAAAACCTTCCCAGATCCAACAGAATGCTAAAGAACTGGTGAAGCGCTATCCAGCAGATTTATTTTCAAATTTGGGAAATGAACTAGAGCACCTTTATGTATTCTCAGAGCGATGTGTTGAAAAGGAGGATAAATTGATGGATTTCTTCCAGTATCGAATCATCTTGCAAAATAACCTAAAGTCCACCTTCTGCAATGCAGAAATAGCTCTACTTATTTATTTATCAATTATGGTAACAAACTACTGTGGAGAAAGATCTTTGGACGAAATTACAACTCGTCAACAACAGATTACGGATGAGTATGAACCAATATCGATTAGTTAATTTAGCTCTTCTCAGTATAGAATATAACATTCTTCGGAGCTTAAATTTTGACTATCTAATTACACCTTTTGTAAATAAAAATGTCGCAAAGTTTTTCTAGTATTCAGATTTTCAAATATTGTTATTATATTCAAGTGTCTTAAGTTTTTTTTTAAATTTTTTATTTTTATTGTAACATGAAAACTTCTTGTTCTCCCACATGACATTGGCCCCAGGACTTCAGATTTCTGAATCCGGACCTGAAAAGAAGGTAGCTAGCATGTATGAATGATTTCAATTGTGTGCATAATCGAAATTACTTCAAAGTGCTGACCAATTAGTTAAGTTAATTTAATTGGTTTTAAGATAATACTTATAACCATTCAGAAGTTGAATCGGTATTTATGTAAGTGGCTTTTGATAGTTCAAAATATTGATGCCAGAGGTAGCCACACTAATTTTTAAATAGTCCAAACATTAAGTTTTAGTTGCTAAAGCCCTTTTTTTAAAGTTTGTGTAAAGCAATTCTTGACACATGCATATCTGAGTAGAATTAATTTTTGCTGTTTTTTCCTTGTTTTTGCGTCGAAATTACTCCCTGTTTTCTAAAAATTTCTTCACAAATATTATATTAAATTTATTTTTTTAATGTGTAATGCAATTCCTGATATACTGTACACGGTTCGCTTCAAGCAAGATCAAGATCGATTAAATTGTCAACAAAATCTGACAATGCACAATTATTATATAGTTTCCGGAGATTCCAAATATATAATCCGCAAAATCGGAGCTGCTCATTTACTCGTTTTATGGCCATTTAAAGATTAGCACTATGGCCGACACTTTTCGTTTTAAGCAAGATCAAAATCGGTAAAAATTTTCAGCCAAATCTGACAATGCACAATTATTACTTAGTGTTCGGAGATTCCAAAAACATGATCCGTAAAATCGTACCTGGGCATTTACTCGTTTTATGGCCATTTAAAGGTAAACACTTTTACCGAAAATATCAATAAAATGACGTTCCAGGAAAAATTGTGAATAAAGACATTAAAAACTTAAATTTTTTTATTTTGCTTTTTTTTGTTTGATTTGTAATAGAAAATAATTTTAAAAGCCATAAAACAAAACTACATAAATTTTAGTTTTTTGGGCCAAAAGAATTTTTAAAAAATTTTTTTAATTTTTTTTTTGTCATGAAAAACGGTGAATAACACATCAAATATAAAAGATTTTTTATTTATTGTTTTTTTTTTGTGAGCTTTGTAGTCAAAAATACCTCAGGTTTGGTTGAAAATTTTTACCGATTTTGATCTTGCTTTATCATTTTGTTGGATAGTGTATTTTGTTTTGTGGACAGGAAAGCAACTTTTTACGTAGGCTGTAACCCGGAAACATTGAAAAGCCTGGGTTCGCCAACTAGAGATGAATAAGGCTGGCAATCAGCTTGTTTGTAATTTGGTTGTAGCAATTTGTTACTGACCCTTGCGTCTTAGGTTTGGAGGGACTAGAAATTTAAAGTGAAAAAAAATATGACTCACAACTAGATGAGGCAGATGAAAGCAGCATAAGCTATCTGGATTAAAAGAGTCGGTTGCCAATCTTTTAAATTTGGAAAAGGCCATTAATCATAAAGGAGTTGCATTGGGCGGTATCCTTCTTTCGACATCTTTAATTAATATGCCCGATTGTTCGTCCCCTACGAGGACGTCAACAAGCTATCAACACGCTTCCCCTCTGTTGGCTGCGTCAACTTTTTATGAGCGTGATTCTCCTCCTATGACTATTTCCAGGCAATTGCCACCCTTTGGTTGGCATGAAATTAACTCAACTCCGATGTCATCGAGATCAAAAGACAGCAACCACGAGCTTTTGAAAAATCAAACACTTATGTATCCATGAAAAACTTTATACCGAAGTGAAGGACACATTTAGGGACATTGAAAGCCACTCAAAAGAATGTCCCAGATATGACAGAAAGCGATTCGAGTTGGAAAAAGAATGATAAGGCAATGTTTTGAAAAGCACGAAAATCGATATTTTCGACATAACTAATTTTAAAAGAAATTTTTTAGCAAAAAAAGTTTTTAAATTAAAATTTGGCTTCCAAATTTAAATTGGAAAAAATCGAAGAATAAAGGCTTCAAGAAAATTAAATGATTGCGTCCGAACTGGAAATGACGAAAAGGAAATTAAAGTCGGAGGACCTAAAATGGGAAACGAGTAGTAATAAAAAATTTTCAGATGAAGTTTAAATATTTAATGTGAAATTTATTATAATTTTGGAAATGTGGAGATTCCCTAAACTGAAGATCTGAAGGGAGTCATCAAAAACGGCTCTAATGGGTATCCTGCATCACCTTCATATTAAAATATGATACATAAAATAAATATGTAATAATTTTGCTAAAAAGAAATACCAAACAGCCAAGAATTTTTTTCGCCACACTCAAATTTCGATTGCAAATATCTTTTTAGATCGCTTATATTCGATATAAGCTCATCATGACTAGACCCTAGATGTCTGCAGATATGAGAATAACAAATATAGTAACAATCATCGTGTTCAAACTGTAGAACTCTTTTCTGTTGTAGTACAGATGCTGTTCATTCTTTTTCGGAGCAATGGTTTTGATGTGGGTGCCGTCAATACATCCAAGAACTCCAGAGAAACCAAATTTTAGAAAAATTATAGTGCTACTTCGGATTTTTCAGCTTTGGTCATATTTAGGCATACCCACTTTGGACAAATTATTACTTCAAACAGGTCATTTATTTCTGGAAATTGTTAAAGCTTTTGACTGTGTTAAGCTTAAAATGAAATCGTTTCCAGTTACATATTCACAGCCGCCTTCCGCTAATAGCTCCTAGCTTTAATTCTAACGGAAATACATACATATGTACATATCTATTAAAAATAAATTTAAATAAGGGTATACTCTGGACTTACTGCGAAACAGGCAAACTAAATGGAGTTGATTGTTGCCTTGTGCTTTGTCCAAATTCGATTAAATTCCGTTTCCGATCTCATTCTCTTCCTCACCGCTGCGAAAAAATTTGCCACGCTATTCACCACCAACGAAGTTTTTTATTTAATTTGAATAAACGCTTTATTTTACAAACTATTCAAAATGCAAGTGACATAAAAAAATATTTTTCAGAGCACTTCTGATAAAAATTACAGGTGGTACTTTTCTTCCAAACATATTAATAATGACGAAAAAAAAAAAAAAATGGAAATTGGCCGGTACATATTGGTGCAAGTGAAAGGTTGTATTTTTTGAAGCATATCGGCTTTGAATGAATGAACTTTCGCCGTCGCTTGTTTTTTAAATGAAGTTGGGACTGAACTTGTAGTCTAAACATTCATAATAAAATCGTCAGCGTTTGCCGAGAAGCGAAAACGCATTTTCCGTTGTGAATGAAATTTAGGGTGCTCCCAAGGATCCAACTTCAAATTAGGCCAGCACATCGGGAAATTTTTCAAACTCCCAATTTAAATGTTCATTCCGTTTGATGTGACAAATGCGTGAAAAAAGTTTGTCGTAGAACAATTTTTGCAAGACTTTTCTTTATTTCATTTCTGCATCTAATTTATGTTTTATTGATCCATAGTATGTATATAAATTCATATGATTGTAGAAAAATAAGAAGATCAGTTCGCATTTTTTTAGAGCTTACATTATAAATAATTAAAATAACCGAATCAAAACGGTGTTTGGTCACAAAACCCCTGAGAGATGGATAAAGTTGAAATACTGCTCCATGTTCTGCTAACTGGCTGTATGTTTAATTGTCATTTAGTTATTACTAAAACAGCAAAGCAAAAAAACCGACTCAAAATTTCTAATTTCAATAAGTCTATAAGCTTTGTGATGTGATTTAAATGTAATGGGGCTATTTATATTTTCGAAAATTTTCAATATCATATTGCATCAGAAGTATTGTATGTGTTAGCGTTGACGCAAAAATGGATAACACCATCCCTTTATCAAGCGTAAAAAAACCACATAAATTAAATTCCAGTGATTCTGTACATAACTGAATAGCAATTACATCAAACTGAAAGGAAAATACACATGACTCAAGCTATATAAATAAAAATGTTATATTCAACATACACTACGCTCCAGCCGTATATCAAGTTCACGAAAAGATTTCTGCTGCCTGAGTATTGACAAACTTTGCTTTCTAGCCTCTTCCATGTTTATTGTTGAACCGATTAGATATTTTAAATCAAGATAAAACGAGACAATGGCGATGCTTATCAGGACTAGGCCAAATATACTTACACTGAGCGAATTTGCTTCAGAGAATCTTAGCACTGTGTAAATCCAAAAGAACATTGATATATTACTTAAATATAGTGTAAGACATATGGCCGCTCCTTGCCACTGATATAAAGAATTAAAGTTTTTCGTCAACTTCATCAGTTTGTTGTAAATCACTGCCAGTTGAACCAATTGATCGCTGAGTTGACAGCACAGTTCCAAAAAAGTGCCCGAACGAAGATGTCGCTTTTCGGAGTTTTGTATTGATTTTGTGTTGAACAGAATCCGTTGTAGTTCGTCATTTAAAATGGATAAATGCATATTCACAAATATAACACCGAGGTAGTAATGGTTTGTGATCCAACTTGAAGCGTTAGTTAGTAAAGCTTCAGCCATTGTACTAAGAAAATTTTGCAAGCTAAGTACTTCCCACATTGAAATAACTGACACAACCCACATGAGAAGAAATACTGTAGCAGAATATGTTAACTTCCAAATGATGCCCCATTCAAAATTTTGTTGTATTTTGGAACTAATCTGAAAAGGATGGACATAGAAAATATACAAATTAAAGAAAACTCTAAAGTAAGAGAGCGATAATGAAATTTGAAGCCTAATACTGTGAAGTATTGAGGAAAAAATGCAGACTATGCTTTTTAGACAGTACGTTTTATTTTTACCCTTGATGAATCAAAAAGTCTGAAATGGATTTCTAATGGTGTCACTACGCCAATCCAAATAAAACTAATGATTCAGTACATTGGTGAATGTTATATAATAAAATAGGGTATCAGTGTTTGAAAAAATTCAATATTGACATACTTCAGTCTGAATTGGTTCCAAGTAATTGGTCAGAAGCAAACCTTAGTGCACCAACGTGCTCCCACTTCGTACGCAATATATGTGGTGGAAATAAGGCTTCATTTTTATGGATGGTGCCAACCATCATGTTAAGTCCTTCGGCCAAGTCGTATCAAGTAAAAATTTGTCACATGTAGCATTTGATCCTTCGATATTTTTTACCAGATTGCTCTACGTATACTTGTTATATAGTAAAATTCTAAAACTTACCTGAAACTTGCGAAAATATTTTTGTCGCAAACGAACTAAACCATGCAATATAATCAACAATTTATTAAGATGTTTCCAGTTAAAAACAATTATCAGAATGGTTGCCAGAACCCTAACTGATTCAACCATTCCGAAAAAAATTTGATGAAAGCCATTGGTCATGCTGATGAAAATCATATTGTGATAAATATATGGCACACTTACTATGGTAAGGATATTAGCAATAATACAAAACGCTGTTACAATTATTTTCTTTTGGCAACGACCTGTTTTGAAGTTGACTGTGAATGGCATAAGCCCTGTTAACAATGATGTGTAGTAGTAAATTAACAAAATCCATCGTACAGTTCGACGCATTGTAATCGAAGTACTAAATTAACTTTTCGTTTGCATTCTCTTAGTGACACTGAAAATATTGGAAAAGTTTGTATGACTGATAAGGGACGTGCAGTAATAAGTCAAGTTGAGATATATCAAAGGGAGCAGGGCCGGATTTAACGATGGGTCAGCGAGGCCATGAAAAAAATATTGTAGTAATATAAAAATACGTATCATGAAACCAAAGAGTTCAAGAAAGTGAATGATGCGATTCCGTTGATTCGTTATCTGACTATAAGGCGTTAACAAATATCTATTACACAGGGCAACAACCTACCAAAGGTTTTTGACGCTCTAAATTTGAATCTAAGCTCAGAATGGCTCAGGTTTTCGAGATAATTTAACCTAAAAGTGCGAAATTCACGGATTTCCGGGATATTTGAGGCAAATCCACATTGAAATATGATTTTTTTATGAATCCATAATTGAGGTTTGAAAGAACTATTCTTCCACTTCAAAACACATTTGGAATCATATCGATATTTTTTTTTCAAATTTTTCATACAAGTTTACATACAAAAGTTTGTATGGAGACCTATGTAATAATTTTCAACAATTTCGAAAAGCAAAAAAGATATCGATATAATTTCAATTTAGTTTTGAGGAAGAAGAGTAGGGGAAGGTGGGGCTAAACCGGACACTTTTTGTCTTTTTACAAAAATAATGTAAAAAAAATTATTCGAAACCTGGGGTGTCATATATCATTCGAAAGCTACATCCTTTAGCTAAAAATCGCATATCGTTTGATGGTTTAATATGTATTCAGTTTTGCGTGAGCTCATTCAGGCTATACCAACCTCGAAATCGAATAAGCCAAAAATGGTGGGGCTTAACCGGACAGGGGGTGGGGCTTATCCGGACAGTCGCGCCAAAACCAAAATGAATAACAAACATGAAGGCACATTATGTTTAAATATTATTTTGAATCTTTATTGATGTATTTCGATGTGTTTCGTACAAGAAAAGATTGTATTTGATTGAAAAAATGTTGATTTTAAGTGCTAAACGCAAAATGATGATGAAAAAAATTTTGGATAGAAAAATGAGAATATTTTTTTTTTCAACGAAAACTTAACGGAAAATAGGAAAATATTGAAATTCATTCAAAATCTTCATCTGGTTTTCTTGATCCAATTTGCCAATGTTGCTCGCTTGACACCATGCAATTCCGATGCATCTCGAATCGACGTTTTATCACGAATCACCGAAATAACAGCTAATTTCATTTTTTTCTTATCGACTGCAGGCATTTTACGTTTGTAATTACGCACCATTAGCAAATAACTTAAAATAATTAATATCAATATTTATTGTGCTTTAGTTATGTCGTAGAAACATTCAATGTGCTTCAGAAATGCTTATGAATAACAAACACGAGTTTAAAATGATAAATAAGGTATCCGGTTTAGCCCCACCAAAAAGTGTCAGGTTTAGCCCCATCGTGTCATTTTTTTAACTCGATTTAAAAACATTGATGAAAAATATTTTATCATAAAATCCACTAACACCATTCGATTCAGCACATCTTAATTACCTAAAAACACTCACCTCTGCGCACTTGTATATTAATTTCACAATCCAAAAATTTTGAAATAAAAAATTTTTACTTTAAGCGAAAAAATACATGTGTCTGCACTCTTCGACGACTGACGCTAAACTGAATTATGAAATATCATCGACACTTCGAAAGTTAGTAGCTTATGACAGGGTGCGTTCATCGCGCATATGGACGTTCCGATATTCAAAGTAGTTTTTAATTAATCGCGACTGTCCAGTTTAGCCCCTCGTCCGGTTTAGCCCCACCCTCCTCTACGTCTTTCGAACCACAGTAATGGTTTCATTAAAAAAAAATTTCTATATAAATTTGACCTAAATATCTCGAAAAATCGTGATTTTCGCACTTTTTGGCTAGAACATCTCGAAAATCGGAGAAATTCTAAGATTGGATTGAAATTCGGCGCGTTAAAACCCTTCGGAAAACTATATTAGAGTTAAGGCAACAAAATCATCGTTGCCTGTGTTATTAATAATTTTTGTGAACGCGGAAATCTTATTTAACCCTGGAACTAAATCTGAATTCTTAACACTATAACTGTAATCTTCGTCGAAACGACGAAGTCCAATTACGAGCTGGTTTAACTGCAAAACTATATATAATTAATTAATACAATGTCTTAGCATTTTGTTTTTTATAAAATTTTTAAAATAATTAGATTACAAAATTTTTGTTTTTTCATGGCTAAGGATATTTATTTGGAATTCAAAACTGATCTTATTTTTCGGTCTAACTTTAGAGATTAAGTTACATAGAGAGCTAAAAACCTACTTTTTTTCAAACTTTTATTATCATCTATATATAATGATTTTTGTTCCACTGGAACTGTTATACTTTCGATATAACTCCTTAGAGAAGTTATTGAAGTTGTGAGATTCAGTCTAAGCGTAATATGGTATGTCCTTTGAATAGCCCTTTGTAAGCTTTCATAAATTTTTTACGATAGTGGCTTAGCATTAGCAATAAAGATACGAGTATTATGACGATCAAATAATTATTTATAAAATTAAATATTGAGGAGCACGTCATCTTCATCAGATACCTTCTCTTGTTCAGACTCGTCTACGTTTTCAATACCGGAAGACTTAAAGACGTTGTCAACTAGGTTTGCGGCATCACTCAGCTGTGGTGTGGCGTTTTTTTTTCAGATTGTGTTCAGAATATTTTCTGTAGGTATCGTTAAAACTAAAAAAAAAACTTAATCTCAGAGTCCCAAAGCGGTCTTAGGTTCATATCTCATGTTTTTCGTGGAAAAAACATGAGAGTTACCCTAACTGTAGTAAGCTTCGTTGATTAGACGAATACAGTTGCTAAAATTGCACACAAAAAGCAAAAACTGTTCGTCAATTCGAGGTTCAGTTCCTTGGTTAAACATTACATCGCTATCCTCTGAGTAAACGGTGTCAGAAATCGTGTATCAATGATCCGGTTTCTTAGCTGAGTAAAGGGGAATGAAACCTTCCCAGATCCAGCAGAATTCTAAGGAAATGGTGAATTGCTATCCTGCAGATTTATTTGCTAATTTGGGAAATAAACTGGAGCACCTTTTTGTATCCTAAGAGTAATATGTTGAAAATGAGGATAAGTATTTATTTATCAATGATGGCAACAAACTGCAGTGGAGAAATTGAAAATCGTCAACAACAGATTGCGGATAAGCATGAACCAAGATCGATTGGTGAATTTAGCTCTCCTCAGTGCATAATATAACATTCTTTGTAGTTTAAATTTTGACTATCTGATTACAGCTTCTAGCTTAGAACATGCATAATATTGATTGTATACAGAATTGCAAATATAGTTATTATATTCAAGTGTCTTAAGTTTCTTATTATATTTTAAATTTATAATAACATGCAAAGTTTTTGAAACCGTCACATGACGTTGGCCCCAGAGCCTCAGATTTTGAAATCCGGGCCTGAAAAGGAGGTAGGTAGCATGCATGAATGATTTCTATTGTTTGCATAATCGTAATTGCTTCTAAGTGCTGACCTATTAGTTAAATTAATTAAATTGGTTTCAAGATAACTTATAACCATTCAGAAGTTGAATCGGTATTTATGTAAGTGGCTTTTGATAGTTCAAAATATTGATGCCAGAGGTAGCCGCACTTATTATTTAGGGGACATGACACCTTCAAAAAATTTTGTCATAAGTGTTTTAAAATGCGTATAGTTTTTATAAAAAACAAGGTATCATTTTGAAACTCTACAAATATATTTTGACACAAAACATAATTTTAGAAAAAATTTTTTTAGTTTTTTATGAAATTTATGACCACTAGAATTTTCTGAAAAAACACCCAAAAAATAACGGTGGGCATGATTGCAGCTCACTGGACCATCTGAAAAAAAAAAAAATAAGAGATTTTAATCAGCATCAAAGCCGCCAGGGAATAAACTACAGGCAAAACTTTTGGTCCAAAAATAACAAAATGACGTCAGTTTCTCGAAAATTGCCAATTTTTCGGGCCAAAATCATGCCATAAAACAAAAACTATAGCACCGATCCTTCTATCCATAGTTCATTCCCTGCATTTATAAGTGCACAGCAGCATATTGAAATTTCAGAGAGATCGGTCCAGTAGTTTTTTTTATCATGCCCGCCAACTCTAAAAACGTGGTTTCAAGAAAAACGCGTTTAAAGTTTTTTAACTATAGCTTTTCAAATACTATAACTTTGACACGATGTTCCTAAAATGCTCGCTATATATTTTATAAGGAGTTTGTGGTTTATCATCATTATATAAATAGGCAATCTCTAAACGGTTGCACCACTTTTTCTCAGCCATAGCACAACGTAATCGCTCAATTTTGTTTTTGTTGGAAAGGTTGTGTCTAGAAGGGGGGACATGTATACTTTGTTTTTCAATAGTAGGCGGTGCCACACCCCTAAAAAGGATAAACGTTTCCTTGGCTAAGGTAATGAACCGATTTTGATGAAATTTTGTTTGAAGATTGATTGAATCCTAAGAAAGATTATTAGAAACTCTGATTTCTAAAAAGAGGCGTGGCATCGCCTCACAAGTGAAAAAACGCTATCACGGCTGTGCCACTGCACCGATTTTGATGAAATTTGGTAAGTAGATAGATTGGATCTTAAGTAAAAATATATTTTTTTTGGTGGCGGTTCCACGCCTCTTACAGGAAAATACGTCGTTACTACTAAACTAACGGACCGATTTTGATGAAATTTTGTTAGGATATAGACTGAACACTAAAAAAGATTTTTAAAACACAAATTTTTTTAGGAGGCGTGGCATCGCGCTCAATGGGGAAAAACTGTATCACGGCTGTGCCACTACACTGATTTTGATTAAGTTTGGTGTGTAAGTAGATTGAATCTTGAGTAAAAACATTTTTTTTAGTGGGCGGTGCCACGCCTCTTACAGGAAAATACGTCATTACTACTAAGCTAGCAGACCGATTTTGATAAAATTTTGTTAGAATATAGACTGAACCCTAAAAAAGATTTCTAAGAACTCAAATTTTTTTAGGAGGAATGGCAGCACCTCTAACAGGAAAAAGAGTTTTCTATACTAAGCTAATGTGCCCATTTTGATGGAATTTGGTACAGGGATAGCTTAAACCCTGAGGCAAGCTATTTGCTATTTAAAGTGTGCGATACCAACCCCCAGTAGGAAAATATGTTTTCACAGCTAAGCTAATGAACCGATTTTGATGAATTTGGTATGAAGATAGATTGCGCCCTAAGTAAGAGAAAGAGATAGTGGTAGGGATGCAGCAACATTGTACTATGGTCTAAATTTTTGGAGCGATGACAAAAAATTACTCTTTCCAGTACAGTTTTTTAATACTATAAGGGAAAATCCATAAATTACGTGAGTCAAAATAGGGGGGGAGGGGGTCCGGAAAAATCTCACCAAGTTTCACAAAGGGAGAGGGGGTTCAATAAAAATCTCACGTCAACTTTTAGTGCAGAGACTAAGCATTATTATAGCAGATTACATTTAAATATTATAAGGCAAGTCTCATGAAAGGGAGGGGGGGGGGGGGAGGGGTCCCGTCAGAGCTCACCAAATCTGATCAAAGAGAGGAAGGGGGGTTCCGAATTTTCCAAAATACGCCTCACGTAATTAATTGACGGCCTCTAATCGAATCTTAGAGTTGAGACATGCAACAGCATTATCTATACATCCATCCTTTTTTAACTGCCATAACACAACATAATCGCTTAATTTTTTTTTTGTTGTAATGGTTATGAAGAGGACCAGTGCAGAATGTGAATTTTTTTTAATATAGGATGGAGCCACGCCTTCAACAGGAAAATACGTTTCCACGGTTAAACAAGTGGACTGATTTTGGAGAAAAATGGTTTGGAGATTGTACCACAAAAAAAGGTATTAAAATCTTAAAGTTTTTTAAGGAGGCGTGGCATTGCCACTAATGGGAAAGAACGGTATCACGGACTGTGCCACTACGCCGATTTTGATGCAATTTGGTATGTAGATAGATTGAATCTTGAGTAAAGATATTTGTTTTGAGTGAGCGGTACCACGTCCCTAACAGGTAAAAATGTTTTACTACTAAGCTAATGGACCGATTTTGATGAAATTCAGAAATAGATTGAACCCTGAGGAAACGTATCTATTTTAAAATGGGGGGTGCCACCCCTTCAATAGGAAAATATGTTTTCTCAGCTTACCTAATGGACCGATTTTGATGAAATTTGGTATGGAGATAGATTGAAGTTTTTTTTTAATGTGAGTGGTGCCTCGCTCTTATCAGGAAAATATGTTTCCTTAGCTGAACTAATTGACTGATTTTGATAAAATTTGGTATGTAGATATGTATATTGAACTCTAAGAAGATATAGATATAAGGATAGGGCAACATTTTAGTATTTTTTTTATTTTTAAAAGCGATGACAAAAATAGCTCTTTTTTATATAAGTTTTTTAATGCGAAAAGCATTTTTAATGGTTGAATTTCAACCACTGGGCGGACTCTAGTTTTATTAAAAACGCATTTTTCAATATTTTTTAAACAAGAAAAAGTCAAAAAAAAATTTTTTAATTCTTGAAAATATGAAGGTGTCATGTCCCCTTAAATAATCCAAACATTAAGTTTTAGGTGCTAAAGCCCTTTTTTTTAAATTTTGTGTAAAACAATTCCTGACACATGTATAACTGAGAAGAATTAATTTTTGCTGTTTTTTTTTTTCTTGTTTTTGCATCGAAATTACGCCTTCTGTTCTAAAAATTTCTTTACAAATATTATATTAAATTAATTTTAATTTTTTCAATGTGTAATGCAATTCCTGACACAATGTATATAGGCTTAAAAATAGAGTTTTATTTTGTTTCGATACTTCCATATATGTACATAAGGAAGATCGAAAAAAAAAAAAAATTCAAAAAAGATTTCAAATAAGAAAAAAATTTAATTTTATTAATTTCTTTACTCAAATTCCAAAAACAGGAAATTTGAAGAGAATTTTTTTTTTAAATGAGGTTATACTAAAATATGAATAAATTTTTGAATTTCGAGTGTTCCCGAAGAATTCTATAACATGACATTTATTTGAAAATGTCTAGTGTATACCGATCACAAGCTCCTCGAAAGTTTACTTGTTGATCAAAACGCCGATTCGGTATCATAAGGAGTGAGATTGAAAAAATCTTAACATACGTTTTACCTAATAATTTTTTTTGGGTGCAAAATTTAAAAATTTGTTTGAGCTAGTTATCTTTGAAAAATATGTCAGTTATTATTTTTAATGACAAACATGTTGTTTTGTTTTGAGTTTGATCAAAATGAGTGAAGAAAAAGAAGTACGTCTTAAAATTATTAAAAATTTTCAAAAAAATCCAAATTAGTCCTACAAAAAATTGGCCAAATAATTGAAGGTCTGCCGTCAAACTGTTTCCAATGTTATTAAACAGTTTCAGGAGAATTTGACCATCGATAGGAAACCTGGTTCGGGAAGAAAAAAAGGACCACATGATATTGGCAAAGCCAAGAAAATTGAAAGCATCTTGAAAAGATCTCCAAACACATCTGCTAGAAAAGCTGCCCGGTTAGCCCAGTGTTCTGACTATTTGGTGCGAAAAGTGAAAGCCAATGCAGGTTTGAAAACATACAAAGTCCAAAAAGTTCCAGACAGAAATGCTGCAAAAAATTTAGACGCCAAAAGTAGGGCTCGGAAATTAAAATTGAATTTCATACAAAAATACTCATGTTGTATAATGGACGACGAAACGGATGTACTGGCAGATTTTACGCAGCTTCCGGGTCAAAACTTTTGTGTTGCTGATGCTCGAGGAAATGTCGAAGAACAATTTAGAATCCAAAAGCAGACAAAGTTTCCTAAAAAATTCCTGGTATGGCAAGCTATATGCAGTTGCGGCAAAAGAAGCAAGTCATTTGTTACAGTTGGCTCTATAAATACCGAAATATACATCAAAGAATGTTTGAAAAAAAGACTTCTTCCTTTCATAAGAGAGCACGATGTGTCCACATATTTTTGGCTCGATTTGGCATCATGTCACTACGGTAAGAAAGCTTTGGAGTGGTACCAAAGTAATAACATAGTTTTTGTACCAAAAGAGGCCAATCCTCCAAATTGTCCGGAGCTAAGACCAGTCGAGAGATATTGGGCTCTTGTGAAAAGAAACTTAAAGAGCACAAAAAAGGTGTCCCAAAATATCGAATATTTTAAAAGGAGATGGGCAAACTGTTCCAAAAAGGTGTCTGAAACGACTATCAAATCTCTAATGGAAGGCTTACCAAAAAAGGTCCACGAGTTAATAAATAGTGGTTAGAACTATAAAAATTATATTTTTCTGTAATTTGTAAAATATTATCAATTAAATAAAAAAAAAATCAAAACTCTAAGATCAACCGTTTAAAAATTATTGAACTTTATATATGTTAAGATTTTTTCGATCTACCTCCTTAGATGAATATTATTTTTGAATTTTCTAGTAATGGTTTGGAAAACTAATGGAATAGAATATGTACATTACAAGCCCAGGATATCATTTTGATTTCAACTAATATTATTATAAAAGACCACTACCAAAAGATTCAAGAGCTGCTTTACCGTTTTCAATTTAGGTATTTTGTTTGCATTGAGTGCAGAAATAAGAATAAGAAATGGGTTAAGCCCTGCAATAAGTTTTTTACTATTTGTTATTTAAAGGGAACTTACATTTCCAATGATTAATAATTTTGTTTTTATTGAGCAATAATTGTCCTATACAAATAATATAAAATTTTGTCAGTCTTTTCCACATTTTGATGATTTTTTGTAGGGTTTTTTTTTATTAGAAAAACCAAATAAACTGATCGAGCAAGATCAAAAACTGGGTATTTTCTATGTTTCA
This sequence comes from Tricholauxania praeusta, assembly GCA_949775025.1. Lineage (NCBI taxonomy): Eukaryota > Metazoa > Arthropoda > Insecta > Diptera > Lauxaniidae > Tricholauxania > Tricholauxania praeusta. The sequence continues at coordinate 95,977,585 of OX459031.1, forward strand.
AGATTTTTAGAAAATCTTTTGCATGAGAAATAATTAATGCTCCATTGCATATATTTTCTAAACTTTATTGAAATTCTTGCTCAAAAGTTCAAGAGTGTCAATAAAGTTAATGTGTACATTTAAAAGGAAAGCAACTTTTTACGTATGCTGTAACCGGATATCAGAATAAGTTTGATTAACTAAATGTAAAGAGTTATCTTATATATTCAAAAATTTTCAATATCATACTGCATAAGAAGAATTGTATGTGTTATCGTTGATGCAAAAATAGCTAACACCATCCCTTTATCAAGCGTAAAAAAACCACATAAATTTAAATCCAGTGATTCCGTACTTAGCTGGATAGTAATTACATCAAACTGAAAGGAAAATACGCATTACTCAAGTTATATAAACCAAATAATATTCAACATACACTTCGCTCCAGTCGTAAATCAAGTTGACGAAAACATTTCTGCTGCCTTAGTATTGACAAGCTTTGCTTTCTAGCCTCTTCCATATTTATAATTGAACCGATTAATTGTTTTAAATCAAGATAATAGGAAACAACGGCGATGCTCATTATGGCAAGGCCAAATGGACTCACACTAAGTAAATTTTCTTTAGAGAATCTTAGCATTGTGTACATCCAAAAGAACATCGATATATTACTTAAATACAGTGTAAGGCATATGGTCGCTCCTTGCCACTGATATAAAGAATTAAAGTTTTTCGTCAACTTCACGAGATTGTTGTAAATCACTGCCAGTTGATCCAATTGATCGCTAAGTTGACAGCAAAGTTCTGGAAAAATACCCGCACGAAGATGTCTCTTTTCGGAATTTTGTATAGATTTTGTGTTGGTTAGAATCCGTTGTAGTTCATCATTTAAAATTGAAAAATGTGTATTCACAAATAATACACCGAGGTGATAATGATTTGTCATCCAATTTAAAACGCTAGTTAATAAGGCTATAGCTGTTGTGCTAAGAAAACTCAGCGAGTTAAGTGCTTCCCATATTGCAATAATTGACGCAACCCACATGAAAATGAATACTGTATTGCAATAAGTAAACTTCCAAATGATGTCCCATTCAAAGTTTTGTTGTATTTTGGTACTAATCTGAAAAGGATAAACATAAAAGTACATATTAATAAGCAATATGTGGTGCAGTAGCTATTTGAATCTTAAATGATAAGAACCATAAAGTGCAGCCCAACATTTTTTGTTCAATGTAGAAACAAAAACTTATCAATTTTTATTATTCATTAGAAAGCTGTTAACTAAAAATAAAACCAAGCCGCTATTTGCCTATCGTTTGACGTCTTCGCCACTTTTTTGTCGAATTTAAATGAACAGAGTGTACGGATTAATTTAAAGGCAAGGTTAAAAACTGCTACTCGACACACTCCGCTTACTTAGAATTCATTAGGACCCAGGCAGCCTACGAAGTGAATTTTTCCCAGGTGTATATCAAGTACAATTGATCATTCTTTACAAACCAATTTAAATTTGGCATTTTAAAACCGTCGGAAATTTTTTTTTTTGTATAATATATATACATACAAAAATTTGTCTTTCGTTTTTCTGTTTTTTCGTTTGTTTGAACTGCAATAGGAAACAAACTGATTGCGCCGTTCGCAGGTTTGATCTAGGAAGCTGAAATTTTGAGAGAATTTTTTGAAATCCGCTTCTAATGTAGACATTTACTTAGCACTTCAAATTTAAAAAAAATCTTTGGGGTATATTTTTTGCGAATTTTCAGAGACACGAAAAACTGTAGGCGTGGTTTGATAACAGTGGTTTGCACCTCCCATACAAATAAAATAGCTAAAACACTATATCTTGGTACCTAAGGCATGCTTTTTCTACGTTTAAGTAAGTCGGACTTTTCGTAAAATTTCAACGAAATCGGACATAATCTTTGTCCGCATCGCTTACAACTGTTTGTAGTATAGTACACATATGTATGTATATGTATGAATACTAAAACTTTTAAAATTAATTTACAATGATGCGCTTGACTGAAATTTTACTTCATATCATAAGCTAAATTTTTCGGCATTAGTACCTTACAAAAAAACAAAATGACAATCGTCCTACCAAATATCGAAACGTGTAATACTCAATTTTTTTAAGGCAGTCATGTTCATTCTAATTATGTATATGATTCTTAAAACTTTTATTAATAATTTTTTTTTTTGTTGAAATGCAAACTCATTTCACTTTTTTATTAGAAAAAATAAATATCTAAAACTTACCGGGAGCTTGCGATAATATATTTGCCTTAAACGCACAAAACCATGCAGTGTAATCAACAATTTATTTAGATTTTTCCAGTTCAAAACAATTATCAGAACGCTTGCCAGAACCCTGACTAATGTAACCATTTCGAAAAAAATTTGATGAAAGCCACTGGTCATACTGGTGAAAACCATATTGTGAAGAATATAAGGCAAACTCGCTATCATAAGGATATTGGCAATAATACAATACGCTGTCACAGTCATCTTCTTTTGGCAACTACCTGTTTTGAAGTTGACTGTGAATGGCATAAGCCCTGTTATCAATGATGAATAGTAGTATATTGACAAAATCCAACGTACAGTTCGACGCATTGTAATTGAAGTACTACTAAATGAACTTTTCGTTTGCATTCTCTTAGTGACACTGAAAGCATTGGTAAGATTTTCATGACTGATAGGATTGTGCAGTAGTAAGTTGAGTTGAGATATAGCAAAAAGATAGTTTACTGCTTTTAGCAGTTACAGTGGCTCGCAGCTTATATTATGCAGTTCATATTTTTAACTTTAGCGATCTGCAATTCTTAAACTAAATGGAATATGAAAATATGTTGATATTGTTTGAAAGAGAAAAAATTGTAGATTAAAGAATAAATTTCTTTACTGTTAAGAAATATTATCTGAAATTTAAAAAATTAGAAAATTAAATCATTCTACATACTACATAAATTTCAAGTCACAGCTTATTATATGTAGAGATTTATTAATTTTAAAAACAGTCAAAAACAATGATTTTGTAGCAGCACGTCTTTTAGTGATATCTGACGGGATATTACGCCATTAAATTTTAAGTGCCTCTTTTAGGCCTTGAAATGTATATTCGAAACATTTGTTTTCAAAATCGCCTTTAAATTTACAACCACTATTAGCTCTGGGGACTATGTTGGCGGTGCGGTGCCTACATGTATATGTATTACTTTGCTGTTAATATGGAAAATTAAATTTTCATTTTGATAACATACATACAGTGACCGAAGAAAGTCTAGATACACCCCCACTTTTGCGAGAACAAGAATCCGAAAACATAATGAAAAAATGTAAAAATGGAGTTTTGTTTGAAACTCCTTTTTAATGATAATGAGCAAAAAAAATTCTTCAATATAAATTTAGAAATTTATCTGAAAAAAAAACGAGTGACATACTAAGTCTACACACTGATCTAATATGCCAGCTGCGTGTTCGACCAATTTCGGGGCACTGACTTTTGGGTTTTTGCCCACTTCTTTTAAAATCAAGCTGGCATCTCTGCGAGACCGGTCCTTTTGAGGCTTGTTTTCAATGGAATCAATATCCTCATAATTTTAAATCATCGTATCAACTGTTGATCGACTTAAGTCCAATATTTAAAACATTTCAAAACAGCATTAATTTTCTTTTCCAAATTTAAATACAAAATTTCTCTTATCATTTGGATTTTTTTTTTGGCGGAGTCGCTATATCAATCAAATATCACGTCAAGTATGACTAATATTATAGACATAAAATATAAAAAAACGGTACTTCACCGTTTTCTAAAAAGATTAATCATTAGCTCAAGGCATAAGTTGCGTAGTGTATGTAGACTAATGTGACTCGTTTTTTTTGTGTTTTTTTTTTTTTTTTTCAAACAAAACTGCATCATTACATTTTTCCATTATGTTTTCGGATTCCCGATCTTGCAAAAAGTGGGTGTGTATCTAGCCTTTATTCGGTACTTTTAAAAAACCAAAAAATGATATTACGTTATGTAGTGATCTCAATTGTGTTAATAGGAATGGAATAGTTCAAATCCCAGTGGATACGACATATTTTTTTTTTTTTTTTTCAATATAAATCTATTTAAATTTAAAATAAGTACAGAACTTTAAGTTCGTATCCTTGACAAATTGAAACTAAATTAAAAGTTTTGATGACAACTTGAAAACTGCCTTTTATGTTAATGATCCGTTGTTTTGATGGATTCGTAACGGGTTCGAAACGGATCCATCCAAGCATAAAAAGCTTAATCCACGCTGATGGACTAGTAACTGGTTCAAAACGGATTCGCATCGTTTTTGTTCACATTGAGAAGCTATGATCCACTGTACTTTGAATGGTTGCTATAGCGTGATTAGTCGTAATTGCTGCTAAGTGCTAACTAATTTATCAATTTAATTTAATTGATTTTGAGATAATATAACCGCCTGAACCGTTGAATCGGAAATTATTTCAGTGGCCTTTATTATGCAAAAACGAATTATTTGGTAAGCTATAATTTGAGTCAGCCTTTCAGTAAGATTCGAAATCCTCTACCGGTTAAAACTTGCCTCTTTCACAAGGGTGACATGTTCTTCTTTCATAACAATATTGCACGTTACATTTGCCTCGGTTACTTCTTCTAAAGTTGACTCTTTCTTGCCCCCTTGCCCCCCGTGTGCAAGGGGGGCGGGGTTTGGGGGTTCAACCCCCCCATTGGGAATTTTCGCACATCGGTTTTTATTAACATTTGAACTAAAAATCAACAAGACACAACAATTTTTTTTTTTAAATGAAAGAACTAAAATGCCAATAAATCTTCGGAGCCCTAGTTTTTCAATTTCGACAAGATTTCCGCACTCTAGCTATTTTTGAACCAAAAAACACGATTTGGGACCACTGCGCGTCGCCAAGGCTAAGTAACACAAGCGATTTTTCAATGCGCTTTTAAGCATAGCTCCGGCATCAATAAAACCAGCTTCAATGAAAATTCATGCACAAATCTATTCGCGCCATATATTTCAATTTTGCATGATAGTTCACGTGACATGTGAATAAATGAAGTTCAACTTTTCATTTTTCAACGCATTGCCGGACAAGACATCAAAAATTCTCTCGAAGCATTGGATATTTGCAATGAAGACGCGTTTCCAAATGTCAATCAAATGCTCATTTTCAGCGCTACGTCGTCTAAAGACACACCTCAGATCAACTATGTCCGAAGATCGGCTGGACGGCTTAGCCTAGCTAAATATATATCGCGATATCGAAACCAAAGTGGAAAGAGTTTTGGACTAGTTTTTTCAAGTACCTCGCAGAATTAGCTACTTACGTGATTATAATTGAATATCGAATCATAACATAGACATTAGACATGTTCAAATAAATGGCATGTTCTAGAATACTTCAAAACACTCGATTTTCGGAAATTTATTCATATTCGAGTATATCCTCATTTAAAAAAGTAAAAAAAAAAAATAGTCTTAGGGTTGCTATTAGAACTGCAAAATTTTCATTTTCGGAATTCGGCCCCCATGGATGATTCCTGCGCACGGGCCTGAGAAGATGTCACCATTGTGAAAGAGCCGGATTCCAAAATCATCGGCTATACTACGCCTACTGACAGCTGTGGGAATCCAGAGGAGCATCGCGGATTATTTGTGCCAAGAAGATATGACAAGAAACTTAATAAGAGAACCTTTACGTTCGACAGCAAAAAACTAAAAAAAATGTTTGGAAATAGTTCTAATGGAATAATCGAAATACTTCTGTTAGAAAAGTTAAAGGATTTTTTGCAAGCTTTAATTTTTTGAAATTAGAGTGGTATTCTATATATTATGACAATTAATCAAATTTCAAACAATCTTGAACTTGTTGCAGCTAAATCGTAGTTATTTTCGAATTTGAAAAAAAAAAAATCGAAATGCGAAGCTTATGATTTAATCTTTTTGTTGAATATTCTTATTTTTTTTCGGTAAGAGAACTGCAATCCGTCACGCAGAATAAGTTTGATGAACTTAATGTTAGTAGTTATTTTATATTTTCAAAACTTTTCAATATCATGCTGCATCAGAAGTATTGAATGTATTAGCGTTGATGCGAAAATGGATAGCACCATCCCTTTATCAAGCGTAAAAAAACCACATAAATTTAATTCCAGTGATTCTGTACTTAACTGCAAAGCAATTACATCAAACTGAAAGGAAAATACATATGACTCAAGTTTTATTAATCAAAATGTTATATTCAACGTACACTTCGTTCCAGCCGTATATCAAGTTGACGGAAACATTTCTGCTGCCTAAGTATTGACAAGCTTTGCTTTCTAGCCTCTTCCATATTTGTAATTGAACCGATTAATTGTTTTAAGTCAATATAATACGAGACAACGGCAAGGCTCATCATAGCAAGGCCAAATGGACTCACACTGAGCAAATTGGCTTCAGAGAACTTTAGCATTGTATAAATCCAAAAGGACATTGCAATATTAGTTAAATACACTGTAAGGCATATGGCTGCTCCTTGCCACTGATATAAATAATTTAAGTTTTTCGTTAACTTCATGAGTTTGTTGTAAACCACTGCTAGTTGATCCAATTGATCGCTAAGTTGACAGCAAAATTCTGCAAAAGTTCCCGAACGAGAATGTCTCTTTTCGAAATTTTGTATAGATTTTGTGTTGGTTAGAATCCGTTGTAGTTCATCATTTAAAATGGAAAACTGCATATTAACAAATACAACACCGAGGTAGTAATGATTTGCGGTCCAATTTAAAGCACTAGTTAATAAATTTATAGCGATGTTAGTAAGAAAATTCTGCAAGTTATTCAATTCCCACGTTGCAATAATTGACACAAGCCACATTAAAATAAATGTTGCAGCAGAATAAGTAAACTTCCAAATGATGTCCCATTCAAATTTTTGTTGTATTTTCGAATTAATCTGTTAAGTATGGACATCAAGTATGAATAAGTAATGCAACTATAAGTAAAAAAAGCATATTAAAGAAATGCTGAAGTGAGAGAGAGGTAAAATACTTTAAACCTTTTATTTTGAAAAGTTGAGGTGATCTGGTATGTTGATACATTAGATAGTATCACAAAAAAAAAAAAATCTAATAACCTTCCCCACTTTGAAAGCTAATATTGAAAGATTTTTAAGGAAAAAAAATTTTTTTTTCGGCATTCGATGCAGTTATGTTTTTTCCTTAAATTTCCGCCATTTGACGTCCGATCAACAAGTATAGTATATCGTTGTAAATGTCGCAAGATGGAATACATTTTATTCATAGAAGTTATTTGTCTCAGATAATTTGAGGAAACTTTGCAGAGATGAATTTTATTATTTGGTACGGACTGTAATTGTATGATGTGCCCTTGGCACGTTAGGGTGGTAGAAGCTGAGGTAATGTATACAACTAGTCGAAAAAAAAATCTGAGGCGAATGACTTCTATGAATAAAATGTAGTCCATGTTGAGACATTTATAACGATGTACCATACTTGTTAATCGAACGTCAAATGGCGGAGATATAAGAAAAAACAAAATTGCATCGAATTTAGAGGCCGAAAAAAAATTTGTTTTTTTTTTCTTAAAAATCTTTCAATACTAGCTTTCAAAGTGGGGGAGGTCATTCAAACTTTTTTTTTTGTATGGGGATCGATACTATCTAATGTATGTACATTAAAAAATTCATCTTTTGCACATGTTACGGTAGACAGAAAAAGATCAAGAAACTTGTCCAAGGTATCAATACCTCATTTTGTATTGCTTGTAGTTCATAATAATTTGGGATGTCTTGTGTTCTGTATCACTTTTATCAGTGTGCTGCGTGTTTAGCTATGCCCCTAGATGATTTTTGAATTGAAAACTTCTTATGGCACGCTGTGCGGCTGAAGAAAAAAGTATAAACTCGCGACACCGACCGTCATCGGGATTCTCCGTCATGAATGAGAGCGATAGTAAATTTTGAATGTTCTATCGCTTCTTTTAAATAAATATTCCAAGTGGAAGACAAAAAGCAAAGCAGACACACTAACTGACACATTCCATTCTCATTCAACGATTGTTATGCTTACATGTTTGTTTCTTTCAAATTCCGCGTTGTTGCGTTGACAAATTGAGAATGAGAGCGAGAGTAAAATTTGAATACATATTCCGTTTTTGTCTACCATTGCATTGCCATATATATCGTGATAAATATCAAATGAACAGTAAAGAAAACAAAATTATTAGTGATTATATCTAATTAAAAAATAGTTCATTGTGACAGGCCCGTGCGTAAGGGGGGAGTTTTGGGGGTTCAAACCCCCCCCCATTGGGAATTTTCGCACATAGGTTTTTATGGACATTTGAATGAAAAATCAAAAAGACACAACTCATTTTTTTTTTAAGTGAAAGAACTAAAATGCCAAAAAAGCTTCGGAGCCCGAGTATTTCATTTTCGACAAAATTTGCGTTCTCTAGCTATTTTTGAACCAAAAAAAAAACGATTTGGGACCACTGTGCGTCGCTAAGGCTAAGTAACACAAGCGTTTTTTCAATGCGCGTTTAAGCATAGCTTCGGCATAAATAAAATCAGCCTCAATTAAAATTCATGCACAAATCTATTCGCGCCATATACAGTGAAATTCCCCAAGACCGGACAACCACCGTCGCAGTATTTTTGTCCGTTTATTGGAGCTTCCGGCTATCGGAATGTATTTTGTATGGAAAAGTTAGTGAGTGTCGCTGAAATATGTCCGGTTATGGCAGCTGTCCGGTTATGTGGGCTGTCCGTAATGGGGAATTTCACTGTATTTCAATTTTGCATGACAATTCAGGTGACATGTGGATAAATGAAGTTCAACTTTGGCGTCACCGCATTGCCGGGCAAGACAGCAAAAACGCTTCGTGTTATGGCAACTTTGATAACAGCACCAAATGAACGCTCCTTTTCAGTGCTACGTTGTCTAAAGACATACCTCAGATCAACTTCTTATGTTCGAAGATCGGCTGAACGGCTTAGCCTCGCTAAGTATACTTCGCGATATCAAAATCAATGTGGAAAAAGTTTTGGACGAGTTTTTTCAAGTACCTCGCAGAATTAGTTACTTACGTAATGATAACTGAATATCGAATCATAACATAAACAGATGTACATATGTAATACATATTATGTATGTGTTTTATTATAATTAAATGTCTATTAGACCGAGTCAAAACTTAGATTCATCCAGACACCGATGCAAAAGTTAAAAGGACCCTTAAAAGCGATATCTGCGTCATTTCTCCTGAAGGTCCTTTTTGGCTAAAAACGTGTTATTTACTCGTAACTTTTATTCCTTCACAGAATGGATACCCGAATTTAGTCGAAAAATGAAGATTGCCTTCTTGCAAAAAATTCGACGCTAAAAAATTTTAAACTATTTGTCTATTATAGATAATATTCAGTCCCAAAATCCGATTTTTCCACATTTTTTATATGGAAAAAACAAAATGACACAGATAGCGTTTTGAAGAGCGTCCGGGAGTTTTTCGAAAAATAAAAAGACATTTTTTTAAAACTTTTTTTTTGAAGCTGCATTTTTTCTTAGACCAAAATGTGTTTTACATTATTAAAGTATAACTATTCAAGATTTATCTCTGAAATTTTGGTCCAAAAATATTCCTCAATAAGTTAGAAAAGTCCAATGCCGTGAACGACCTCAAAATTTGTGGTGAGCAAGATATCTGGATACTGGTTCATCCGAAAAAAAAAATTAATTTTTTTTCGGCTAAGCAAATAGTTAGGGGGCGTTTGATCGCTTGATTTTTTATTCGGATACATATTTCTTGACTTAAATTATAGCCTAAAATGACCTCAAGTATGTGCACAAAAAATGAAAATTTTCTTTGTACGCCCGCCATTTTGTCAGAAATTAATATTTTTCAAAAATCAACGATCAAACTCTCCTTAATTTTCTTTTTTTCGGATGAACCAGCCTCCAGATATCTTGCTTACCGCAAATTTTGAGGTCGTTCACGGCATTGCACTTTTCTTACTTATTGACTAATATTTTTGGACCAAAATTTCAGAGATAAATCTTGAATAGTTATACTTTAATAATGTAAAAAACATTTTGGTCTAAGAAAAAATGCAGCTTCAAAAAAAAAGTTTTAAAAAAATGTCTTTTTATTTTTCGAAAAACTCCCGGACGCCCTTAAGGGTTCTTCTAACGTTTGAGTCGGTGTCTGGCTGACTTTATTTTGCTTCATACAAATCGACACGGTCTAATGTCTATATTAAAAGTAAACCGTTTTTTATGAACATGAAATAATATGAAATGTTCGAGTTAAAAACCCCACCCATGGATGATTCCTGCGCACGGGCCTGCATTGTGTCGTATCATAAACAAATATTGTAATTTACTAAGAACATGATAGTACTTTATATTAATAAATAAAACAATTCGTTGAAAATTATTCCATAAACATTACAAAATATCTTGAAAAAAATAAATCTAAAATATTATTTCAAGTTTTCACTTCTGTCGGCACTCCCGGAGTGCAACCCGCCGGTTTTGTTTAGTACATAGTACACTGCTGCTGGTAGGCATCTACCGTCGTACTTACGTAGACCATAAACATATTAAAAGCGATTTGCTGCATAAGTAATGACCTAGAGTTCAACCTACTGCAAACAATTTCGAAATTATTAATGGATGGTACAATAAGCTACATAACATATTGAGTAATTGTTGGAGCACAACCGGTCTAAATTTGTAAGTTTCATGTGTAATATATATGGCAAGAGCACGTTGCCACAATTTTATACCATAATTTATCTGACTTCGATAAAAAAATATTTTGTAATGGGCAGCGATTGCGATAAGGGATAAATTATTCATCTAACAGAGTTCCATTTTCAGTAAAACGGCAATCAGCACAATCAGATATATCATCGAAAAGTAAAACCCTCAAAATCGCATTGAAGCTGGTATAGCCATTCATGATTGGATACAGTACTGACCAGAGTTTGCTCCATATTATATTGATTAACAAGTTGTTTTCATTGGCCTGAGTTTTGAACTTTTTTGTCATTCATCCTTTCCTGCCTTACATTTTTTTTTATAAGTACATCTTAATGGTCTATTCGTTTCTTTTTTGTAACATGAACTTTATTTTTTTTCGATTATATAATTCTAATAATGCGGAAATCTTGCTACTCTCGATTCATTTCCTCAGGTTTAACAGAATACGCTTATTTTCAAAACTTAATTGGCCTTCAATTTTTTATCCAAGATTTAATAAAATAAGTATCCACAGCTGATTTCGGAACGTCTTAGCTTCAACGGCAATCATTGTCCAGTCAGTAAAGTGAAAGCAGTTTCAGCAATCGTAGCATTTTCAGAGCACCCTAATGTATGTATTATTCCTTGCCCACAGGAACACCGGCCTTTGAATTTTGCTTGCAGGGCCTTTCTACGAAGGACTTAAAATATTAAGGCGCCATTCAGACATTAGGTACCGGTATTTTTGACATTTTTGAACCGCCCCCACCTTCCTGTAACAATTATATCACACATCATTATATATATAGTACAGACAGTCACAGATGAGCTGATGTTACACCTAAGGGTTTTACAAAATAAATGAACAGTCCTTTAGTACGTTCCCATATTTGTAAGTAGGTGATTTTTAAATTTCTTATTTATGGATATACCCCAATTCTGTTTTTACACGGTCTTTTTTTAAACGGTTTTGATTTAACACGGGCTAGATTCTTCGATTTAGCACTATTAAAAAAGCTATTTGATTAAAAATTTGAAGAATAATATTTTCATTAACCGTAATCTTTTAGAAATTTAGTTAGGGAATTGGGTTAGAAGTTCAAAAGGGTTGAAGGATATGGAATTAATCCCCTTTTTTTCTATGTATACACGTACATACTTCATGTCTTTTTCCACACGGATTTTTCTAGATCGTATCTACCGTGTAAAAACAGAAATATGTAGGTGTATTTATTTTTTTAAATGCAAACTTATTTCCATATTAAAATAAATATCTTAAACTTACCGGAAACTTTCGAAAATGTATTTGCCTTAAACACACAAAACCGTGCAGTGTAATCAACAATTTATTAAGATGTTTCCACTTCAAAACAATTATCAGAATTGTTGCCAGAACCTTGACTAATGTAAACATTTCGAAAAAAATTAGATGAAAGCTACGGGTCATACCGGCGATAGCCATAATGTGAAAAATATAAGGCAAACTCGCTATCGTAAGGATATTAGCAATGATACAAAACACCGTTACAGTTATTTTCTTTTGGCAACGACCTGTTTTGAAGTTGACAGTGAATGGCATAAGCCCTGTTAACAATGATGTGTAGTAGTAAATTAACAAAATCCAACGTACAGTTCGACGCATTGTAATTGAAGTACTAAATGAACTTTTCGTTTGCATTCTCTTAGTGACACTGAAAATATTGGAAAGATTTTCATGACTGATAGGAATGTGCAGTAATAAGTTGAGTAGCGATATATCAAGAGCATAGCTTACGACTTTTAGAAGAAGCAGTTACTTTGAATGGTTCTGTTCTGTGCATACTCGTAATTGCTAAGAGTTAACCAATTAATCAATTTAATTTAATTGATTTTAAGATAAGACAACCAACTGAAAGTCAAATAGGAAGTCATTTAACTAGCTTTTGATATCGACCCCTGTGCGCGAAATTATCGTATGTGACAAAAACCAAATTTTACAGGAGAGGGTTTTTTCTACTTTTCTGTGCTTTGGTTGGCAATATCAAAACCAAATTTTCCATGTGCTTAGATAATTAACTATTATAACAAAACTCAGAATTTGTCCTGCGGAAAAGTGTAAATTTTCCGAGAAAAACATATTTTTTGGCACATACGATAGTTTCGCTCACAACGTTTCGTATGTGTGCTTGCAGCAAATGGCACTTACAATAACATGAAAAACAGTTTAAATCTATATAAATAAAATGATAGCCGTTTTCGATGAACGGGATTCACGCAAAATCTACTGAATCAATTTCGATCAAATTTTTTTAGTTATCTTTCTTAGGCGCTTGGTCTTTACATAGAATTAAAGTTATCACAATATTCCTCTTAAATATCAAGATATTAAAGTTTTAAAATTGACAAAAAAAATTAATTTAACACATAGAAATAAGCATGTAAGCATATCAAATCGTTTAATGGCAAGTTAGTGGGTTAGTAAGGGTGTGTGCGTTTTATTTTTATATGGCAATGCAATGGAAGACAAAAAACGGAATTTTACTCTCGCTATCGCTCTCATTCTCAATTTGTCAACACAACAACGTGGAATTTTTGAACAATGAAGAATGAAAAAAATTACAGTAGGTTCACACATAGAAAACACACATGCTGTCCTACATGGCTTGACAACATGTGTGACTGTCAATATTGCTTTGAGTTCACATTATCGAGCATGCCATCAAACATCAATTGCAGAATTTATGAGCGTCCACATCGAAGTAAACTGCATTAAATCCTATTTAAAATGAAAAATGTTCACCAGGCTTGACAGTCAGTTCAAACAGGTTGTATGGTTGGACAAGCCAGCAGGAAAATCAACAATTTTTGAAATACATCCAACAAGTGTGTCAAGCGGTCGTTCCTAGAGATCACATTATCGAACATTGATGTTGTCAAGCCATGTTGGACAGCATTTGTGATAATGTGAACTGGGCCAATTGAATGTGTTAGTTAGGCTTTGTTGATTGTCTTTCACATGGCAATGCAATGGTATTTTATGGAAGAGAAAACAACAACATCTCTAGATCGTTTAAGAAGAATCAAAATTGACTGTAGTACTATTTAAAAAAAATTAAATTGTTTGCCTTCGCAGAAAAACAGGCTACGCGTACAAAGTCGCGGGCATCTGCTAGTTGGAAATAAATTGAAACGCAAAGTTATTTGTGATCTTAAATCTTTGTGAAAATATGTGAAAAAATTAAGGTTTTATTTATTTAATTTTTTTTTTATTATTTCAAGTGGTATAAAATAACATTAAACAAAAGTTACACATAACAAAATCATGTTTTTAATTTCAAAAATAATTAAATTTAAGTAATTCAATCTTCATCGTCGCTTTCATTTAACTATTCTTTTATTTTTGAGGAATGTTTTAAATTTAAATACTCATTGTGATATTTTGATGGAATACTATTTTCTAAACATAGATTTTGCAAATCATTAAATTTTATCGAGGAGATACATAAAGGCTTATGATACAACATTTGTAGCTTAAAAGTAAAATTAAAGTTGCTTATGGTTTTTTTAGTGGAGTTTTCAGAATATCCATAGATGGGCTTAATTGATTTTGATTTTTTCTGAATGAAGCTATGCGAAGTTTATTTGAGTCTAGTTTAATTTTTTTCTGTAGTAAGAAATCTGCAAGTGACTTCCAGTTCTTAAGCTCAGAGTGACTTATTTTAGTGCAGTCGTATCCCGATGGGTTAGTGCGTGCATTGCGAATAATTGTGGGCCATTCACTGGGCGCACAAATCGTACGATTTCGTACAAAGGAAGTAGTGAATATAATATCAACAATTATGCACAATATATTATAATCCTAGATTGTTACATACCTTGTCCGAATTGCTTCTAAAATAGGAAAATATGTAAATTAAAAAGCCATTAAATTTTCAAGTCGATGAAAACTTTCTGATATAAAACAAAATATGTTCCTATACTTTGACACTTAACCAAATTTCCAACTTTCTTAAGTTCGTGAACTCCTTGCAGCTAAATCGTAGTAAGTTTCGAATTTGAAAAAAATTTATGATCTAATCTTTTTGTTGGATAGTGTTTTTTCCATTTTTTTTTTTTTTTTGACAGGAGCACAGCAATCCGTTACGTAGCTTTAGTCGGATATCAGAATAAGTTTGATTAACTTAATGTAATGTAATGGGTTCGTTTATATTTTCAAAAATTTTCAATATAATGCTGCATCAGACACATTGTGTGTATAAGCGTTGATGCAAAAATAGATAACGCCATCCCTTTATCAAGCGTAAAAAAACCACATAGATTAAATTCCACTGATTCTGTACATAGCTGAATAGCAATTACATCAAACTGAAAGGAAAATAAACATGATTCAAGTTTTATAAATCAAGATGTTATATTCAACATACACTTCGCTCCAACCGTATATCAAGTTGACGAAAAGATTTCTGCTGCCCAAGTATTGACAAGCATTGCTTTCTAGACTCTTCCATGTTTGCAATTGAACCAATAAAATATTTTAAATCAATATAATACAAGACAGCGGAAATGCTCAACAAAGCAAGGCTAACTGGACTCAGCGAATTTGTTTCATAGAACCTTAACATTGTGTAGATCCAAAAGAACATTCCAATATTACTTAGATACACTGTAAGACATATGGCCGCTCCTTGCCACTGATATAAAGAATTTAAGTTTTTTGTCAACTTTATGAGTTTGTTGTAAATCACTGCCAGTTGATCCAATTGATCGCTAAGTTGACAGCAAAGTTCCACAAAAATACCCGAACGAAGATGTCGTTTTTCGGAATTTTGTATTGATTTTGTGTTGGTTAGAATCCGTTGTAGTTCATCGTTTAAAATAGAAAAATGCATATTGACATATACTACACCGAGGTAGTAATGATTTGCGATCCAAAATAAAACGCTAGTTAGTAAATTTATAGCCGTGTTACTAAGAAAATCCCGCAAGCTAAGTATTTCCCACGTTCCAATAATTGTCACAACCCACATTAAAATAAACGATGTAGCAGAATAAGTAAGCTTACAAATGATGTCCCATTCATATTTTTGCTGTATTATGGAATTAATCTGTAAAGAATGGACATAAAGTAATAATTAATACACTAATGTTTAGAAAAAAAAAAGAAAAACTTTAATTTTTTTTTTTAATAATGAGGTAATCAATCGGTAAACAGCAAATGATCAACGAACTTATCCAAGGTATTAATACTTTATTTTATATTGTTGTAGTTCATAATAATTCCTGATGTCTTGTGATTTGTATAACTTTTTTTGTTGTGCTGGGTGCTTATCTATTAGAGGTCTGCGCAAGCTAATTTGAAATTTGGCCATCAAGTCACTTGCCACATTGCAACTCTACCAAGTGTGAGGGCAAATTCGTGCGTTTTCAT
The DNA here is from genome assembly GCA_949775025.1 of Tricholauxania praeusta. Taxonomy (NCBI): domain Eukaryota; kingdom Metazoa; phylum Arthropoda; class Insecta; order Diptera; family Lauxaniidae; genus Tricholauxania; species Tricholauxania praeusta. Next base: position 95,993,739 of record OX459031.1, read on the forward strand.
GCTTCCTGCGAATATACCTGCGCGTCACTTGAATAAGGCCACACATTTTTTTCTTGGATTTCTTCTGATTTTTCTTCTTGTGGATGTTTTCAACATATTATTTTATTCTAATTTCGTAAGTCTGTATGTATATCGTTTACGAATTGATAGAAAAAAATTGTACCTCGTAGAGTACCGTTGGCTGTTTTTTTAACTTTGTTGTTATTAGGTACAAAAAAGTGCGTTTTTATTTACGTCATTAGAATAAGGCAGTTTAAGAAAATATAGAAAAAAATGTTATTTTTTGATTATTTTGTTTAAATTTAAAATACTCAAACTATCAGTAATCTGTGGAGCCTCTTTTTTTTTAAATCAGTTTGAAAATACGGCTATGCATTGAATCGCAGATAGGCTATTGACTATGTATTTGATTATAGAACTAATTCGTTAAACGTATTTATTTGTCTTATAAAGGGTGTTTTTTTAGAGGTATAGAGCTTCGAATTGAAATAAAACACAAGAAAATCGTTTTAATGTCCATCAATTTGGCTTTATTGGAAGGATAATTTTATGCCATTGATGTTTAAATATGATTTCGGGTATGTGGCCGCCGCGGCTGGCTCGAATAAAGCCAATTCTACAGGTCCAATTTTGAACCACTTTTTCGAGCATATGGGGCCGTATGTCGGCAATAACGCCACGAATGTTGGCTTCCAAGTCCCCTAACGTTTCTGGTTTGTTGGCGTAGACGAGCGACTTCACATATCCCCAAAGAAAATAATCCAATGGTGTCAAATCACACGATCTTGGTGGCCAATTGACAGGTCCATTCCGCGAAATTATGCGCTCATCGAATGTTTCCTTCAATAAATTGATTGTGACGTGCGCTGTGTGGCATGTAGCGCCGTCTTGTTGGAACCACAACTCATCCACATTCATGCCATCCAATTCGGGAACAAAATAGTCGGTTATCATGGCTCTATACCGGCCTCCATTAACGGTAACTGACTCTCCAGCATTATTTCGGAAGAAGTATGGCCAAATGACTCCACCAGCCCATAGAGCACACCAAACAGTCGGTTTTTGTGGATGTAATGGCGTCTCAAGGGTCTCATGTGGATTCTCTTCACACCAAATGCGGCAATTTTGCTTGTTGACGTAGCCATTCAACCAAAAATGAGCCTCATCACTGAACAAAATTTTGCGATGAAAATCAGCATCGAGATCAATCTCATTTTCGGCCCATACACCAAAATCACGACGCATTGCATGGTCTCGCGGCTTTAATTCTTGCACAAGCTGGATCTTGTAAGGTCGCAAGCCAAGATCTTTGCGCAAAATCTTCCATAAAGTTGATGGACAAAGCTCCAATTGCTGTGCACGGTGGAGAATCGATTCATTCGGGTCCTCTTCAACATTTTGCTCTACAGCGGCAATTGTTTCTTCGGTGCGCACTGTTCGACGTCTCTGCGGATGCGTATTATCACATAGAGTAAACGTAGTGCGAAAACGACCCATGGTTAACCGAATTAATTGCTCTGTTACTATTATGTCGACCATAAAATGGACGGAGCTTGCGGTAAACTTCGCGAACTGAACCATTATTTTCGAAATAAATTTACACGATTTGCAAGCGTTGTTCTTTTGTCAACCTGTTCATGATGAAATGGCAAACCAAACTGAACATAAATGACATTAGAGTTGCCAGATTTGACCATAAAATGCTAGTTTTATCTCTATTCGAAAAACAAACCTCTAAAAAAAACACCCTATACATAGTGCTGACCAGAGTTTGCTCCATATTATATTGGCTAAGCCTTTGATTTTCCTGAGTTTTGAACTTTTGTGTCTATCATCCTTTCCTGCCTTAAAATTTTTTTATATGTACATCCTACTGGTCTATTCCTTTCATTTTTATAACATGAATACCTTCCTTTTTTTCGATTACATCTATCTACTATTATTAAACGAGCTAAAATTGTATGTACATATATAAATATATAAATAAATAAATAAATAAATAAATAAATAAATAAATAAATAAATAAATAAATAAATAAATAAATAAATAAATAAATAAATAAATAAATAAATAAATAAATAAATAAATAAATAAATAAATAAATAAATAAATAAATAAATAAATAAATAAATAAATAAATAAATAAATAAATAAATAAATAAATAAATAAATAAATAAATAAATAAATAAATAAATAAATAAATAAATAAATAAATAAATAAATAAATAAATAAATAAATAAATAAATAAATAAATAAATAAATAAATAAATAAATAAATAAATAAATAAATAAATAAATAAATAAATAAATAAATAAATAAATAAATAAATAAATAAATAAATAAATAAATAAATAAATAAATAAATAAATAAATAAATAAATATATAAATAAATATGTATACGACCGAACTTTATTTCGAAAACGGCTGCAGCGATTTTGATGAAACTTACGGATTTGGTGCACATAAAAACAAAATTAAGATTGGGCTAGGTTTTAAGTTCAAAAGGACTCTAACAGGGGCGTGGCACAGCCCTAAGCTTTAATTTTTATAACGTGATAACTCGGAAACTACTTAAAATATTTTGATGAAAATTGGTAGACTGATGCAAAGAGGGCGTGGCATCTTTTAACAATTCTAAATTTTGATTCAATATTACTCAAAAACGGCTCCTTCGATTTTCATAAAAATTTTAACGACAATACTGCTAAAAGCAGTCATCATAACTCGTTGAAGGGCGTGGCACAGCCCACAATGTTTATAAATGTTATAATAAGAGATTGAACAACGCAATCGTTATGAAATTTAATATGGTGGATATACTGGCTACAAGATATCTTATAACCAAAAGTGGGCGCAATGGCGTCTGTGGGTGTGGCACTTTCCATGCAAGAGAAAAAAGTAAAATGCTGTATTTAGTGTGCTATTAGAGTAATATTTTTTAAATTTGGTGTAGAGATGTCGGTTACTATCAGCTTTGAAACTAAATGGATTTCGATGGGATTGTATCAGTGGGCGGGGCACCTCCCCTACATGCAAAAAATATTAAGTGTTATATTAAGTGTGGTATGGGAGTAATCTTTTTGAAATTTGGTATAGTGTTGTCGGTTACTATAAGCTTTTAAATTCAATGAAAACCGACGAGATTGCATTAGTGGGTGTGGCACCTCCCATATAAGCAAAAAACGTTAAATGCCATATTTAGTGTGCTATTGGATTAATATTTTTTAAATTTGGTGTAGAGATCTAAAATTATATGAATTTTTACGGGATTTCATTAGTGGGCGTGGCACCTCCCATACAAGCTTAAAACATTTTATGTTATATTTAGTATACTATGTTAGTGATCCTAATAAAATTTGGTTTCAACGTATTCGGCCTCATTCAACTTAGCTTTTCAACCTCATTCAACTTTATTCGAGTTATTCAAACTCTTTCAACTGTTTCAACAGTTTTTAACCTCTTCCAACTTTCTCAACATTTTCCGAATTTTTTCGATTTTTTCAACGTCATTCAAATTTTTTCGACTTTTTCAACCTCTTTCAACTTTTTCAACATTTTTCAACGTCTTTAAACTTTTTTCAAAATATTTTCCATATATTTTCGATTTTTTCAACTTTATTCAACGTTTTTCGAGTTATTCAACTTCTTTCAACATATCTCAACAATTTCCATATTTTTTCGAATTTTCAACCTAATTCAACTTTTTCCGAGTTATTCTCTTTCATTTTTTTCAACAATTTTCCACCTCTTTCAATTTTTCTCGACATTTTCCATATTTTTTCGACTTTTTCAACCTCATTCGACTTTTTTCGAATTTTTTAAACTTCAAACTTTTTTGAAATTTTCAACTTTTTTCAATTTTTTCGAGTTTTTCAATCTCTTTCAAATTTTTCAACACTTTATCAGTATTTTTCAGCTGTTTCAACCTCTCTCAATTTTTTTCAACATTTTCGATATTTTATTGACTTTTTCAACATTTTCAATAATAATTCATCGACTTTTTCAACCTCTTTCAATTTATTTCGACGTTTTCAACCTCATTCAACTTTATTCGAGTTTTTCAACATTTTCCATGTTTTTCGACTCTTTCAGCCTTTTACCTGTTTCAACATTTTTTGAAGTTTGTTCAATCTCTTCCATATTTTCCAAATTTCCAAACATTTTTCAGCTTTTTTAACCTCTTTTGCCGTTTTATTACATTTTCCATATTTTATCAAGGGGTTTCATCTTTTTAAATATTTTCAATATTTTTCGACATATGTGATTTTTCAAAATATTGCATATTTTTTCGACTTTCTAAACCTCAAAACGAAAAACCGAACTAGCGTCGGTCGCCTGGTACTAATTCTAATTGTGCGAAAATCTTGCCTACTCTCAATGTGAACCGAAGCCGCTTACTTTCAAGACTTTAACAAAAAACTCTAAAAGTTTCAGTTTTCAACCTATCGTGGCCTCTTATTTTATATCCAGGATTATATTCTTTACATAGATGTATAAAATAATTGTCCCCAGCTGATTTCGGAACGTCTTAACTTCAACGGCACACATTGACCAGTCAGTAAAGTGAAAGAATTTTCTGCAATCGTGGCATTTTCAGAGCACCCTAATGAATATAGTATTCCTTGCCCACAGGAACACTGGATTCTTTTTTTCATCAAACTAATCAAACTTAACAAAACAACAACGCAATGTATGCAGAGACATCTTTCGGGAGCCTCTCTTAGGCCGGGAGGATTTTCATTTTGCTGGGCCTTTCGAGGACGAACGTAAAATATTAAGGGGCTGTTCCGACATTAGGTACCGCTGTTTTTCGAAATTTTTGAACTGAACCCCCCTCCCCCTTGTCACAATTATATCACACATATGTTACATATATAGCTGCCACATATGAGCTGATCTCACCCCCTAAGAGCGTTACGTTTTAAATGAACAGTACTTAAGCACGTTCCCATACGTATAAGTAGGTTTTTTTTAATATATTTTTTTAGGTCCAAACTTATTCCACTTTATCAATAACTTAATTAAAAGAATATAACTCACCGGAATTTTGCGAAAATATTTTATCCTTAAACGCACAAAACCATTTAGTGTAGTCAACAATTTATTAAGATGTTTCCAGCTTAATACAAGTATCAAAATGGTTGTCAGAACCCTGAAAAATGTAACCATTCCGTAAAAAATTAGTTGAGAGCCACCGGTCTTGGCGGCATGGGTCATTATGTGAAAAACATAAGCCAAACTCGTTATCGTAAAGATATTACTAATAATACAAAACACCGTTACAGTTATTTTCTTTTGGCAACGACCTGTTTTGAAATTGACTGTGAATGGCATCAGCCCTGTTAACAATGATGAATAGTAGTAAATTAACAAAATCCAACGTAGAGTTCGACGCATTGTAATTGAAGTACTAAATGAACTTTTTATTTGCAAACCCTTAGATTTGCAAACTCTTATTGACACTGAAAACATTGGAAAGATTTTCATGACTGATAGGAATGTGCAGTAATAAGTTGAGTAGCGATATATCAAGAGGATAGCTAACGACTTTTAGAAGAATCAGTTACTTTGAATGGTTCTGTTCTGTGCCTACTCGTAATTGCTAAGAGTTAACCAATTAATCAATTTAATTTAATTGATTTTAGGATAAGACAACCAACTAAAAGTCGAATAGGAAGGTATTTAACTAGCATAGGAGAACTATTTGTTACCCTATGGTTAGAGTCATCTTTTCAGTAAGATTTTGTACTCGTTTACTAAAAAATTGCATTGAGTAAAAAATTTTCATCAATAAACACAAAAAATAATTTTATTTTAGTTGCTGAAAAGAGCTTGCTTAGGAGAAAAAGGTGGTAAAAGTTGAAATTTGGTCAAAACTAATTTTATCAGTATGTATCAGTATGAATTTTAAACTATGCATTCAAACCATAAAAAGTATTTGTTGTTTTGTTTTTTTGTTTTAAATATCGTCAAAAAGTATGGCATCGGAGTTGTGGACTCGATCCGAGCAGTTCTAGTGATGCAATTTGAGAAAGCCAATGAGTCAGCACAATGAAAGAGATGCCCATTACCACATCCCAGTGAAACAAAAATCTAATAAGACAGGCTGTGGGCTATTCATGCTGAAAAATATCCAAAGACGTATTTCCAGAATGCGAGAAATTAAGCGAATTGGTTTCTGGTCAGTAAAGCGGTAGATAAAAGGAAGAGAATTAAAACGTTATTCCGAAGTCTAGCCAGTAGGCAAAGTCTCGTATGTGAACCCAAGCAGCACAATAATCAGCAAAAAGTATATATACTCCAACCCAACCACCATTTTTGATGGAAATAAATTAAAAAAAAAACTTTAAGCCTAAAAACTAGTGATAATTAAATTTGTATCTTACCGAATCCATTTCAAATCATGTATACTGACTAGCTTCAAAGTGCAGTATAAGTTGCCGTTAAAATATGTTGATTCTCAGAGGAAATAAGAGGGTACATTAGGGTGATTCAAATTTTTTATTTTTTGTTTTTTTTTAAGGTGCTGTTGCTTAAAAAGTAAGCTTATGATATGAAGAAAAAGCTCACGAAAATTCAGCTCTGTAACTTAATTTTATAAGGTGGCGCTGGAGCCTGTTAGTTTTACATGTAAATTGTATGGAAAAATTATTTTTTTTCAAAAAAGGTATCTAAATGAATAGGTGATTAGTGTTGTTGAGCTGAAAATGGTCGTTTTCGACGTAATTTTTTACGCTGAATCCGAATCTGGCCTCAGAATTGACCCATCATGTCGGAATCCTGAAATATTTGAGGTTAATTACCTGAAACATGATGTTTTTTGTCTACTTTCGAGGCCATGTCTAGGATTCAAAGAAAGTTAATCAGCTTATTTTTAACAAAAGCATCATTTAGTACCATCCTTGCCCTTTAAAATGAGCTTTCAAGTGGTGATCTGTGATGCTTCCTTGCAAAGTTGCAGCCATTTCAAAGTGACATTTTCGTGAACTTTTTCTTCATATCATAAACTTACTTTTTAAGCAACAGCACCTTAAAAAAAACAAAAAAAAAAATTTGAATCACCCTAAGGGTACATATTACCCCGATTTAAATAAAAAACATTTTTTACGAAACTATCGGAATTTCAATTTTAGGTGTCCAAAATCGAGAAACCGCCGATTTTTTTTTTAAAAGCGGCATTTTCATTCAAACTATTTCATTTTTCTCTTTAGATTGTAATAGAACTTCTCATTCTCGATTAGAATTTTCAAAAAATTTTGAAATTTTGTATAAAACTTTTTTTATTCCTTACTTTTTAAGCTTTGTAGTCAAAAAATCTTTTAAAGTAAATTAAACCACAAAAAAAAAGCAAAGTATTATTCACTAGTTTTTAGACCCAAAAGAACTTTCTGTATGGGCTTTGTTATCGAAAGTGCTTTTAAAGCCCACAAAAGAACAAAAAAAAAACAAGTTTTTACTGGGTTTTGAGCCGACAAAAAATCATTTTTATTTTTCGATTTTTTTTTTTTTTTTCCATGAAAAATGGTGAATAACACTAAAAACGTATACATATTGTAGCGAAAATTGGTTTATACCAGAAAACTCTTGAAATAAATACCAACAAAAGAAAATAAACGATATTAGCACCCTCTAGCGAACAGACGCTACACTATAAAAGTCAATAACCGAGAGACATCTAGATTGTGAATTCAACGTCGTACAACGCCATCTAATAATAGCAACATTCTGGATAATTGTGAATTCAACGTCGTACAACGCCATCTAATAATAGCAACATTCTGGATAATTGTGAGCTCAACGTCAGTGCGCCATGCTAGTGAATTATGGATTATGGTAGAATACACGCCACTTAGAAGCACTGGTAAATTATGGATTATGGTAGAATACACGCCATTATTCGAGAAAGTGATGCCTGTAGTATAAAAGGGTGTCATTTGAGTTTTCGGACACAGTTGTACAGTTGTATCTAAACAGTGAAGTAGAACACTTGAAAAAGCAATAAAGTGAATACAGTGTGATCCGTAGTAAAGTAAAACAGTTTTCTATACAGTGTTAAATTAATATTAGAATTTGAACGTTAATAAAATAAACCATTTTATAACTAAATAAGTTTGTGTGTTTTTAATTGAATTGTTACACAATCCAGTGATCGAACTCAGAAAAGTGTGAGATAACGATATTATCGTCAAAGAGACAGGAAATTTCGTAACAATATATATATTTTATTTAACGACTCAAAATACATGACAAACAATAGTCAGAGCATACTTGGAAATGCAATTTGCTGAAGTTTTACCTAATGTGTAATAAAACCGTTTCAGACTAAGAGAGCTAAGCATTTCAAACAATCGATTTTTTCTTATTGTCCTAATATATACATATATGGACCAAAACGCAGATTGTTACGTTACATTCGTATGCATATTTCGAAATAAATTGCTCCTAAAACACATGAAATGGAGTACTTTAAATATTTGTTATACCGTCATCTAAAGGTAAGCTTCTGTAATACAATTTTGTATCAATATAAAAATTTTTGTATGCATTGTCATTTAGGAGTTATGAACGTGTCAGCATGGACTGTGTTATGAGACCCTAATTAATCGTACCAAACGCGGCCCGCACCAGCTAGCTTGCGGGTTAAGGGGGGGTTTTTAACCCCCGAGGGTATAACAATCTATTCATAAAAAAAAGGAAAATATTGAAACTAAAGGAAATCTAGAAAAAGGAAAACCAAATAAAAGTAAATCACGGAAAAAAAAACTTGTTCGCAACTGTATCGGACTTTTCCACACGAAAGAGGGAGAAAATAGACTCCTCCCTATGCGCCCGCCCAACCTGTGACTCCCACTCCATTTTAGGGACATCACCCACTGCCACATCATCACTGGACTACCTCACGACGCCATTTCCGGTTACCCTATCACCTCACTTCCGGTCTGCAAAAATTCAACCCCATAGAAAATAATCACCAAAATTTCATCTTATTGTAATCATGAAAATAACATTTTATTATAACAGGAAATCGTTAACGACTAAAGAAAAGGCAAATGACTTAGTTGATAACAACAAAAGCTGATAGACTTAAATCTCAGTTACAAATGCACATATGCACACTAAACAAAAAATATAAAAAAATATGATTATGAAATATATGTATGTACATTAGACCGTACCGCAAAAAAAAACATCACCGTACACCATCGAAACTGAAGCTTTTGTGCAAGAAAATATCGAAAAAAAACTTTTTTTTTTTTTTTACCGAAAATAGAGGTCGCGCATTTACGTTTTTCTTTATATCATCGGCATTTACAGTCCGATCTTAAAATATGATACATCACTGTTTTTGTCTCGAGTAGACTAATTTTTTTGCTTTAAGGGTCACTGACATCAAGGACCCCGTTCTAGTACTTACCCACCAGATCTCAGTTCCTACCATCTTAATGTACCTTTTTAGTGCCAGATAATTAAAGCTTGCAAAATATCATTAAACTTTGCCAACGAAAGTATTTCGATTATTCCATTAAAACTATTTTAAAAAATGTTTTTAATTTTTTTACCGAACGTAGCGGATCTCTTATTAAATTTTTCATCATATTTCCGGTATTTACAGTCCGATCTTAAAACATGATGTTTCGATGTTTTTGTCTCGAGGAGACCATTTTTTTTTGCTCCAAAGGTCATTGATCTCAAGTATCTACCCACCAGATCTCTACTTCTACAACATGAATTAAAAGATTAAAATCAAATAAAGTGTCTTCAGGCCTTTGCCCAGCATCTTGAAGGACCTCACCATACGGTACAATTAAATTCGCACTTCTTATTATTTAAATAAAACACAAAGCTTTTATAGTGGGAAAACTTATGTATGTTGAAGAAAAAACTTTAATTAATTTACTAAGCTACTTTTCACATACACATTTCTCTGAGCTCTACTGTTGTCTTTTTATGTAGCATTAAATTTTAATCGATCATATTTCCACGCGATTCAAGTTGGCTATATTTTTGGCGGCTCTCGAGCTTAGATAAAATATGGCCCATGCGTTGTTCATCGGTGACCGCCATGTCAGATTCATGCACTACTTGAGCAAAACGCTTGGTGTTTTGAGAATGGCATGGCTAAGCTGTGAAAATAATTAAGTTTAGTAAAGAAAGCTTTGAAATAAAGTTATTCGTCATGGTAATGTGATTATTTCTGTGAATATTGTAATGCTTCCAGCTGGTCTTGCGCGAAAAACTGCAACCATGGCGGCTAAGTCACTTCGAATTTGAGCCAGTTGATCATATTTCGAAATTTATGAAATGATCTACTTGTGGACCAAACATTTGACGAATGCATCCCATTGCGTCTTTGCGGGCTGTTAAGATCTTGTCATAGCCATCTGATCTTACTAGCTCATCTGGGTCCGTTATCATTGAGTAACGGCTCGCAGACACTTTATTTAATTTTGATTTTTTAATTCATGTCGTAGAAGTTGAGATTTGGTGGGTAGATACTTGAGGTCAATGGCCTTTGAAGCAAAAAAAAAAAATCGGTCTCCTCGAGACAAAAACATCGATACATCATGTCTTAAGATCGGACTGTAAATACCGGAGACATGACCAAAAATTTAATAAGAGAACCGCTACGTTCGGTAAAAAAATTAAAAACATTTTTTAAAATAGTTTTAATGGAATAATCGAAATACTTTTGTTGGCAAAGTTTAATGATTTTTTGCAAGCTTTAATTATCTGACACTAAAAAGGTACATCAAGATGGTAGGAACTGAGATCTGGTTCGTAAGTACTGGAACGGGGTCCTTGATGTCAGTGACCTTTAAAGCAAAAAATTGGTCTACTTGAGACAAAAATATTGATATATCATACTTTAAGATCGGACTGTAAATGCCGATGATATGAAGAAAAATGTAGATGCGCGACCTCTATTTTCGGTAAAAAAAAAAAAATTTTTGGTACCACCCTAAAGAAGCTTCTTATTTATGGAAATTAAAATATCACCAAAAATAATACAGTACAAGAAAAAATTCACATTAATTCGCGCCAAGTTTTCTCTTTCGAAAACAACAGAAATAACAAAATGTAATAAAAACGATTTCAATTTTAAATTAATCAAAGACACAAATTTAAAATTTAAAGTAAAACATAAATTAATAATAAAATGGTAGGTCACATATATAAATCTTATTTCGCGCATATAATTTTTTTTTGCTCGGGTTTGGCCTGACTCAACCCACTGTATCCGCGTCGCAGCAATCGGTTAATACCGCTTTATAGCTGCTGTCGAAATATGCCAAGCACTGCTTTGGCGACCCATATAGTCAACCGATAGTTCGATGCTGGCCCGAAGTCGCAAAATGGGATTACCAACTTCTAGTTTTTTTTTTTGTTGTTACTTTAAAAACCTTATGCGCGGTTAGCACAGATGTTTGCGAAGACAAAAAAATAATCTTACGATAAAATAATTGTTGCTGACTTATCTGCTTTTGAAGAGGTTGGTTCACCTTTACTTCTTTGACTTCTAAATTCGTCCTGTCAGCCACACTAACAACAGAAAGTCCTTTAACTTATGTGTACATTAATTGGATTTTAAAATCGACTTACATATACATATCTTTCTCTAGTTCTGTCTTTGATTCTTCGAAAAAGTTGCTGCTGAGCTTCCTTTTCCGCCCAATTTTAATTTGCCCTATGGTATAAAGATTTCATTTGATTTTAAAATCTCTAAGTTTTGAATTTATTTATTAGAAAAAATTTACCTTAAATTTTACGTTTGAAAAATTTAATAAAATTTGTAGCCGGTTTTCCCAATTTCCAGCTTATGAAACACAAAACAATAACCGACTTCCTATATAAAAAAAATATTGAATTAAATGCACCTTTTTCACTGGTACTTTGTTTTACTTAAAACTTACAAAATTTTAATTTTAATTTTACTTCTACGCACTGACGCACAACTTTTCGCGATGGTGGTAATTTACTTATTAAAATTTTGGGCGGAAAAAGATTTTGAGGCAAAGTCCAAAACTCTTTCAGCTTAGCAAGATAACACATAAAAACAGTTGAAGCTCTACATAATATATGCCTCACACATACCATCCTAAATTCCCTATTTACACCCATAATTCGACTACCAGCTCTATCGTTATCAACAGCTCTCATTTGCCCTCAGAAAAGTTGCAGCAACCAGTCTTGCAACGACAACAAAGTTCCCTTCACAAAAAAATTTATAATCGGATATAATCGAAAAATTTTAATTATGTCGAAATTTGGCATTTCACATTATGCAAATGCTTGACCGGTTGTGCTGCAATGGAGCGCTACATTATTATTATTTTTTTTTTTTTTTTAACAATGGTTCTATTCCTAAAAAGAAAATGGGTGTTCTCATTCCGCACGCAATAACTGTTATGTTTTATAATTTTGGAAGAAGATTTCAAAGTTGCCTTACATTATTGGAAAAGTCTGCACTTTTGGTGGACTATTTTCAACGTGAAGCTAATATTAATAATAAAAATAACACAGAAAACATTTTCTTTGAGTTCTATAGAAACAAATATGTCCGGACTGTTACGTTACACGAAAAGACTGTTACGTTACCTTTGCGATCAACGTTTGTATAAAAAGTTAAGTTAAGCATTAAAATGGCTTAAATTGTTTAATTTCACAATATATCATTAATTCAGGGGTCTTAAGATTAGACATTTAAGAAGCTCCAAGTAATTGAAATGGAATACAAAAGAGCCAACAACGCTCTAATTATTCACTGAACTCATTAACATTTATTAAAAATAATTTACAATTTGGAGATCAGTAAAAATTAAAAATCGTATCCTTGTTTTGAAGTGGTAAAAGTGATGATGCAACAAAAAAGTCTGAAGCACAGTTCACGATACATTTAGGAGACAAAACATGCTTCCTCACAATCATTTTGTAGGGAATAATAGTTTCTAGTGTGTGCATCAAGCAGTCAGATACGAAAACCTTCGATTGCAAAGTTAGCTGTTTTCAATACCAATGTGCACTTTGCTCTTTGTCTTGTCCATCGCAGACGAAATTTTAGCAAAATTAATTTTCAGCATTCCCTCCTCATTAAACTTATCATCTGATGCTCTCGAGCGATCATATTTGTTAAAAGTATCCGACTGCTCGTTCTATTAAAGTACATAACCGAACGTTCCTAAATATTATCGATGAAAAAGGACTGTTACGTTACAAACTATTTTTGGCTCTGAACACACTCATAAGTAAGTGACCGCTAATTTCTTATTTTCTTTTGAAAATAGACTAAAAGTCCTCGAAGAAAATGAGGTCTTTCTCTTTTTTCGATTTTGCACCAAAAGGCTTTTTGGGATTTTTGACTGTTACGTTACATCAAAAAATGCGGTCGAATTCTTTTTTGCATAAAATGCTGATAACATTTTTTTTTCTTCAAAAATTTTATTTAGTTACTTTCTCTATACCTAATTCTATCTCAGAAAAGCGGATAGCACGTATAAAATAACACATATTGAATACAACGTACCTTTTTGATTCGTGTTGTATTTTTGTTCATTTTTATTCATAAAGAGGCAACAAGGAAACAAGTCTAAATTCTTTCTATAGAGGTTGCCTTGTCTACCAAGTTTTAGTCCAGAGCTTTTTAGAATCATTCTTACTATTCCAGTGAAATTTGGTTCCATACGTTCTGCTAGATCGAGAATCTGAAAAAATAATGAAAAAAAGTAATGATGCAGTTTTATTTGAAGCTTTTTTTTTAATGATGATGAGCAAAAAAAATATATTTTGTTCAATATAAATTTGAAACGTTATCTGGAAGAAACCGAGCCTGAGCTATTTTTTGATCTGATTTTTGTCTTAAATTATGTTTTTAAGTTTTATTATAAACATGGAAGTTTATTTAGTTCTAGTTATTTCTTTTTTCAAAGGAATTTTTATACGCTTTAAGATAAAAAAGCCAAACATAATAAAACTTTAATCTTAAACAAGATTTTTCATTTGAAGTTGAGTCGTGTGTGCATAATATGCATATACATATACATATTATGTTTGACTTCTTTGTTAAGAAACTGTATCTGAATGACTTCTTGAAGAATACAATTAATAAAAAGTACTGCCGACAGCAATTAATTTTTGTTAGAAATACAATAAAATATTAATAATTCTTATTATTGATGACACAGTTCTACAAATTCGAATTTTTTTCCGTTTTTGACTTCAGTGCTGATTTATTGTGCACTTTTTCCAATACAAATCGTATGGAAAACTAAAAAGCTCGTTGAGCCACCAGAAAATATTAATATTATGAGCTATAATTGCACCATATAATTTCCTTTGGTGTGGCTGCAACTATTACCTGTTGGAAGCAAAAAAAAATTTTTTTTTGAATTACCCTAACGTCGATGTGTATGTAAATATGTTAAAAAAAATAGTTCGGACGATTTTGCAGTCTATTGCTAAGAATTTCTTTCTCCATATTTTCTAATTCATTGAAATATTTATTGTAAGAAACAAATTATGTGCGAAGGTTTAAATATTTTGAAGTATCTCGCTAACAGTTGGAACCCTATCAGTCGCTTCTTCGTCTGCTTCTCCGGAGATTTCCGAAGTTACAATGATGTTAACGATTTCGTCGTTTGTAAGATCCCAAATACTATAATTCGTCGTCACATCTAACGTACTCCTCAAAAGCATTTTCGAATTCCTCATCATCGCTAATCTTTATTCCAGTATCATCATCCTCGTACATCGTAATATCGTTGGTCTTTTAAAGGGGGAATTTTACATATCGTTACCTTAATATAGAAAGGCCCTAACTAACATTTTTTTCAAAATCGATATTTTTATAGACTTCGGTAGGTTACCCACTAATACACCATTGACGAAAAAATTTGTGAGCTACGATTGAAAATAAATCAATTACAAGCAAATAAAAAAAGCCATTGCTCACTTTAACTCACAAAAACTTTAATTTTTATTAAGTTTTTTCGTTCTCCTGTAAAATAATAAAAATGTAAGATAGGGCCTTTCTATATTAAGGTAACGATATATTTTTCATTTGGGAAATATTTTTTAGGATTATTTATGCGGGGAAATCATTTAACCAGTTATCTGGGGAATTCAATTAACCGAGGATCTATCCAGCGGAGTCCACTGTAGTACAATACCATAAATAAAATCAATAGTTTATCTGATTCACTTTATAGTAGACGTAGTATTTGGCTTAACAATAGTACAAGACCTATTAATTATGCATGAATATTATTGTTTAAATAGCATTTTTGTATTATTTCCTTAGCAATGAAATCAATAAGGCAATTATTAATCGTTTATACTTTATCCTATAAGCTTCATAAGATATTTTTCCCTAAGTAAAACTACGGCCTTAAGTTTTTTTTTTTTTTGATTATTTGACAAAGTATTTTAAGTTTATGAATATGATTTATGATAAAAATTTTCATTTCGTAAGTTGCAAAATAGCTTTGATAAAAAAAGTTCTGAAGTCCCGACATGACAGCTAATGTCCCGATGTTTTCTTTTCTCGTCCCGCAATTTGATATTTTACATCTGATTTCACTAGTTGTGGCTACCATTTGATCAGGGCTACCTAGAGCCGTGCTCAAGTATAAGCTCTAGCCTAGAAGCCCTCGCCACAAAGGTGACCCGCATTGCAAAATTGATTACCTTTTTTCTTGTCAGGTAAATAAAAACTAATATAATCGTAAAAATTAAATTTCAGCTTTAGAATTTAAATTTATTTTTTGCTAGCTAAAAAAAAAAATAAAGTTCATTTTACAAAAACGCCACTTACTTCCGGGTTATTTCAGAAATTTTCGAATTCTTCCCAGGTTCCCTAATTTGAAATTAAATTCCCGGGATAGTCCTGGTCAGTTCGTAATGCTGTGCTTAGTGCTAGACTGTACCTTATCGGATTTGCTTCTAAAATAAAGTAAATATGTAAATTAAAAAGCCATTAATCGAAGTATTTCATCTCGAAAACTTTATATGAAGTAAAAGAAATTCCTATGCTTTGACACCTAACCAAATTTCCGAATTTCTTAAGTTCGTGAACTTGTTATGGTACCCTGTCAAAGAACCAAATTAAATGGAAAAAGGTTTCGTGGTTTCTTCTGCTGCCCCGTGTGTACTGGCAGAACCGGCTGCTTCAGTCTCGTGGGCTCGAAAATGACAACAGAAAGAAAACTTAAAATGAAGTATCTCTTGACAGGCTACGAACAGAGACTTACACACGGATAAAACGATATAATAAAAAAATAAGAAAAAAGATCAAAGATAATTAGGAAATCCACAAAAAAAAACCAGCAACTACTTGAAAACTGACACTACAAATAGGACCGACATCTGCATGACCAATACAAAAAAAAAACGTTAGTAACACCCATATTTATGCGCTACCCTTGCCCGCCCTGCCTATGACCCATTAGCTGATAGTTAGAGTCCCAAAAAAAACATCACTCAAATAAAATTTAAATTTCAGACCATTTTAAGATACTTTAATTCAATATAGCCATTTTTAATATAAACTTGATAATCTTAACTAATCATTGTTTAATTAATATTAATTTAAATACAGTTGATAATACAGAAATGTATATAAATTATATATGCATGTACGCTAAGTAATCACCCCCAAAATTCAGAGAGAAAACAAACACAAAAGAAAATCCACTTTTCATCAAAAGTAAATCAAAACCAAAGACTAAAAAAAAATATATAAATGATAAAACCGAAACTAGATTAAGATTTTTTTCTCAACATTAAGATTCCTGCTTACTTTTGTTAAGCATAAGGCTAACAACCGATTTTTCTTTGATGCAAAAAAAAATCATACATGAAAAAAATGAAATTGTAAAACTTACATACTTTTGAAGCGGTGCTGCTGCGACTCGATGAAGATCTTCATTTGGAGCTGCATAAGCTAAACGATGAAATTTAAATTTGTATATGAATATGTCGGCGTTTTGAATCAAAAAGAAAGAATCGATTGTTTAGCTAAATGTTAGAAATTCGAAGTAAGCATTAGATTTAAGTTTATGAAAAATTTATAAAAGGAATTTAATTTTTGATATTAATAACTTGCTACTATTAACCTTAATAATACAATGTTACCCAAATACAATTGAAACAAAAAAACATGAAATTTTCGGTTACAGCTTATTTAGCCGTCAACATTGGACCCTGGTTCGACAGGCAAAGGAGTCAACCGAAAGTTAGCAGCAAACAAAGGTATAGGTGGCAGCAATGCTGTTTTGATAGGCCGTTGCATGAGCGATAGCACGTTTGTTGCTGACGATGATTCGTACTGACGATGACCTTCGAGTAGGGGTTGTACAATGATTTTAATGACGTCTTTAAGCGCCAAAAACTTCCAAAAGACGATCACGAATCACAACCGTTGAAACATAGACATTGAGGTCAAACACAAAATGAAACAAAACTGTCTTCCTTCCAGTTTACGACCTTGCAGGCTACAGCACCGTCGTTGTTATCCACAAAAATGATCAATTTAAGACGTCGTTTTTTTTTTTTTTTTTTATATTTTAGTTATTACTGTACGCAGCCGATTTTAATTCTTTTTAAACATGAAAAAAAAAGCAGTAGTGACTTTTCTTTTTAGAATTCTAAAAACTTATTGCAAGAACTTGTTCTGAATTTAAACTTCTTACTTTGGCTGTCGTCAAGCTCATCCCCTGCACTTGCTTAAGAAAAATGTCTGCAAACCACAATCTTCGAAAACAAGTTTTACAATTCAGCAATAGAACCGTTCATTTCTTTTCTTACTGCAATTTCGGTAATCAGCATGCAATGCAGTCACTCATATACAAAATTGAAGGTGACCGTGTTGAACAGCGACTCCCAAACCTTTTATGTCGTGACCAGAACAAAATAAATCAGCGATTCACAATTCGTGAATATAAAAACATTTATTGCAAAGATAGGTATCATTTGCAAAACTTTGTGATTTTGTCGAAATAAATAATTTTGTCAATCTTCAAATTAGTTTTATTAACAGTAAGTAAAAATCTTTTTATTCAATTTTAATAAAAATTTAAAAGAACATGAAGAAAAAAGAATTGCATTCAAAATTTAAATAACCTTAAAAATTCTCAATTACCTTGTAATTCGAATTCGGGAACCGCTGGTCTGCATAAATAAGCTTACATGGATTACCAAAAAAAAAAAATGATTGAAATTATATAAGATTAACTAATTAGGCTTATCGTATGATCAGTGACATCACTTTTAACTAATCTCTATTTAGGGTGTTGTAAAAATTTCCGACTAAATTTAAGCAAAAAAAAAATAAATCTGATTTTAACACAGCACAAACTTCTTGCAGCTAAATCGTAGTTAGTTTCGACTTTGAAAATAATTCGGAACACGAAATTTATGTTTTTATATTTTTGTTGGACAGTGTGATTTATTCTCGTTTTTTTTCGACAAGAGGACAGCAATTCGTTACGCATGCTTTATTCGGATACCAGAATAAGTTTCATTAACTTACTGTAATGTAATGAATTCGTTTATTCGTTCAAAAATGTTCAATATCATACTGCATCAGAAGTATTGTATGTATAAGCGTTGATGCAAAAATAGATAGCACTATTCCTTTATCAAGCGTAAAAAAACCACATAGATTAAATTCCAGTGATTCTGTACATAACTGAATAGCAATAACATCAAACTGAAATGAAAATGCAAATGACTCAAGTTTTATATATCAGGATGTTATACACAACATACACTTCGCTCCAACCGTAAATCAAGTTGACGAAAACATTTCTGCTGCCCAAGTATTGATAAGCTTTGCTTTCTAGCCTCTTCCATGTTTATAATTGAACCAATCAATTGTTTTAAATCAAGATAATAGGAGCCAACGGCAATGCTCATCATGGTAAGGCCAAAAGGACTCATACTAAGCGAATTTGCTTCGGAGAACTTTCGCATTTTGTAGATCCAAAAGAACATTGCAATATTACTTAGATACACTGTAAGACATATGGCCGCTCCTTGTAACTGATATAAAGAATTTAAGGTTTTCGTCAATTTCACGAGTTTATTGTAAACCACTGCTAGTTGATCTAATTGATCACTAAGTTGACAGCAAAGTTCTGCAAAAATACCCGAACAAAGATGTTGCTTTTCGGAATTTTGTAAAGATTTTGTGTTGGTTAGAATCCGTTGTAGTTCATCGTTTAAGATGGAGAAATGCATATTGACAAATACTACACCAAGGTAGTAATGATTAGAGGTCCAATTTATAACGCTTGTTAGTAAATTTACAGCCGTGCCAATAAGAAAATCCTGCAAGTTAAGCATTTCCCAATTTGCAATAATTGACACAACCCACATTAAAATAAATGATGTACCGGAATAAGTAAACTTCCAAATGATATCCCATTCGTACTTTTGTTGTATTTTTGAGTTAATCTGAAAAGAATAGAAATAATGTATTGAATGAAAAAAAAAACATATTAAATAAATTTGTTGAGTTTATAATTGTTTTCCATATTAAAAACTTGTAATGTAAACACTTTGTATCAACAATTTTAGTTTGATCGGATATACTTTTTAGTTTATGTTTTTATTGAAAAATATAAAATATTCATTCACTTCAAATAAATAAACGAAATAACAACTTGAAACGGTTTCATTAAGATCGCAAAATATTCCAACAAAGGTTATGGGCCCAGGAGATCATTAATAAAAACCACATATTAATTCAACAAATTTGTTATGTCAGCAATGTACCAAATTGAAAAATTGGAAGAGTCCAACTATGACGGCTGGAAGGTGCACATGCGGAGCGTTCTCATTCATGCAGATTTATGGAATTATGTAAATGGAGTTAATGTGATGCCGGGAGATGGCAGTGGTGATGCAGATTGGATAAATAAGGATCAGAAGGCATTATCAACGATCTTACTATGTATGAAGAGGTCTCAGCTGAATGTAGTAAGGAACTGCAAAACATCAAGAGACGCCTGGGTTGAACTGGAGAAAAAATATCAACCATGTGGACCAGCGCGAAAAGTTTATTGTTTAGGCAACTATTGTCAATGAAAATGGGACTAAGTCAAACTATGTCGGAACATTAGAGGAACTTCGATGACATTGTTGAAAAACTAGTGGAAATGGATATCATATTTCCAGATGAGCTGCTAGCTATAATACTAATGAATAGCTTACCGGAAAATTTTGAAAGTTTTATTGTGGCGATAGAATCACGAGATACATTGCCAACAACCGATGCATTAAAGAATAAGTTAATGGAAGAATTCGAGAGGCGTAGTAGAAAATGTGAAAATGATAGCAGCCAACAAGTTTTTTGGTCAAAAACTGATGCAGATCGACGTGGAGAATATCATAGTAATAAAACGAAGAAGGACAAAGGTGAACGAAAAGTTTCAAATTTGAAGTGCTTCAAGTGTGGGCAAATAGGACATTTTGCCAGGAACTGTATGAAGAAACATACGGGAAATAGTGCCATGTTACATGGAATGCATACGCAAGAAATAGATCGATATGCTTGGGTGTTTGATAGTGGTGCAACGTGCCACATGTGTAACGAAAAGAAGATGTTTACACAAAGGAAACGACATGTGGAGAAGATTGAGTTAGCAGCCGAATTAAACATTAATTCAGATGGTGTCGGTGATATTCTTCTTTTCACAACGAAAGGCGAAAAAATTATACTGAAGGATGTCTTATACGTACCAAAGTTCCGTTTTAACTTCATTTCCATCAGCAAACTTATTGATGGACAAAATGTATTGTTTGAGGAGAAAGAAGTCAAGGTTTTAGATGTCAACGGAGAAATAGTGCTTAGTGGAGAACGGTATGGGCAGTTGTATATTTGTCATAGTCAAATGAATACAAATAAATGCGCGTTTGGAGCTAAGGTGGACGATTTTTTCCTTTGGCATCAACGTTTTGGTCATCTTAATGCCAAAAGTATTTCAGAATTATCCAAAAAGGAAATAGTGCACGGAATGGATGTAGTAAAGGAACCAGAAAATTTTAATTGTGAAATATGCTTTAAAGCCAAGATTTGCGTTCAGCCATTCCCAAAGAAAGCATCTCATCGCAGCAACGCAGTCTTAGAACTGGTTCATACTGACGTGTGCGGTCCCATGCGGATTTCTTCCTGTGGTGGTGCACGATATTTCGTTCTTTTCATTGACGACTTCTCAAGAATGATGTTTGTTTACTTCCTCAAAAGGAAAGGAGATGTATTTCATACATTTCAAAGTTCTGTTGCAATGGCGGAGAGGCAGACGTCAAGAAAGCTGAAGATGCTGCGTAGCGATAATGGTCGCGAATATCTGAGCTCTGAATTCTCAATGAATTTGGAGAAATTAGGAATCAAACGTCAGTTTTCCGTGGAATACACGCCTCAGCAAAACGGTGTGGCGGAACGAGCGAATAGAACAATCGTTGAAATGGCTCGATGTATGTTAATTGGATCCGGACTTGTTGAGCCACTGTGGGCAGAAGCAGTCAATACGGCAGTGTATCTCCGTAATAGATGTAACTCTAAAGTATTGGATGGAAAAACACCAATAGAGTTGTGGAGTGGTGTCAAGCCTTTTGTTGCACATTTGAGAGTGTTCGGATGCAAGGCGATTATTCTGGACAAACGACCTGGGAAATCAAAGTTTCAGGCTAAAGGTATTGAGTGTGTTTTGACTGGATATTGCTCAGAGTCAAAAGCTTATAGACTCTACAATATTGAAACAAAGAAATTGTACAAAAGTCGAGATGTAAAATTCATGCAAGAACAAACAAACAATGAGTTTAATAATGAGTATGATATTTTTACAAAGTTCCAAGATACGGGCAATTGCGAAAATCAAAATTTTGATGCAACAGATTTGGTGATCAACGCTCGTGAATCAGATAAGGTTAGTGATATACCTTTAGAGAGCAATACTCAGCCAATTTGTACAGACATTCAAGTACCGCAAGTTGAGATGGATAATGATCCTCAATGTAAAGTTTTGAGATCAGGGAGACGCATTTATAATAATTTATTAAATGTAGAAGAAAAATCAAACGATAATCCAACATCATTAAAAGAAGTGATGTTAAGAAGCGATCAAGATATGTGGGCCGATTCGATGAGAAAAGAATGCGATTCACTGATGGCAAAGGATACTTGGAAATTAGTAGAAAAGCCAAATAATGTTCCGGTAGTGAAATGCAAGTGGGTTTTCACTATAAAACGGGATAAGAACGGTAATCTTGATCGATACAAGTCAAGGTTAGTAGCGAAAGGATGTAGTCAGAAATACGGTATCAACTATACAGAAACGTTTTCATCTGTAACACGCTACTCAACTGTGCGGTTAGTTTTAGCTCTAGCTGCAGAATTAAAGCTGTATGTACATCAGCTGGATGTTACCACAGCGTATTTAAATGGTGATATTGATGAAGATATCTACATGGAACAACCAGAAGGATTTGTGGATCAAAAATATCCGGAAAAGGTATGCAAACTACAAAAAGTTTTATACGGCTTAAAGCAATCTGGTCGAAAATGGAATGAAAAGCTGAATGAAACGCTCAAGCAAATTGGATTTATCCAAAGTAAAGTCGACCACTGTGCATACACAATGCACTCTGGAGATGAATATGTCATCATTATTGTTTATGTTGATGATATATTGCTGGTTTGTTCAAAAATGACATCGATGGAGCGTATTAAGCAAGAATTACGTTCGAAATTGGATATATTTGACAAAGGTTCAGTCGATTATTTTCTGGGGATGGAAGTGGAAAGAAAAGAACCCACTGGACCATTAAAAGTATCACAACAACGACTTATAACGGAACTTCTTGAGGAACATGGAATGCTATCAACAAAATTGTGTAGTACTCCTCTTGATCCTGGTACAAATTTCAAGAAATGTGTTGATTGTGAAAATTGTGAAAAGGTGAATGCAACCAAATATCAATCCCTGATTGGATCTTTGATGTACCTAGGAATATGTACACGACCGGATATTATACACTCTGTGAATAAGCTCTCACAGTTCAATAAAGAGCCACACCAAGAGCACATGGCTGGAGCAAAACACGTCTTAAGGTATTTGAGTAACACTTTTAATTTTGCTCTTTCTTATAGACCAGCTGGAAAACCATTGATCGGTTACGTTGACTCTGATTGGGCTGGGAGCAGTGATGATCGAAGGTCATACACTGGTTTTGTTTTCTTATTAGGCGGGGGTGCGATTTCATACGAAAGCAAAAAACAATCGACAGTTGCGTTGAGTACGGCAGAAGCAGAATACATGGCGATATCTGCTGCGACGAAAGAAGTTCTTTATCTAAGAAATTTGATTGAAAACCTTGGGTTTCAAAAGTTTTTGAAGCATGCAACAACACTATGTGGAGACAACATTAGTTCACAACAACTCGTTAGAAACCCTGTATATCACTCCAGAAGTAAACATATTGATATAAGAGTTCACCATTTTCGAGAGATTTTTCAAAATGGAATTCTTGATCTGAAGTATGTACCATCAACGGAGAATGTTGCAGACATTTTAACGAAAGTTCTTCAAAAGCAAAAACATAATTATCTCTATCCGAAATTGGGTATCGTAAAACGGTGTTTGCATTAAGGGCAGCTGTTAAGTTTATAATTGTTTTCCATATTAAAAACTTGTTATGTAAACACTTTGTATCAACAATTTTAGTTTGATCGGATATACTTTTTAGTTTATGTTTTTATTGAAAAATATAAAATATTCATTCACTTCAAATAAATAAACGAAATAACAACTTGAAACGGTTTTATTAAGATCGCAAAATATTCCAACAAAATTATTGAAGTAAGAGAGAGATAATAAACTTTAAACTCTTTTTTTTTAAAATAATGAGTTAATAGGCTAATTACATTAAAAAATTCACATTTTGCTCAATTTACGGTAGATAATAGGATATCAATGAAATTGTCCAAGGTATCAATACCACCTCATTTTGTATTGATGTAGTTCAAAATAATTTGGGATATCTTGTGATCTGCATAACTTCTATCGTGATGGTCCGTGCTTAGCTACACACGTCGCTTAATGAGTTTTTAGTACATAAGAATCTAAAGTGGCTCCAAGAAACGTCAAATACAAGCCTCAAAGAACCAAGGGGCTCCCTCTTCACATCCGATGTATCGGACAAAATGCAAACTTTGTATATAAAAAGCACAAACCGCACTCAGAAAAACAGATGTTTGTCAATTAAATTTGTTAATTAAATTAAATTAAATTTACTGCTTTTTGCCGTTCCAAAATTGTTTGTATTTCATATCATTATTGCGTGATGCGCGAACATTGATTTTTATAACTTGTATGAATTTATATTATAATTTATGAGAACTTTAAGTTCAGTAAATCACGTTAACAAATAAAACATAAATAAAGTGGCTCAAATAAACGTGAAATATAAGCCTCAGAGTACCGAAGGGATTCCTCTTCACATCCAATAGATGTGGTGGAAAAAACACTTTATATTATATGCGAATGGTCCTAGGGCTACCAGATACCTGTCTGCAAATGTAGTTGAGTTCCATAAAATATTTTTGATGAGCAAAAAAAAAGGTCCTCGTTGACTTTCACCCAAAAGTAGTGCATTTCAAGTGAAAAGTAGTAAAGTAGTTTTGCCTTGCAAAAGTAGCACATTTGCTACTAAAGTATGCCATCTGGTAGCCCTAGAATGGTCCATTTCATCGTCATACAGTGGCGAACATTGAAATCCGGACAAGCAAAAAAGTTTAAAAAAAGGGTTTTACGACCCCGTCAACCTCTTTGTTTTGTATGTACGGCTTTTTTTACAGGTATAGCGTAGGTAGGGGTTTCTTTTAGAGGTAGGACAATGTCTTAGTATAAATGTAAGTTACACTGTTAGTTTTTAATCATTCTTGTGTTATTGTGTTGAAAAAGATGCCAAATTATAAAAAAAATGGGCGATGCGGATAAGCGCGAGATTTTGGCATTTCGAAGCGATAGATAAACGATACGGGAAATTCCTGCTAGAGTAGGCTTTAGTAAGTCCTCAGTAGCCGAATTTTTAAAAAATATTCTGAAACTGGGTCGAAGAGTCGAAAGGAAGTGTCGGGATCACAAAAAAAAAAAGACTACAGAAGCTGATAATCGACTTTCAAAAAGTATTAGTCCTAAATATTGCTTCAAAACGGTTGAAAAAATTAAAAAAGAGTTTGTCAAATGTGGAGGAATAGAAATTTCTTCAATGACTGTGCGACGAAGGCTCCATGACGCTGGTTTTTCTACACATCGCCCCGTTAAAAAGCTATTTTTAATCGCTCAAATGCGTCGGAAACGTTTGGAGTTGGCCAACCAGCACAAAATGTGGACTGTATCTTGTTGGCAAAATGTAATCTTCTTAAATAAATCAAAGTTCGACATATCCGGCTCCGGTGGAATGCTGTATGTGCGCCGAAAAACTGGAGTGCGTTATAGCGACGAGTGCATCCGAAGAAGATTTAGGCAATCGATAAGAAGAATGGTCTGCTTTTCTTATTACCAAGTTGGACAACTGGCCTTAACTGAAGGTGCTATCAAAGCAGCTGAATATAAAAACATTCTGGAAGAAAACTGGGAACCTTCTAATGAAGACAATTTTTTGCGTGTAAATAACATGATTTTTCCAGATGATTCTGCGCCTTGTCATCGAGCGCAATTGGTAAACATTAGTGATTTGTAAAACCTTATTGTGTAATTAATAATAATATACAACTTTCATCCTTTTTTTCTTCTTCTTCTTTTACAGGTAAAGGATTACTTGAATGAACTTGGCATTTAAACTTTATCGTGGCCAGACAATAGTCCCGATCTGCACCCCATTGAGAATCTTTGACACATTATTATAGTCTAGGTGGTAAGCCACAAGCCCATTAATTCACATGAGTTAGACAGAATAATTCAAAATGTTTGGTGCGAAGGCATTTCGCAAGATCTTTTGAAAAATTTGATCTCGGGAACACGGGACATTTTTTTTACATCAAACAATGTATGCAGAGACATGTTTCGGGAGCTTCATTTAGGCCGAGTTTATTTTCATTTTGCTTGTAGGACCTTTCGAGGAAAGACTTAAAATATTAAGGGGCTCTTCAGACATTAGGTACCGCTGTTTCTAATTTGTTTTTTAAATGCAAACTTATTAAAAAGAAAATATAAAACTTACCGGAATTTCGCGAAAATATTTTGTCCTTAAACGACCAAAACCATGTAGTGTAGTCAACAATTTATTAAGATGTTTCCAGTTTAATACAATTATCATATTGGTTGCCAGCACCCTGATTGATACAACCATTCCGAAAAAAATTAGATGAAAGCCGCTGGCCTTGCTGGCGTAAATCATGTGAAAAATGTAAGGCAAGCTCGCTATCGTAAGGATATTAGCAATAATACAAAACGCTGTCACCGTTATTTTCTTTTGCCAACGACCTGTTTTGAAGTTGACTGTGAATGGCATCAGCCCTGTTAACAATGATGAATAGTAGTATATTAACAAAATCCAACGTACAGTTCGACGCATTGTAATTGAAGTACTACTAAATGAACTTTTGATTTGCATTCTCTTAGTGACACTGAAAACATTGGTACGATTTTCATGACTGATATTAATGTGCAATAATAAGTTGAGTTGCGATATATCAAAAAGATAACTTACTAATTTTAGAAGAAGCAGTTACATTGAATGGTTTCTGTTGTGTGTATACTCGTATTTGCTACTAAGTAAATTAAGCAATTTAATTTAACTTTTTGATTTTAAGATATGACAACCAACTTAAAGTCAAATAGGAAGTTATTTAATAGTAATATAAACGTTTAGTTTAGTAAAAATAAAGCCCCATACGAAGCGTTCGTAAAACCCACCAAACAAAATTTATTTTATGTTGCAAAATATCATTTTGCTTTAAAAACAGAAATGTTCTCATGCGGAATAATTTCACCAGATCTAAAAGAATTTATAATTAATCAATTTAACCACAGGAAGCTAACGATTCCGGAGCACGTTTCAATGGGTCAATACGAAGGAGTCTCAATATTTATACCGACACTGTCAAGTACTTGTGATGAAACATACTTGCCTTTCTGATACATAAATTTATTCTCTTAAATAAATATTTAGATGAACATTGACAATGGATAGATATAACACTCATTCTGAAAATGTCATATTGTGAATGTTATTTGATAAAAGACTAGAAGTTCGTCAACTAGCTTTTAGGAAAATAGTTAGCATTGGAGAGAAATTGTGGAATCCAGCTGAAGTCAGACCATTTTATAACCAATTATTAACTTCAATTGCACAGAATATTTCGAAATGATTGATTTAAAGGATGATCCAATATTATTTGAACCTCCACTTACAGCGAATGTTCCGTATGAAAATTGGTACAGTACATTGCTTTTGAATCTGATTTATTATGATTAAAATTTTCATTTTGTAAGTTGCAAAACAAACTTTAATAAAAAAAAATTAACATACATATGTTCTGAAGTCCCGACTTGACAACTAATGTCCCGATTTTTTACTTTTCTCTTCCCGCGATATACTATTTAACATCTGACGTCACTCGTTGTGGCTACCATTTGATCAGGGCTACCCAGGGCCTATGCTTAAAGGCTACAGCCTAGAGCCCCGCACCACAAAGGGGAACCAGCATTACAAAATTGATGACTTTTTTTGCCAGGAGTATTAAATCTAATATAATCGTAAAAATTAAATTTTAGTCAGTTGCATCAGAGTCTTTAAACAGTGCACACGTGTGGTCGTCCATTGTTTACTCTGCATGAACTATCAATCGCAAGTTTCGCAAATTTCTAAACGAAGACGCGAAGACTCTCTCTTTGCGGATGAGGGAGTCGACAATTTTGATCTCTTTCCCATAAAGACAAGAAAAATTATGAGCAAAAAATTATCAACAAACCGGTTTTCGGTACTCTGCGACGACAACAACAATGCTCAAAGTTCAACGAGAAGCAAAACAAATGATACCGCACCTCGCGTATCGCCAATTGTAGTGAGAAATATGACTTTTTTTTCACTAAAAAAAATATTGTCAGAATTAACAATAACAAATTATAACGTGAAGTATTTATCGATCGGTATTAAAATATTTTTGCAAAACGAAAAAGACTAGTTTCTGTTTTGAAAGAAAAAAAATGCGAATTTTTCTCATTTACGAAAAAAGATAGTCGTCCCTTAAAGTTCGTTCTTTCTGGGCTTCACGATCAACCTGTTTCTGAAGTATATGCAGAGCTTCATAATAACAATATTAAATGTACAGAAGTAAAAGCCATTAATTTTAAAAATAAAAGATTTGATGGACAGATAAGCTACCTTGTGCTATTTATCAAAGGAAGCATTCAGTTTTCTGAACTGAAAAAATGCAAAGCACTTTTTCATACAATTGTTCAGTGGAGTTTTTGGCGAAAAAGACCTTCATCTGTTACGCAATGTTATCGTTGTCAAATGTTTGGTCATGGAGAGCTTAATTGCCACCTTCCACCAAAATGTCAATCATGTGGCGAAAGTCATTTATCCAAAGCGTGCTCTTCGACAACGATAATTAAATGCTCAAACTGTGGTGAAAATCATAAGTCATCTGATCCGGGTTGCCGAAAAAAATTAGAATATGTAAATATATTGAATAATTTGAGAACAAAATCGAAGCGTAGGCTGCAAGGTAGTAATAGGTCAACATTAACACCCATTCAATTTCCACCTCTACAAAATCGTTCTACTGAAGTTAGAACTGCTGCCTATACACCGCCTTATTTGACTTACTCTAGTGTTGCTAGACAAGGCAGAGGAATTCATAATAGTGGTGAGGAATTGTTTTCATCAGCTGAATTAATCGAAATAACCAAAGAATTACTGCAAAACCTGCGTTCTGCTCGCACTAAAGAAGGTCAGATTATGGCAATTGCTAGCGTTGTTACCAAATATATTTATAACAATGTCTAATTTAAAATGTATTTTATGGAATTGTCGTAGCATTGTAAATAAAAAACTAGATTTTTTTAATTTTATTTGTTCCAAAAATATCGACATTGCTTTACTTTGTGAAACATGGCTTTCAGCTAACGTTAGTTTTAAGCATCAAAAAGAAAAGATCTGTCAAGCCTATAAGTAAAAAAGTTATAGGCTTGACAGATCTTTTCCTAGGGGTGGTGGAGTTTCGATAGTTATAAATAAAGGTATTGAGCATGAACTCTGCCCTATTTTAAATCTTGAAATTATTGAAGCGCTTTCAATAAAAATTAAATTAATTAATAACATGAGTGTAACTTTAACTGCAGCCTACTTTCCTGGTGGCGCATACGATTCGGTAAAGTCCTTAAAGTTCGTTAACGACTTAAACAAGCTTTTGCGTTGTAGTGGTAATTTTCTGATTTGTGGAGATTTTAATGCACGTCATAGCTATTGGGGTTGTTCTAGAAAAAATAAATGGGGTGATCTGCTCTACTCAAATTACATAAGAGGTAGGTTCTCTGTTTTGTTTCCTCCCGATCCTACGCATATCCCAAGTGCTTCACGAGGTTCACCGTCAGTGTTGGACATATTATTGACTAATTGTCCTTCCATTTGTAGTCAACCTTTGAGTTCTGACGCGTTAAGTTCTGATCACAACCCTGTTATCTTTGATATTAACAATCATGCCATTCGCAATAGCAATGTGAGGTATGATTTAAAAAATGCCAATTGGTCTGCTTATAAAAGAAGCATTAGAAACTCCCTTAATGCCTCTTTTTTCACATCTCAAGCGTCATCTTTTGATGAAATTAATAACAAGATCTATTTTTTTACCTCTAGTATTAAAACTGCTTTTGATTCAGCTGTACCAAAAATATCTTGTTCTGCGAACCAACAAAGGATTCCACAATACATTAAAAATATGATCAGAGACCGGAAAATAGTCCGCAGACAATGGCAAAGAAGTCGACTTCTCCTTTTTAAGGACAAGTTAGATCTTCTAAACTTTAACATAAAAAATGGCCTAGAAAGATTAAGAAATGATTCTTTTAATAAATGCTTGAGGAACTTAGACAAAGGTTCTAGAAAGTTTTGGAAGCTTGCAAAAGTGTTCAAAAACAAATATTTTTCTGTTCCGGCGCTAAAACTGAACGGATCTATTGCTATTACAAGGCACGAAAAACTTTGTGCCCTTGGCACTCATTTTTGCAATGCACATCAGACCACTATGCATCTTTCTGATTCAGAAATAAATGCAATAGTTGGTGATGCTCTCCTCGCTTTGGAAGCCGAAAATGTGCAGAACATACCAAATATTGACCCTAAATCAGTTTTATTTCATATACAATGCCTTAAAGTTCGAAAAGCGTCTGGCTTAGATGGAATTTCTAATCTTCACCTTAAGAACCTACCTTTTGATGCAATTAGATTCCTTTGCAATATTTACAACAACTGTCTTAAATTTTCGTATTTCCCTAACAGCTGGAAACATGCTAAAATTATTGCTATACCAAAAGTTGGTAAAGATTTAGCTGAGGTGGAAAGCTATCGCCCAATTAGTCTCTTAAGCTGCATGAGTAAGATATTTGAAAAAATAATTAAGTCTAAGATAGATGAAAGCCTTGTAGTTCTTGGTCTGGTTCCAAATGAGCAATTTGGATTCCGATCTGGCCATTCCACAAATCATCAACTGTCACGTCTTACCCAGTTCATAAATTCAGTCAGAAATTTTGTGAAGGCAATTCTACTGCAGTTGTCGCTCTAGACATCGAAAAAGCATTTGATTGCGTATGGCAAGCAGGTCTCATTTATAAAATGAAAAGCTTTTCAATACCAATTTATTTATGCAAAATAATTCACAGCTTTCTTGAAAATCGTAAATTTAGTGTGCATCTGGGTAACACTGCTTCTGATGTTTTTGATATAGCTGCGGGAGTTCCACAAGGGTCTGTCCTTGGACCTGTTTTGTATTCTCTTTACATCTCGGATATTCCCAAATCGGGCAATACTAATTTAGCACTCTTTGCTGATGATACATGTATTTATGCTTCTCATAGCTCAGTTATCGACATAATTGCCAATATTGAAATCAACTTACACGAGCTCAGCAAATATTTCTTTAAATGGAAAATTAAAATAAACTCACTCAAGTCGCAAGCAATGTTCTTTACTAAGAAAAGAGCTTTAAGGAACCTGCCTCAAAGAAACATATTCTTTGCCAGTTTTGGAATTGAATGGAACTCTGAACTTAAATACCTGGGAATGGTTCTCGACAAAACTTTAACCTTTAAGCAACATATTAGCGAAAGAATTAGAAAAACTAATCTTCTCATTAAAACTTTATACCCAATGATTAATCGGAAATCACAATTAAGTTTGGAAAATAAGTTGATGATCTATAAAATGATTTTCTTACCGGTTCTAACGTATGCTTCACCAGTTTGGGCTAGCGCTGCTCTATCTCATATTAAGAAATTGCAAATAATGCAAAATAAGGTGCTAAAAATTATGGCTAATCTTACTAGACACTTTCCTACAAGAGGTCTCCACCACCTTACAAAACTTAATACAATAAATATGTACGTAGCAAACAATAAAGAAAGGTTTGTCCGAAGTTGTGTTCTTTCGGAAAATATTTTGATAAGAAATCTAAATTTATCTTAAGCTAATAGCATGTAAAATTATGTAAAACTATTTTATGTTTTATAATGTACAAACGTGCGGGCGCATTTGTACTTTAGACTTAAGTTTAGAAAAATTTTTCAGAGGTTTTTTCCTCTACCACATATATATATTTTTTGTATTCTTAAAGCAACATTTTTCATTGTAAAATAACTATTATTAAACTTTAGAGCTTAAAAGTAAAACTGAACTGCCGTATCATATATTAGTAATAACCATAGTATATTGTACATTATTTTGAAAATTGGTTAAATAAAGAATTGAATTGAATTGAATTAAATTTTAGCTTGCATATTTTTGCCGAAGGCCTTTCACCGTAGGTTCCTCTCCACATGTTCAGTCAACGGGCTGACGCATCCTAAATAAGACTCTGGGGCTACTAAGTCTTACAGAAACAGTTCACAGTGTTTTCTTTTCTGGTCAGCAATATTTATATTTTAAAATGTTAAAAAATTAAATTTTTTGTGGGAAAAAGTTGATGAACTTTTCATTTTTGTTTCGCTAGTTAAAAATAGATAAAGTTCATTTCACAGAAATATCACGGCTATCCTTAAGTTCTTCCCAGTCACTTAGTAACGCTGTGTTTAATCCTAGACTGTACCTTGTCAGAATTGCTTCTAACATAAAGTATACATATATATAAATTAAAATATAATAAAATTTTCAAGTTGAAGAATTTCATATCGAAAACTTTTTGATATAAAACAAAAGAACTTCCTACACTTTGACACTAAACCAAATTTCCAACTTTCTTAAGATCGTGAATTCCTTACAGTTGAATCGTAGTTAGTTTTGACTTTCAAAAAGTTCGGAATAAGGAATTTATGATTTAATCTTTTTGTTGGATATTGCGATTTTCCTATTTTTTTTATTCATTTATTTATTCATTTATTCAATTCAATTAATCAATTATTTAAATGCCCATGCAAGGGCCTTATATTGATAGGAGTTTACAACGCTTTATAAATTTCTAAATTTAGCAAACTTAAATAAAAACGATATAAAAATAAAAAACCTAACCTAACGCACAGTCTTCTGGAAAAAAGAAATAGGAAAGACATTGGGATTACACTTATGGAAGGAACATAAGACAAAAAGAAAAAGTAGTTTTTAATTCTAAATAGCAAAAATTATTATTCAGAACGCGCCAAATGTACTAAGGCAAGCTTCTTGAAGACTAGGATTCAAAGAAAATTTTTTTAGCTGTGTTGGCATATGATTCCAAAGTCTAGCTACTCTTATGGAAAAAGAGCGTTCAAAGTAGGCAGAGGAAAAGGGCTGAATTCGTAACTGACAGTTCCGTCTCGTATTAAGAAAAGAAAATAAATTAATGATATATGCAGGTTGTTGGTATTTTATGCAGCAATAGAAATAATATAGACATCGCATTGAGATAAGGTTTACGAATGAGCACCCTAGAAATTGGTGAACATAATCAGAAACATGGTCTCTAGGTCGCAGGTGGTAGACATACCTTATTATTCTATTAAAACACAAGTTCAGTCTATGCAGGTTGCTCAGATTAGTACCAGAATAAATTTCTAAGCCATAGTATATATGTGGCATATGCTAGAAGATGTCTTATTTTGAAAGGGAGAGAGAAATTTAAACTGTATAGTTTTTAAAGCAAAAAGCTAACGCGAGAAATAACTTGATTGATGTGTTTGTCAAACTTCAGACTAGGCTCAATAATTATCCCGAGACAAGATGCAGAATCGGATTTGCTTACGGAGCAGGTGTTAAAAGATATATTACTGAAAGTATCAATGCTGTAAGCATCACCGAATGTAAGGATTTTAGTTTTCTGTGAATCAATTGAAATATGGTTATCACTAGCCCATCTAGTAACAGATAATAGATCATCTTGAACTTTGACAATACAGTCGGAAAAAGTGCGATTAGAGCTGGAACTGAATAATTGGATGTCGTCGGCAAAAATACGAACAGTACATTTGGAGACACAAGGTACGATGTCATTAACATACAGCATAAATAGCAATGGACCTAGTATCGTACCTTGGGGTACGCCAGAGGACAGTCTAAGGATATTAGACGTGCTACCCCTACAGCTCACAAACTGCGAGCGATTTGATAAAAAGGAAAACAAAAGTTTGCAAGATATACGCGAAACATTAAATTGATTGTATAGTTTAGAAATAAGAATATTGTGATTAATGGAATCAAAAGCTTTACTTAAGTCTAGAAAAGCAAGAACAGAGGGCTGTTTTATGTCCAGTGATTTTCGAATGTCATCAGTCAAACTTAAAATCAATGAGGTTGTACTATGGTGCTGCCGAAACCCTGATTGACATGGGTGAACTAACCTAAGCCTTTCTACATGACTAATGAGTTGATTCTTTATAATAAGTTCGACTATTTTGGAAAAAGCGGGTAAAATTGCTATTGGTCTGAAATGTTCAGCACAGGATCCATCATTATTTTTCTTGTGCACTGGTATAATTTTGGCAGTTTTCCAAGAAAGTGGAAAACAACTAGTTGTAAAAATAGTGTTAATGAAGTGCAAAATATGGTTATATATAAGATGATAGATCATTTTTAGAAAGCGTATCGAAATTGCATCAACTCTCAAAGCATTCGATTTAATTCTATTTATTGCACAAAATAATTCAGTCTCATTAATATTACGAAAGGTTAAACTACCATTTTTATCAATTAATTCTTCGAAATTAATATTAGAACTAGGCGTAAAAGAGGACGACACGGATACAAAAAAAGAGTTTAAGTCGTCAGGATAAATATCACAGAAATTGCTATCACAGTTTGATGCGCCAGATTTCTTAATTCTGGTCCAAATATCTTTGGCTGAATTGCCTCTGCAGAAATACTTAGAAACGAATTTCCTCTTATGTTTGCGAATAGTTTTCTTTGCTATATTGCGATATTTTATATAAATAACCTTTTTGCTAAGTGAATAATTTTCGATATATGCTTTCAAAGCAAGATCTCTTAACCGTATAGCATTAAAAATTTCAGTACACTTAAACCAGTTATTGGTGGAGCGGTTAACAGTTTTAGTTTGCAGAGGGATATGAGTGTTATATAAATCTGCTAAAGTTGCATTTAAAAATTGTAACTGTGATTCGGAGTTATTGGTTTGATAAATAGGCGCAAAATCTGTGGCTTCGACATCACTACGTAAAGCATTAAGATTGACAGACTCATAACATCTAAAGGAAACAGTAGCAGGAACAGAGTTTGAACTAAATTTATATGCCATAAGTAAAAAAGCGTGTTTAGAATTCAGAGCTGGAAAATAAAATTGGTCGGACAGAGTTACAGAATTGACGCTACTGACAAGAAAATAATCTAGTAAGGACGAAGAGTTGTAAAAATTGTTATAATGGGTTGGAACATTGTTGTGAACTAAAGACAAGTTACAACGCTGTAAAATAGGCTGTAGACTAGCTAAATTGCAGGTATTAATAAGATTGTAATTAAAGTCACCCATTACTATAATATTCTCAAACCGGATACTCAAGTCACTCAGAAAACTATCTAGCTCATTTACATTACCATGTGGTAAGTAAACAACTCCAATTATTATATTGCTCAGTGTGGTTTTCAAATGCACAAATAGTGCTTCACAAATGCCGTAATTGGAGACTTTCAGAATAATTCGAGCTTTGATTTTATCAGAGATATATAAAGCAACCCCTCCTCCACGTGATCCACAGCGATCATTCCTAAAAACTTTATATCCAGAGAAGTTAATCGAATTATTTGAAACATATGATTTCAGCCATGTTTCCGAAACTCCTACAACATCGAGATAATTACCATTAAGTATATTTCCAATTTCATCTAGCTTATTAGAATTAAAATTCGGTTTAAGAGATTGAGCATTAAAATGGCCAATCCGTAGAGAATCTTTTGTGTTAGAATAGAAGTTTTTGATAAAAGAGTTATCACTCACAATCGAACCAATTGAGCTACCCAGTGTCAATAATTAACTCCAGAAAAATGTGCGCATGGATACAAAAGGAAACAATTAAATTAATTTTGGTACTAAAACTATATACAAAAATAAAAATAATGCAATTAAAAATCATTTTAAAAATATTACTAAAAATAAAAATGTTACTCATATTAAGCTGGTTATAATGAAGTAATTAAGAAGGTTCCACAGAAATTCCAATAACATTATTGCTGATCATGCTGATTGTCTAAAAGTTCCACAAGATCCCCCAGTACGCATTGCCGGGATTCTGAGCGAGTATATTATAAGACTCATCAGCAAGCTGCGAACAATTTTTTTTGTGGAACCACCGCTCACAGACTTGACATTGGACACTTCCAGATTTGTTAATGGATTTGGTACACTGTGGGCAGATCTCCGGCATGTTGTTTATTTATTTTTTTTTATTTGTTTATTTCAGCAAAGCAGTGAACCAAGTAAAATAAAAATAACGGAATACACCAAGATGACAACCGACAAAGTAAAATTAACTGCAGAGGATAGTTTAGTGAAATATACAGACTATCAGTTGAGATCTTGTGAAAATTTCATAGAATTTTAACGCAGAATTGCTAACGTTGACTTTATTGTGGAATTAAATAATTATTACAGATGCAAATTTGCAAAAAAAAAGAATAAAATAACCAGCGCGAAAAATTTTTTACTCAGACATAACAGCGTTGCCAGATTTTTAGTCGGATATCAGAATAAGTTTGATTAACTTAATGTAATATAATGGGTTCGTTTATATTTTCAAAAATTTTTAATATCATACGGCATCAGAAGTATTGTATGTGTTAGCGTTGACGCAAAAACAGATAACACCATCCCTTTATCAAGCTAAAAAAACCACATAGACTTAAGTCCATTGATTCCGTACTGATCTGGATAGCAATTACATCAAACTAGAAGAAAAATACACATGACTCAAGTTTTATAAATTAAAATGTAATATTCAACATACACTACGTTCCAGCCATACATCAAGTTGATGAAAAGATTTCTGCTGCCCAAGTATTGACAAGCTTTGCTTTCTAGCCTCCTCCATGTTTATAATTGAACCGATTAATAGTTTTAAATCAAGATAATAGGAGGCAATGGCAATGCTTATCATGGTAAGGCCAAATGGACTCATACTAATCAAATTTGATTCGGAGAACTTTCGCATTGTGTAGATCCAAAAGAACAATGCCATATTACTTAGATACACTGTAAGACATATGGCTGTTCCTTGCCACTGATATAAAGAATTCAAGTTTTAGTCAACTTTATGAGTTTGTTGTAAGTCACTGCCAGTTGATCCAATTGATCGCTAAGTTGACAGCAAAGTTCCACAAAAATACCCGAACGAAGATGTCGTTTTTCGGAATTTTGTATTGATTTTGTGTTGGTTAGAATCCGTTGTAGTTCATCATTTAAAACAGAAAAATGCATATTGACAAATATTACACAGAGGTAGTAATGATTTGCGATGCAATTTAAAGCATTAGTTAGTAAATTTATAGCGGCGTTGCTAAGAAAATCCCGCAAGTTAAGCATTTCCCAAGTTGTAATAATTGACACAAGCCACATTAAAATAAACGTTGTAGCAGAATAAGTAAACTTCCAAATGATGTCCCATTCATATTTTTGTTGTATTTTGGAATTAATCTGAAAAGGATGGACATAAAGTATTAGCTACTATCGTAGCAAATTTGCTACACTTAAGTAAAAAATAACACGTTTGCGACTTTGCTACCCACTCTCATCAAATGTATCAATTTTGCTACACTTTTCCCATTTCCATATATTTTTGTATTATTCATATTGTTACTAAATTCCTGTCTCTTAGACGATAATTTCGATCTCTTACACTTTTCTGAGTTCGATCACTGGATTGTGTAGCAATGAAAATCACACAAACTTATTTATAAAATGGTTTATTTAAATCACAAAAGTTAGTTTTTACACGGTACAACTGTTTATTTCTTTAACATTCAAACAATATTATTAATCTGGCACTGTATAGACAACTGTTTTACTTTATTACTTAAAATCCACTGTTTTAGAATCAAAAGTCTTAAATTCAACTGATTCACTTTATTGCTTCAGTTCAACTGTTTCACTCTATTGCTTAAATTCAACTGTGTCGACAACTCAGATGACAACCTTTTTATACTGCAGTCATCACTTTCTCGAATAATCCAGTACCTGGCGTAGATGGCGTGGAATCCACAACTATTCAAAATGTTACTAGTACCTTCTAGATGGCGTATCGGCGGCGATAATTTCTCTCGGTTGTCGACTTTTATAGTGTACTGCAGCGCCTTTTCGGTTTTTAGTACAAAAACTACACACTTTGCCGCTAGATGGTGTATAAGTATACAGCCAGTGATGCTAGCTAGTATCGTTTAGTTTTCTTTTGTTGGTTTTTTTTTTCGAGAATTTTTTAGCATAAACCAAATTTCGTCACAATATAATTTTTCTTGCTTTTTTTCCTGCGATTTTTTTGACTAAACAAATTTTCCACTTTATTGGCAACTCTGTATCAGCACTAGCTGAATTGTCAACTAAACAACGTTTTCAAGTTTTCTAATGTCAATTACTGATTTTAAAAAAAGCTGCTTTCTTTGCCACAAAGCAGTGCATTTGCAGAGCGAATTTTTTCAGACCTCAGTTTAATAAAAAATAAAAAAAATAACTCCTACAAAATAGATATCATAGATTATACGTATATAATGGTTGCAAAATGTTTGATCTCAAGGACACTGAGATGAATGAATTATATAATATGCTTATAAACTATTATATTTATTATTATTTATGTGAATTGTATTATTCAAGTTCAGCTTTATTGACTTTTGCTACGCTGCTCTCCGTTTTGCTACAAAAATTTTATCCAAAGTGGCAGCACTGAATGCAATTATTAAAAAAGAAAAAGTAATGAAAAACTATACGAAACTACGATACGAACTATATCATACGGAACTTACCTGCTGTCAGAACGTGTTTGTCGCGGCGCGGCACGAAGCGTGCGGCTTATTTTTGGTAAATAGTAGGTACTGGATTTACGGACTATGAAAAATTTAACGGAAGTTAACAAGTCCGTTAACATTTTTTAAAGTTAACTTAAAAATTAATCTGTTAGTTGAAATGTTAACTTCGTTAATTAACGATTAACGAGTTAATGCCCAACTCTGTGTATATAAAATTCTTTGCCCACGGGAACACGGTACTTTTTTTTACATCAAGCTAATCAAACATCTTTCGGGAACCTCAATTTGGCTGGGTGGATTTGAATTTTGCTTGCAAAGCCTTTCGAAGAAGGTCTTAAAAGTTTAAGGGCTTGTTGCGACATTAGGTAGGTACCGCTGTTTTTCGTAATTTTTGAACTTGGAATTTGGGCATAGATATTTTTTTTTTGAAATAAAAACTTATTCCACTTCTTCAATAAGTTAATTAAAATAATATAACTCACCGGAATTTCGCGAAAATATTTTGTCCTTTAACGCTCAAAGCCATGTAGTGTAGTCAAAAATTTATTAAGATATTTCTAGTTTAATGCAATTATCAGAATGTTGCCAGAACTCTGACTAATGTAACCATTCCGAAAAAAAATTAGATGAAAGCCTTGACCAGTGATGGAAATCATATTGTGGAAAATATATGACATACTCGCTATAGTAAAAATATTAGCAATAATACAAAACGCTGTCACAGTCATCTTCTTTTGGCAACGACTTGTTTTGAAATTGACTGTGAATGGCACAAGACCTGTAACAATGATGTGTAGTAGTATATTAACAAAATCCAACGTACAGTTCGACGCATTGTAATTGAAGTACTAAAAGGACATTTGGTTTGCATTCTCTTAGTGATACTGAAAACATTGGTAAGATTTGCATGTCTGATAGGAATGTGCAATAATAAGTTGTTTTGCGATTTATCAAAAGGATAGATTACTACTTTTAAAAGAAGCAGTTATTTTGAATGGTTTCTGTTGTGCGTATACTCGTATTTGCTAAGTGCTAAACAATTAATTAATTTAATTTAATTGCTTTTAAGATAAGACATTCAACTTAAAGTCGAAAAGGAAGCTATTTAACTAGTATAGGGGAACTATTTGCGACAAATTAAGCCAATTGGTTTCCGGTCATTGAAGCTGAAAATAAAAAGAGTAGGATAAAACAGATAATCTGAAGTCTAGTCAGCAAACAAAGTCCTGCAGCTGAACCCAAACAGCACTACAATCAGTCTCCCACCCAATAGCAACCGTGACAGAAACAATGAAATGGACGAATATACGAGTGTTACTAAAACTGACTTATATTTGTTGTGTTATTCACCATTTTTAATAAAAGAATTCGAAAAATTTATTTTAGGTCTATAGGTTAGACCTAGAACCTAGATTGTACCTTATCGGAATTGCTTCTAATATAAAGTATACATGTTAATTAAATAACCATTAAATTATTAAGTCGAAGTATTTCATCTCAAAAAATGTCTGAAATAAAACAAAAAAAATTCCTATACTTAGACACTTAACAATATTTTCAACTTTTGTAAGTTCGTGAACTAAAGTGTAGTTAGTTTCGAATTTGAAAAAAATTCAGAATACGAAACTTTTGATTTAATCTTTTCTTTTCTTCTCCGGCAAGAGAACTGCAATTTACTTTGTACATACATATACTTTAATCGGATATCAGAATAAGTTTGATTAACTCAATGTAATGCGATGGGCACGTTTATATTTTCAAAAATTTTCAATATCATACTGCATCAGAAGTATTGTGTGTGTAAGCGTTGACACAAAAATGGATAGCACCATCCCTTTATCAAGCTTAAATAAACCACATAGATTGAAGTCCAGTGATTCTGTACTTAACTGGATAGCAATTAGATCAAACTGAAAGAAAAATACACATGACTCAAGTTTTATCAATCAAAATGTAATATTCAATATACACTACGTTCCAGCCGTATATCAAGTTGACGAAAAGATTTCTGCTGCCTAAGTATTGACAAGATTTGCTTTCTAGCCTCTTCCATATTAACAATTGAATCGATTAATTGTTTTAAATCGAGATAATACAAGACAACGGTAATGCTCATCATGGCAAGGCCAAATGGGCTCATACTGAGTGAATTAGCTTCAGAGAACCTTAGCACTGTGTAGATCCAAAAGAACATTGCAATATTAGTTAAATACACTGTAAGACATATGGCTGCTCCTTGCCACTGATATAAAGAATTTAAGTTCTTTGTTAACTTCATAAGTTTGCTGTAAATCACAGCCAGTTGATCCAATTGATCGCTTAGTTGACAGCAAAGTTCTGAAAAAATACCCGAACGAAGATGTCGTTTTCCAGAATCTTGTGTTGATTTTGTGTTGGTTAGAATCCGTTGTAGTTCATCGTTTAAAATGGAAAAATGCATATTGACAAATACTACACCGAGGTAGTAATGATTTGCGGTCCAATTTAAAGCGCTAGTTAATAAATTTATAGCCGTGTTACTAAGAAAATCCCGCAAGTTAAGTACTTCCCACGATGCAATAATTGACACAAGCCACATTAAAATAATTGATGTAGTAGAATAAATAAACTTCCAAATGATGTCCCATTCAAATTTTTGTTGTATTTTTGAATTAATCTTAAAAGGATGGACATAAAGTTATAATAAGTACAGCAAGTATTAGAAGAAAAAGAAAACATATTAAGGAAAACGCTGAAGTTAGAGAGAGAGAGATATAAAACTTTAAACACTATTTTTAAATAATGAGGCAATCGTCTCTGTACTCTAAAAATTTCACATTTTGGTCAAATTACGGTAGACAGCAAAAGATCAAGGAACATTTCGAATTTTTTGAAGTTCATAATAAGTGGGGATGTCTTGTGTTCTGTACGAGTATCACTTTTATCGGAGAGCTGCGTGCTTAGCTATGCCACTACTTAGACGATTTTTTTTTAGTACATAGAAGTCTAACAGCTTCCGCTGTATCGTATTGTATGTAGCTTGGATTTGTCACTGCTGCTGGTAGATATCTACCCGACTGGATATGAACAGCCACTAGCGCAATAAGAACAATTTTGTTGCTTTTCACTGCCACTAGCGCCGATAAGCTAAAGGCGATCACAATTACCTTGAGTGTCTTGATTGGCTCCAGGAAACGTCAAATACAAGCCTCAAAGTATTAACGGGTTTCCTCTTCATATCCAATGCATGTGGTGGAAAAAATGCTTCATATTTGCTTATAATGCTAATCATTGTCATATGCCTCATGTTTTGTCCTTTGGTCAAGTCGTATATTTTATTTATGATTTTTATTTATTTAGTCACTAAGCATTATTTTATACCGAATTTATTTATCTTCGATAAAAAAATATTTTGCAATGGGCAGCGATTGCGATAAGGGATAAGTTATTCATCAATTACTATTCTTTTTTCAATGTTGAGCATTGTTTTCAAACCACAGTTCGATTTTCAGTGAATCGGCAATCAGTATTATCAGATATATCATCGAAAAGTAAAACCCGCAAAATCGCCTTGAAGCTACTTAGTATAGCCATTCATGTTTCTAATCACTGGCTAAAAGCAGCAGTCCGGAAAAGCTTG
Organism: Tricholauxania praeusta; assembly: GCA_949775025.1. Taxonomy (NCBI): domain Eukaryota; kingdom Metazoa; phylum Arthropoda; class Insecta; order Diptera; family Lauxaniidae; genus Tricholauxania; species Tricholauxania praeusta. The sequence goes on from OX459031.1 coordinate 96,036,018, forward strand.
ATATCAGTCAACAAGCTACTTACCCTCCTAGTTAATTTTTATCAATTTTTTCGATTCGTTTTTGTAGACCTTCTACGTTTGTCGTTTGAAGGATAATGCTTGAATGAGAAAGAAAAATATATCGAAAGCCAATTGCAGCGAGCGATTGCATATGGTGCTGACCAGAGTTTGCTCTTTATTATATTGGTTAAACCTAGATAAGAAGTTATTTTTGATTGGCCTGAGTTTTGAACGCTTATATCATTCATCCTTTCCCTAAAATATTTTTATAAGTACCATCTTAATGGTCCATTCCTTCCATTTTTATAACATGAATAACAGGAATAACTTTATTTTTTTTCGATTATATAATTCTAATAATGTGGAAATCTTGCCTACTCTCATTCATTCGTCAGTGTGAACCGAAGTCTCTTATTTTCAAAACTTTAATAAAGTGGCCACCAATTTTTTATCCAGGATATAATAAAATAACTATCCATAGCTGATTTCTTAACGTCTTAGCTTGAACAGCAATCATTGACCAGTCAATAAAGTGCTTGCCTTTCGGGCCTTTCGAATCTTAAACTTACCGGAAACTTAAGAAAATATATTTGCCTTAAGCGCACAAAACCATGCAGTGTAGTCAACAATTTATTAAGATGTTTCCACTTTAAAACAATTATCAAAATGGTTGCCAGAACCCTGACCAATGTAAACATTCCAAAAAAAATTAGATGAAAGCTACGGGTCATGCCCGCGAAGACCATAATGTGAAAAATATAAGGCAAACTCGCTATCGTAAGGATATTAGCCATTATACAAAACGCCGTTACAGTTATTTTCTTTTGGCAACGACATGTTTTGAAGTTGACTGTGAATGGCATCAGCCCTGTTAACAATGATGAATAGTAGTATATTAACAAAATCCAACGTACACTTCGACGCATTGTAATTGAAGTACTAAATTAGTTTTTGGTTTGCATTCTTTAAGTAACACTGAATTAATTGGTAAGATTTTCATGACTGATAGGAATGTGCGATATATGAAAAGGATACCTTACTATTTTTAGAAGAAGCAGTTTCTTTGAATGGTTTCTGTTGTGTGCATATTTGTATTTGCTATGTGCCAACCAATTAATAAATTTAAATTAATTGATTCTAAGATAAGGCAACCAACTGAAAGTAAAATAGGAAGCCATTTGACTTGCTTTTGATAGGCAAAGGGAACTATGTGATATCCTATGCCTAGAACCAGCTCTTCAGTAAGAGTTTTTACTTCTTTACTGGTTAAAACTTTGCTTATATCTAATCGTAATATAAACGTTTAGTTTTGGGCGCTTCAACTCCGTTTATAGTTTCATTCGAACTCATCTTTTTCGTCTAAAAGTAATTTTCATAAAAAATTTGTTAGAGTAAGAAAATTTCATCAATAAATATGTCGAATTTGGGGCATATGCCATTTCATGACGTGCTCGCTTCCGGTTACCTATTCCAATACCAATCGTCTCAATAAGCCAACCGAACAAGAAGGTTACAGTATTTTTTATACCCTACACCGAGGGTATATGTGCAAATCCGCCAAATTTGGCCTTTTAGCTGTAATCGTTTTTTTTTTTTGAAGTGAAAACTTCTTATGGCACGTTGTGCGGCTGAGGAAAAAAGTATAAACTCGCGACACCGACCGTCATCGGGATTCCCCGTCATGAATGCGATAGTAAAATTTGAATGTTCTTTGAAGACTTGGGAAACGAACTCTATTTTGGAATTTTGAAGACTTGGGAAACGAGCTCGATTTTAGAATTTTGAAGACTTGGGAAACGAACTCGATTTTAGAAATTTGAAGACTTGGGAAACGAACTCAATTTCAAATTTGGAAGACTTGGGAAACGAACTTGATTTTAGAATTTTGAAGACTTGGGAAACGAACTCGATTTTAGAATTTTGAAGACTTGGAAAACGAACTCGATTTCAGAAATTTGAAGACTTGGGAAACGAACTCGATTTCAAATTTGGAAGACTTGGGAAACGAACTCGATTTTGGAATTTTGAAGACTTGGGAAACGAACTAGATTTTGGAATTTTGAAGACTTGGGAAACGAACTAGATTTTGGAATTTGGAAGACTTGGGAAACGAGCTCGATTTTAGAATTTTGAAGACTTGGGAAACGAACTCGATTTCAGAAATTTGAAGACTTGGGAAACGAACTCGATTTCAAATTTGGAAGACTTGGGAAACGAACTCGATTTTGGAATTTTGAAGACTTGGGAAACGAACTAGATTTTGGAATTTGGAAGACTTGGGAAACGAGCTCGATTTTAGAATTTTGAAGACTTGGGAAACGAACTCGATTTCAGAAATTTGAAGACTTGGGAAACGAACTCGATTTCAAATTTGGAAGACTTGGGAAACGAACTTGATTTTGGAATTTTGAAGACTTGGGAAACGAACTCGATTTTAGAATTTCGAAGACTTTGGAAACGAATTCGATTTCAGAAATTTGAAGACTTGGGAAACGAACTCGATTTTAAATTTGGAAGACTTGGGAAACGAACTTGATTTTGGAATTTTGGAGACTTGGGAAACGAACTCGATTTTAGAATTTTGAAGACTTGGAAAACGAACTCGATTTCAAAAAATTTAAAAAACGTTGCATACTTTTAGGCGCTATTAATAATTTGCCCCTAAAAGATTGCAACACTTTCTGAGAAATTTCAAAATAGCGCCTAAAAGTAGGCAACAATTTTAAAAATTTCAGAAAATGTTGCCTACGTTTAGATGCTATTATTGAAATTAGTCGGAAATTGTTGCATACTTTTAGGGGTAAATTATTAAAGCGCCTAAAAGTAGGCAACATTTTTGGAAAAAATTGGCACATGAAAATATGGAATTTTTTGGGAAAAATTTTTAAATTTGTAGCATACATATGTTGACTTCCGGTTAGCTGTTGCTCAGTCAGCAAATTTTTCTCTGCAAGCAGAGCCGAAAGCAGAGCCAGCAGCCCAAAGCAGAGAAAAATCTGAAATACCAGGCCGCCATGAACCAGCAGCAAGCAAATTTGGTTTTTTGAAAAACTTTAAAACGTTATATCTCGGCTATTACTAAACCGATTTAGACAAATGAGGTGTAATACATAAGAACAAGCAGATTTTTTTGAAGTCATTTGTGTTTTGATAAATTTTCACTAGATGGCGTTTTAAGCAGTTTGAATATTCTAACAGCCATAACTCGGCAACGAATAAGCCGATTTTGATAAATGTGGTGTTATAGTGTCTGTAGGAAGAAGCAGATTTTTAAGTTAAGTTTTAGAAAAATTATGTTTAAGCTATTTAGTCACAGGTCCAGGTACTCTCTTTACCTTATTTTTTCTTATACTTACATAATTCGCAATGATGTTTCTTACTGCAATGAGAATAAATTTTTGTTCTCAAACATTAGGAATACTTAGCTCAAATTTAATTATTCACAGTTGAGGCTACTGAGCCGAATATACTTCTTCCACCAATTTTTGAAGTGAAAACTTCTTATGGCACGTTGTGCGGCTGAGGAAAAAAGTATAAACTCGCGACACCGACCGTCATCGGGATTCCCCGTCATGAATGCGATAGTAAAATTAGAATGTTCTATTGTTTCTTTTGAATAAATATTCCAAGTGGAAGACAAAAAGCAAAGCAGACACACTAACTGACACATTTCATTCTCATTCAACGATTGTTATGCTTACATGTTTGTTTCTTTCAAATTCCGCGTTGTTGCGTTGACAAATTGAGAATGAGAGCGAGAGTAAAATTTGAATACATATTCCGTTTTTGTCTTCCATTGCATTGCCATATAAAAAGAAAACGCACACATACCAACTAACACACTAACTTGCCATTAAACGATTTGTTTTCACTTCTGTCGGCACTCCCGGAGTGCAACCTGCCGTTTTTTTTTTTGGAGTACATCGTTCAGCCATAGTTTCTCTTGAAGCTAAGGCTATCTTGAACTCATAATAAAGGTTGTTCAATTGAAATTCAGATAGCTATTTTTTTATTTAACTTTATATGTAACATTTCATGTTGTTTTTAGCTAAAATCCAATTTTAACTATGTCTCCCTTTGAATTTTAATTGTTCCTCCTTGAATATTAATTAAAGATAGTCTTAACTTCAAGAAAAACCATGTTTGAAGAGTCTGCTCCAAAAAAAAAAATAAAAAAAAAATCGAAGCCATGGTCGAGGTAAGATGACAATTTCGATTTTTTTTTTTATTTTTAAATTTATTTAATAACCAAAAGTAGGCGGAATTGAAGAAGAAGGCTTGGGATATTTCGACTTTTTAATTTCTATTCGATTTTTTCAACATTTTCCATATTACTTTAACTTTCTCCAACCTTTTAACTTTTTCCAATACATATATCCATAAGTATTTTTTCGTTTTTTTAACTTCTTTCAACTTTATTCGTCATTATCTTTATTTATTCTACTTTTTCATCGATTTTGAATTGTTTCAACATTTTTTAACCTCTTCAATTCTTTGAGAGTTTTTCAACCGCTTTCAATATTTTTTCGACTTCTTCAATTTTTCAGCATTTCAATTTATTTCAACAGTCTTTTGCAACTGTTTCAACATTTTTCAAACTTTTTTCAAATTTTTACATTTTTTCTCGACTTGTTCAAGCTCTTCAACGTCTTTTTAACATTTATTTAAAAGGTACTTTCAATGCAGTGTTAGGTATGTGAGTTTTGGCATGGCCGAATATTTTTAGTTTTAATTTATTTTTATTTCACATTTCTGTCTAAAATGTGTCAGAGCCAAAATATTCTATCCTTATTTGGATCGTATAATTTCATTTTACCCTCAGAGCGTTCTCAAAAGTCCAAGCCTTAATTTAATAGTACTTTTGGATTCATCATTTTTGATAGATATAAGACAATAAAATACCTTTAACGAATTAGTACCTTATTCAATTACATAGAGTAAAGTTTTCTCAACTGGGCACAGAAAAAACCAACTTAACCCACATAAAACTGAATTTTTATGTGGGTGTTTTTTTAAATTGCGGTTTCTCAGTAAATATTAGGAAAAAGTTAATGAAATTTTCGTGATAGGACAAGAAATGTTTTACAATTTATATGAAATAAAGTTTTTATAAAAATTTCGTTTATTATTTAAAAAAAATTAAGTTAATAAACAAATAGAATTTAAACCAATTGTTCCGAAACAAAATTTTTCCACAGAATTGTTCTGTAAAGTCCACACAACTCTTTCCAGACAAAAAATTTTAGTACGTTAGGCCTAGTACCTAGGCAATTTTACTCACAAAAACCATCCGATAAGAAAAATTTTAATTTTACAATTCAAATACAATTAAAAAAAAAAAAAACACTTAAAATTTTTCTTATCGGATGGTTTTTTCTGTGCCCACTTGAGAAAACTTTACTCATATTCTATGGCCTATATACGGGAATGCATGAAAATTACCTCTTTTTATTGATTTTTGACTTCAGCATTTTGAGTCCGCTTTGAGCAAATATATACTTAAAATATTTGTTAAAAAATAGATTTTCATCTTGAATATTAAAAACATAAGAAAGAAAGGTTTTTGGATTTAAACGGAGCAATTGAAATTTGGTAACTTTTTTTGAAAAGACCATAAAAGTCACTTTTTTGGACTTTGACTCCATCAAATCCTATTCGATTCTCATTAACAGCAAAAAAATAGAAGATAAAATTATTTTTTGAATAGTGTTCAACAGATTAAGGTCGAAAAAAATTCATAGAAATATGACCAAATAAATAGAAAAAGTGCAGAAAAAAGGGTTTTTTTTGGGAATATCTTGAAAGCGATTCTTAAGAAAAAAAAAAAATGGTTGTCATTTTGGGAATCTACGCCCCAAAATACATAGAAAAAAGTGAAATCAGATCTTTTTATACAAACTAGTGTTATCAAAACCAAAAAAAAAAAATGAAATCGTTCTACCAATGCATCACAATTCTACTGCAAGCATTTTCCACAGTTCCAGCAGAACAAAGTTTTTCTGTCTTAAAATGATTGAAATCGTATTTAAGGTCTAAAATGACAGAATATCTCTTGAATGGATTGGCTCTGGGAAATATTCATAATGAAATTGTTGAACTATTTTCCCAGAGACTAGACTACTGATTAGATTGTTGTAATATGCCAAAAAATATAAATATTGCTCATTGAAAAATTCAATCTGTGAAAGTTCAATGTGAAGTTGTAGGGTTTGCTGAAGATGACAAATTAGGAATTCCTGGTTTCTAAAATCCAAAGTTGGTGAAATCAAAATTTGGAATAAAATCTCAAACTCATTCGAAGTTTGGGATTTTATATGAAATAGAGAAATGATACAAGTTGGTTAGGATTTAGGATTAGCTTTTTATTAATTCCTTTGAGTTCTTACCTCGATGAAGGTTATTTTTCAAGTGCTTTAAGGTCAATATTTTTCGACTTAAGGTCACAAAGTTAAATACCATAATACCAACATATGGAATAAAAACATTTATAACCGCTTACGATCTATGATACAAGATGCCATCTGCTGGCGACTAGAGATATGTTTTTTCTAAATAATAGGTTTGCCATCAGGCATAAACACAAACAATGTGTGTTTTCATTTAAAAATTGTCAGCACCCACCCCCTCAAGAAAATCCTAGATCCGCCACTGCACTTCAGTATTTTAACTATCAGCTTTGGACAATTTGGCTATTGGCGGTTTGAAAAAAGCACTCAATAAAGTTGCGTAGAAGACTTAATTACTTATATAATACATGCTTAAATTTTAGTTACAACATTTGTTTAAAATTACCACTTAGGCGATCATGTAGACCCACTCCGGTGGACCGAATTTTTCCGAAAAAAGTATTCTTGTCTGTCTTGAATATATTAAGAGCGCGGAAGCATAAAGTGATACAAGGCTTAAATCAGTAAATTTTTTGATAGAGCGCACTGCAGAAGAAACTTCGATATTAAAAAAGCTACACACATTTTGACAATAATTCGATTAAACACCAGACACCACTGGGATATTTCAATAAGAATTTTGAAAATAATTTTTAAAAAGATTAAATAGGAAATTAACCACTGTAAGGGATAGCGAAAAATGAAACCCAATATTTACGAACGGACCAAAAATTAACAATGGGACGGGAGCGGTATTCTACTTGAGATGGCTAAAGCTACGCGAACTGTTTAGGGTCCAATAGCACCGCACCGTTTTCCAGGCTGAAATACATATGTGCCATCGGACAAGCGGCGATACTATTTAGGTTAAAGAAATTACCTTTATCATTTTTTGTTGACATTATATTTTGTTGAAAATTCCCTTAAGTACATTTATTGTAAAATGTTATCACAATTGGAAACGCCCTTAGCTCAGCATTAACCCTACTATCGAAAAATGCATACACTTTAGCTGTAATTGAATTGCATTGTCTCTTGGTGGAGTTGTAATTTATTTTGTTAAAAGGCATTTAAATTAAATTGATTCATTTTATTAAAGCTCATTCATTCTGCGACAATGTCATGTCGGACAGTCTTACAGATTTGCTACTGCTACTGCATAGTATTTGGAATTGTAGGAATTCACTATGACTTCAAAAATCGGCAAGTGCTGTCAAATCGTTGGCTGCAAGGTTTTGCTATTATCAGCAATATTTTGCTGGTTGCATTGATGCCACTAATGAGAGCAATTGGTGATGGATACAAAACAACGTTCTTTGTCAACAATGCAATATCTGAAGTTTATAATTCTATCTTTGAACACATTATCAACGTAGCAGTATTTTACTCAATTTTGTCACGATACAACCGAGAAAAAAGCTGCCGGAACGTTTTGCAGGAATTGTTAACATTAGAGAAACAATTCTTCTGTAAGCAGCAACAAAAAGATGGAATGAATTTGATCCTATACATAAAAGTTCTTACGACAATGTCTTATGATATTGGAGCAGTTTTTATGTACTTCAGTTTACTTCTGAGCTATCATTGATGTCAATCACCCTTATGATTTATTATGCAGTCACACAAAGTATGTTTCACTGGGTTATGCTTCAATATTTTGCTTCGATGTGGCATTGCTGTAAGCGTTTACAAATGTTAAATTTTAAATTAAAGAATTTAGTGCAATTGTTGGGAACGCCAGGTGTTAAATCTACACAGTTCTGCAAAGATTTAAGCAATGAATTGACTGAGGTGACGAATATTCATTATCAACTAAAAGTCTTAATTGATAAGTTGTGTAACATTTTTGCGAGCTCGATACTTTTAATGCTGTCTTATTATCTTATGTATAACGCTGGAGTTGGATATACTGTTATGTTATTGTATAACAATTATCTCCAAAGTTCTTTCAAAAATTTGATGTACTTTGCTTTTATATCTTTTTTCATAAGTCTAATCGATTTATATCTATACTTTTGGGTCTGTGACGTAATAATGACGGCTCCGCAGTATATGTGTGAAATTTTAAGGAGTTTTCATACCACTGCCGAATCAACAATGAGTTTTGAAAGAGAGGTGATAAATTGTTCAATTTTCAAAATTAATTTTTTTAAATTTTCCTTTCTTTTTTAGACTGAAGTATTGTCTATGCAGTTGATGCATAGAAGTTCTGGAACAAACATATTCGGAATGTTTGACTTGAATAAACGAACAGCATTTGGGTTTTTTGCCTACATCTTGGCACAGGTTATACTTTTGGTGCAATTTGATATTAAGACTCGATTTGAATTATAGAAATAATTTCTTATTACAAACCAACTTATTGCTATATAGGAGTTCAAAACTTTCGAACAGATTTAAAAAAATAAACAGTTTTCTTTCAAAACATACGCTCAACATTTTATTTATCCTTATATGACTGCCAAGGTGCTTCCAAAGAGCACAAATAGGTGTAGGAAGCCGAAGAGTCTCTCTATCGCTAGAGTTTCTGGTTTACAAAACTTAAGAGCAGCAGAGATACAAAGGTTAGCTTATGTAAGATATCTGAATATTTCTAAGTATATATAAAAAAATCTGTTAAATTCTTCGGTATTTAGATAAAGAAACAAGGGGTCAAGTTGTTTTCGTAGTTCAAACTGCCTAGTTAAGCCAGTCGTCAAATCATTACAAAGTAGTTAGATGCTTACGTAGTTTACGTTCAATCCGAGATCTTAATGAAAGCGTTTTGTCTCTGGCTGGAGGGTTTGGTTTGATGGTTTGTCAGAGTAAGAAAGTTTTTGATTTATGTAATAGCATCAATTCTTTTATATCAGTTTTCATTTCTTGATTTCATTGAGCTGTGGAAAAGGTTTTATTGCACACCACAATGCGGTGTTCCCCTGCAACTGTTTAACTTAAGTTTGGAATTTATTCTTAGTTCAGTTTGCTAGTAGCTTTTCGTTCAGATTAACTATGAAAATTTTAACGACATATAACATTTTTGATGGAGGACACATGGTTGGCGATCGACTATAGCAATAATGTATTTTAATCTAAAAGTAGTTAACATTTTGTATATTTCAACGTCTTAACTTATTTCATTAAAAAAAAAAACATTATTCTATTTCGGTTATAACATTTAATCCACGACTGTAATGATCGAATTTGCACAGTCAAATTCTTGTTTAAATTATAGAAATTGATTGTCTTTTCTATTCATTTTTCATATTTTGTTAATGTATAATTTTAATTTTGTTATTGTTACTTTCGAAAATGAAGATCATTAATTTCGAACAAAGAGCAAGCATAAAACTTGTAAGATCATTTAGTCATTTGGCTGCATACTTTGAAAGAATAAAGTAGTACATATTATTCAAACCCAAACTCTGAATAATTTTACTATTTATGTTCTGGCGACTAAATAATTAAAAACACTACATAAAATCCACTAAACACCTAATAATGGGAAACCAACTCTGGTGGAAGCGAACTCTATAAATTTTACAGTTTGAACAACGCCACTTGCTCATCGGCTGATGATGATAAAAACATAAAATATATAACGATAAATAAAATAAAAAAAATAATATAAAAATATATCATGCTTCAACGTAACTCCGTAGATGCCGTGACATTGCATATTCATCTATCTCACGTTTTTCCTGGGGCACCGACACACAATATATCGCAAAGGCTTAGGATAAATTTCTGAAATGTTCCATCACGTGTCTTGACTGCCATAATCCAAACGAAAAAGTTTCCGTAAAGTTCCTTGAGGATAAGAATGACGATGATCCAAAAGACGTGCAACTCGAATTTTGGAATGAGAAGATTGATCAAGGTGATGAGAGCATTTTTTAAAGTTCATTTGAACCGGTCTGTATTACGACATTTTGAACTTTGTAAATATTTTATCTTGGAAATAGTTTTAGGTATATTTTTTAATGACGGTTTTTGTTAGTAAAACTGAAATCAGCAAGTCAAATGAGACCCGCTTGAACAAAAGCTGAGATATAAGCGTGGAAAGATTTCCTATTTCTTAAATTTTTTCAAGCATTGCACTGATCAACTACCAAAGCCTTGTCATAGGGAAGAAAAAAAATTTACTGCGTTTTCTCGTTGTAATTTGCTATTGCTTTTAATTTTTTATAACAACAACGCTTAATTGAGAAACAATATCAATTACAATGAGAGAGAGAGAGAGAATAGTAGATTATGTTTTCTTTTCAGTTAATCTGTGCGTTGCTTGAAAAAATTTAAAAAATAAGAAATCTTTGCACGCTTATATCTTAGCTTTCGTTTAACTGATCTCGAAGCTGATAACTTTCGGGAACTCTGCTCGATAAGTACTTTAATTTGATATATCGTCAAATATTGCCGTCAGATCCCGTTATTTTTTATCATTTTAACCCGTATAAGCCCAGCTTTTTTAAAATCACTTTTTGTAATCTTTTTATCAGTATCAGGGCACTAAGAGGCTTCAAAAAGAATATACTTATCGAGTTATTCCTATCCCTTTCGTGGTTTTTGGAAAAAGTACCGCCCCAAAAATGGGGCACTAGGCATGTCAGTGCGTATTTAAAATATATGGAGTAATTGATGCAAAATCGTTTATATTAACACGAAAAAGTTTTATTTTATGAATTCAATGCGATTTTAAAAGTATACATTAATGAAAAGATTCAAAACAATTAGTATGGCAGCCAACATCACATTCGCGACACTTTTTGGTAGTATTTTTATAGCATTCAGCACATCTTATTTGCGTCGTGCTGGATATAATTATGTGTCCTTGACCGTCCAGTCGAACCCCATCAGGTACCCTTCGTCTTTTATATGTACGTTGGCTTTAGTGGACGGCCCAACGAACGTTGATTGGAATATTTTCCTGAATAGACAAATACTAGTTATAAATTGTATGAAAAACAAGGGTTGGATTACTTACCTAGATAAGTGTTAGTTATAACTCGTAAGAAATTCAAATAATCCAAACTACCTTTGGCTTCACCCTCTGGAGACAGTCTATTAAGTTGGAAAGCATTGTTTACCGAAACATTCAAAGTCCACATCAAAAGTTACCAGTACCATTTCTTGCGGTTCATATTAATACGGTAACATCCAACATTTTGATCTAAGCGGTCGGTTCCGCCCATGTATCTATTATATTGCTGAATTGTTATCCTCCTCTTTTCGCTACTTGACCACCGCTGTGCAGATCCCATAGGCGCTAAACCTGAAAAAGTAGGCCTATATTAGAATTTTTTTATAATACATAAAAAAGTTTAGCTATTACATCTATTATAGCTTTCTTAGCTACTATGCTTGAAGCTTTAAGCCAAGTAAAAAGCTTATTCAATAAATAATGGAATCGCAAATTAGTTTGTTATTTTCGCTACAATTTTTTCATTAGCTTTTTCGAACTTTATCAACATACCCACTCAGACTATGAAACATAAACATATAGATATTAAAATATTTATTTGTATAACTTCTCCAATTCACTTGCTGAGATGTAATCACGGGAGCCATTAATCTGAAATTATTTTCGTATATTAAATATCATAAAATTTCAAAATTTAAATTTCAATTAAACCCATATTTATGATCGTCGCTTAACTAGTGTGTGACACCACTTACAAGAAAGTCTAATGTAAAATTATAATATTTAATTGCAATCTACACTTTATCTTTGGTAACGTAAATATGTTTTATTGCTGTTGCTACAAATTAAAACGTGTCTTATAATCGAATTCTACTAAAATTATAATTTGTTCCAAAATGAAAGCAAAAAAACTAAATGCCGTGCTCCTATCTAAGTTAAACATTCCGCCAATAATATCCTCTGATCTTATCGTCATCAACTTTAGGGATAACATTTCGGACTGAAACGAAGAATTAAATTGAAGGTACAGAACACTATGCAGAAATCAGAAATTCACCTACCTCATGTTCGAAATCCAATGACGTCATTGGTAATGAATTAAATTCTTTCAAAATTTCAGCTGTATTCTTGTGTGCTGCCGTCGTTGCGTCAGAAATCCAATAGAATAGATACAAATCAACGACTTGCACTACAAATAATATATATTCGAAATAAACCATGCTTTTAAGTGATATCTGGAAATAATTTTTGTACAATAATACAGTATAGTAACTAAATGCAGTGTTGCCAATTAGATTTAAAAACAACATTAAAAATATAGAGGTCTTGAAAATATCATTTAACTGCTCAATCAAGTTTTTAAGTCTATAGTGTAAGTCAGCAATTTCATGTAACTCCTTGTCCAAATCCTTATGCAAACGATTTTTTTTGAAATTTTTTGTTCCCATAACTTGAGCTATCTGCTGAATTTTAACGTTCAACATCCGAAATCGCTTGCAGCAATGCCAAATCATTACAAAGTACTGTAAGATCACCCAATCCAACATCGTTTGAGTTATAGCATAGTGCGTCATGTTAATCACCATTGTAGTCAGCGAGAAGTCAGCAGTCATTAACACTATAGTAACAGCTGCGCCAACTTCATAAAAAATTGTCCCAATGATCTTTGCGTATAAGACAAAGTTAATTTCATTATTGTCTTTATATTGTCCGAAATATTCCAACTCCATTTGCAATAATTCCTGCAGCACTTTACTGCAACGTTTTTCGCGTTGATAGCGATACAGGATCGTGTAAACTTGTGCCAAGCTACTCACAGTATCACAGATTATATCTGTCATCTCTAAAATGTTATTATTGGCATAGTAACTGTTTTCGTAATATTCTTCGAGCACCCTTATTATCGGCATTGAAATCAGCAGCAGAATATTGCTAAGGAATGCAAAAATTTGCAGCCAACGATTTGATAGCACTTGCTGCTTTCTGTGGTCGTAGCTTATTGTCACTATTCCAACAGCTACCCTGTAGTAATAGCAAATACGTATGACTCTCCAATGTGACATCTTCGAAGTATTCTGAGGATATAAATTGGTGTTGTAAATTATACCAATTATGTAGTTACGTTACAGCAAATATTTAATCAATTAACTAAATTTAGATGCATAGATAGTTAGAGGCCTTTTATATATGTGGCGATTTATCTTTTAGGGTGGCTTTAATTTCAAATATATTAAAAGTAGAAAAATATACATATTCCTTAATAAGAACGTTTCGCAAGAGTACTTCTTGTTCTTATTAATTATTTCTTTATTTACCCATTCCAGACTAGTTATTAAGTAATTAAACACTCATTAACAGAGGAATTTTTGAAATATTCCAGTGCAGGCCAGAGTTGAGTTATCTGGTAAATATATTTTTCACTAATTCCAGTCTAATTGGATCTAGGTCAAAATTTTGAGATTTAAATTAGGTTGTCAGCTTTTGAAAATCACCAATTTTTTTCTAATGAAAAACTCTGCCAAAAATCGAAAAATTAGATAATCATATCAGTTTCTCAGCTTCAGCTAGTCTAATATGTCTTTTATGCAATACAATAGTAATGATCGCATTTTGAAGAAGGCATAAAATTGAGTTTATATTTCTTTGCCGTGCCGGAATGACTTAAGTATGTACTTTCAACTACGATTCGGATACAAAATATATCAGGGATTGATCGACATTTGGAGTAATGATCTTGGATTTGGTTATAGCCGGACTTACCGAGTGGCCTGCGTTGCCATGGTCCCGGGTCTCCATCACGTTACAATGGTTGAAAAAAAAAATTAATAATGCAATAAAAATGTAATAAATACAAAAAGTTCAAGAAAGTGAACGTCAAAAACAGATTGCGGACGAGTTTGGACCAAGTTCAATTAGCTAATTTAGTTCTTCTCAGTATAGAATCTGACATTCTTTTCAGTTTAAATGTTGACAATCTTATTACATCTTTTGCAAATAGAAAATGTTGCAGAACATCCTGAAGATTGATTGTATTCAGAATTGCAAATATAGTTATTATATTCAAGTGTCTCAAGTATTTTATTTTATTTTGATTTACAATAACATGAAAAATGTTTGGGCCCCACATGACATTAGTCCCAGGGTCTCAGATTTCTAAATCCGGCCCTGGATTTGATGGAGAGGATATAGGACGAAATGTAGTTAGCGTCGACTTTATTCCATTTGATAACGAAGACTTGAACGACAATATACAAATATTAATAATTATAACGAGATGTCTCATGCAATTACTAGTTTATTCGTAACCGAATATTGGCAAGAGAACGACAATACACATCGTCTCGTACGGATCAGAAACTAGATTTTCAAGCCAAAAAAAATATGGTATTGGCGATTTTTCACCAATGCAACTGATGCTGCTTTGGTTGACGCATGAAAATGCTTTTGGTGAAAATGTCAAAAGTCTTCGAAGACTAGTTTTATGGTATTTGTCCCAATAAAAGTAAAATATTTAAAGGCCAATAAAATAAATATCAATAAAAATTGACCTCAAAATATATATAACAAATATTTATCATTTTCGCCAAAAACAAGCATTTTTAGAACCTAATTCTGGCTACTGGATATTTAAATACCCATACCAAATCTCAAGTAATCAGCAAGGTATAAAAATAAGTTCACCTGTCAGGGTTCTCAGATTGGGGGTTTTTTTCGCAATTTTGGGGAAAAAAAACTTGTTATGGAGAAATATTGGGGAAACGGAGAGTTTGGGGAAAAGGCTTGGGGAAAAAAATTGGGTTTTGGGAAATTTCGGGGAGAAAAAAATATAAAAGTCCAAAAAAAAAAATATGGCTTAACATGCTCGAGAATTAATAACAGCTTTAATGATTGCTATCACGAGGCCTTCTGAACGTTACCGAACTAATATGTAAAAAAGCTCAATGATGCGAGAACCGTACGATGGCGAGTTCTCCTTTTTCACCGATGGAGGAAGACTGAAAACACAGAAGAGTTCTGGAGTGAAGTATGCCTGTATAAATAAATAATAATAATAAATAAATATTAAGCATATTTTTCATAAGTGTTTTAAGTCTTCCATTCTCAAATGCGAGCGTTGAGCGGGCTTTTTCAATGATGAACATGAAATGAAGTAATCGGTTGAAAACAAAAACGGCTGATCACATTATGAGAGTTAGGTACACACTTCAAAAAGACTGCTGCATTAAATTTGAGCCAACTGAAGACATGTTAAGAAAATTTAATTCTGAATAAGTTTCCAAAATCGATAATGACGGCAAGATGCAAGCAGAAGAGTTATTTTCATTATTCGATTAGTATATAACAATATTAATGAAACATACATATATATCGGTCATTCTTTGAGTAATTACACCTTTTTTTTGACTTTGAATTTTTTGAAACGAAATATTTCGAAAACTATAGGAAATTAAGCAAAAAAAACATGATAGCGGTATTCACGATCTATAGCATTTGGTCTTATATTGCATTTTTGTGATATTTGTAGTAAATTTGATATATTAACAAAAACAAAACAATTGCTTTTTTCAAATACTATGAACAAGTTACAATAGGGTTTTGTCATTGTATTTTTGATATTCAGAGTATTTGAAAAAAGCAATTGTTTTGTTTTTGTTAAGATATTAAATTTACTACAAATATCAAATTTATCAAAAATACACAATACAACACCAAATGCTACAGATCGTGAATACCGCTATTTTTAAATAAATATAATACCATGTTCTTTTTTTTTTTTTACTCTATTCCCCATAGTTTTCGAAATATGTATTTCGTTTCAAAAAAGTTCAAGTCAAAAAATGTGCAGTTATTTACATAAAGAATAACCGATACACTCCTACATACAAATACACTATATATATCTGGACTTATACTATGTATATTAAATGAATGTATTTATTAAGCAAAAACACAAACTTACAGTCTCTATGTTAAACAAAAACATAAAATAATTATTCTCTATCTACTACTTATTATTAAGCGAGCTAAAATTGTATGTTTATATGTATTTGGGACGTTCCATGTCAACCGGGACAGTGGTTTGCCCAAAATTGCAATTCATGAGCGCAGCGGAAAAACGTTTTTAAGGTGTCAAAATGTTCGTATGCTCAAGAGCTTTCATATGAGAACGGGTGTTTTGGAATTTTTTTTTTTAAGGAAATGGCGACCATAAAACGGTGCCTACATATAGATATCTATGTGTAAATAGGCAGTTGGTAAACAGCCATACTCATAATCGCTTAATTTTTTTATTTTTTAAGAAGGCTGTGAAGAGAGGGAGTGCTGTGTATACTTTTTTTTCAATAGTAGGTGGTGCCACGCCCCTAACGGAAAGTATGTTGCCATGACTAAGCTAATGGACCGATTTTAATAGAATTTGGTTTGGCGATAGACTGAACCATAAGAAAAGTAATAAAAATATAAATATAAAAGCCATGTGGTGTAAATTCCAAGAGAATCGATTGAACAGTCTTTGAGAAAGTGATATTTAAAAAATATTTTTGTGTGAGGGCCACCCTAAATAAAATTTTTGTATCCTTAACTAAGCCTCTTAACATATGAGCTACGTGGTTTAAATTCGGTGTGAATTGACTAACCTGTCTTTGAGAAAATGATATTTAAAAATATAATTGTATGAAGGCCACCCTAAGTATGTACTCTAAATAAAATTTTTACAATCTAATCTGTGTCACTTCACATAAAATTCATGTGGTGTAAATTATGTACATGAGAATCGACTTAGCGGACTTCGAGAAAATGATAGTATTAAATAAATATTTTTGTATGAGGGCCATCCTAAATAAAAGTTTTGTGGCCCAAGCTATGCTTCTTGACATAAGAGATGCGTAGTGTAAATTTGGTGTGAATCGATTTATTCGTCTTCGTGAAAATGATATTTAAAAATATATTTGTATGAGGGCCACCCTAAGTATGCACTTTAAATAAAATTTTTCCCATCCAATCTGTGCCCCTTAATAAAAAAGCAATACGGTGTAAATTTCATGAGAATCGATTTGCCTCTCTTTGGGAAATCGCTATTTTTAAAATATTTGGGTATGAGGGCCACCCTAAATATGCACCCTAAATTAAAATTTATAGCCTATAACACCCGCCTGATCGATACTAACATACTGTAAAAATTTCATCAAGATCGTCTCGATAGTTTTCGCGACCATAAAGGACATACAGACAGACAGACAAGAAATGAATTTTATATAATAGATACAGGACTGAACTTTATTTCGGTTTTAAGTTTTTCAAGACTGTAACAGTGGCGTGGCACAGCCCTTAACGTTAATTTTTATAATGTGATATCTCGCAAACCATTTAACATATTAGTAGGCGTGGCACCTCCCATACAAGCTAAGACAGTTTAAGGTTATATTTAGTGCTCTGTATTAGTGATCCTAATAAAATTTGGTATAAAGATGTCGGTTACCATAACCTTTTAAGTTTAATGAATTTTAATGGGATTACATCAGTAGGCGTGGCACCTCCCATACATGCAAAAAACGTTAATAGTTATATTTAGTATGCTGTGGGAGTAATTTCATTAAAATTTAGTGCAAAGGTGTCGGTTACTATAAGCTTTGAAATTAAACGAAAATCGACGAGATTGCTTTAGTGGGTGTGGCACCTCCCATATAAGCAATATACATTATGCCATATTTAGTGTACTATTGGAGTAATAGTTTTTAAATTTGGTGTAGAGGTGTCGGCCACTATAATATCTGAAATTATATGAATGTTGACGGATTTTCAGTGAGCTTGGCACCTTCAAAATCCTAACCTAACAAAATTTGGTTTCAATATATTTAGTCTCATTCAACTTAGTTCAAGTTTTTCAACCTCTTTCAACTGCTTCATTATTTTTCAACCTCTTTCAACTTTTCTCAACATTTTCCATATTTTTTTGACTTTTTCAACCTCATTCAACTTTTTTAGAATTTTTCAACCTCTTTCAACTTTTTTCAAGATATTTTTTCAACTATTTTCCATATTTTTCGAATTGTTCAACCTTATTCAACGTTTTTCGAGTTATTCAATCTCTTTCAACATTTTCCATATTTTTTCGGCATTTTCAACCTCTTTCAATTTTTTTCAAGTTTTTCAACCTCTTTCAACTGTTTCAACAGTTTTCAACGTCTTTCAACATTTCTCAACAATTTCCATAATTTTTCGACTTTTTCAACCTCATTCGACTTTTTTCGAATTTTGTAAACTTCAAACTTTTTTGAGATTTTCAACTTTATTCAAAATTTCCAATTTTTTTGAGTTTTTTCAATCTCTTTCAAATTTTTCAACACTTTTCATACGGGCATTTCCACGAAAACGGAAGTTTTTGACCCGTGCGACACCTTGGTTTTTTGTTATTATCTTGAAAATGATAAATTGTCCAAATTCAAACTAATCACCAATTATAAAGCTAATTAGGAACTATAAGTTAAACCTATTGTTAAAACAAAAATCCGTTTCATTTTGATTTTTTTTTTACCATAAATGTGTTCGACGGTCGAACGGGACCCATGGAAATGCCCATATGTTATCGACTTTATCAGAATTTCTCACCTGTTTCAACCT
This sequence comes from Tricholauxania praeusta, assembly GCA_949775025.1. NCBI lineage: Eukaryota > Metazoa > Arthropoda > Insecta > Diptera > Lauxaniidae > Tricholauxania > Tricholauxania praeusta. Next base: position 96,054,924 of record OX459031.1, read on the forward strand.
CTCTCAATTTTTTTCAACATTTTCAATATTTTATCGACTTTTTCAACCTCTTTCAATTTATTTCGGCGTTTTCAACCTCATTCAACTTTCATCGAGTTTTTCAACATTTTGCATGTTTTTTGACTCTTTCAGCCTTTTACCTGTTTCAAAATTTTTGTTTGATCTCTTCCATATTTTCCGACTTTTCGAACATTTTACAGCTTTTTTAACCTCTTTTGCCGTTTTACTACATTTTCCATATTTTATTAAGGTCTTTCATCTTTTTAAGTACTTTCCATATTTTTCGACATATGCAATTTAACCTCATTTCACTTTTTTAAAATATTGCATATTTTTTCGACTTTCTAAACCTCAAAACGAAAAACCGAACTAGGGTCGGTCACCTGGTACTCTCTATGTAAAACGAAAACCTTAAACAACTATACTCTATTTTAAGCAATAACTAAATTACTATTCTCTATATTAAACCAAAACGAAATTACTATTCTCTATGTTAAACAAACCCGTTAAAAAACTATTCTTTATGTTTAACAAAAACATATACAAATATTCTTTATGTTATGGGCATTATCGATGGAAGAATAATTTCACCTGATTTGCTTGCGCCAATTCCATTCAATGTCCCAAATATGTTCCACATTCCTTATCACAGAACTAATTATAGTTCTAATGAGCCCATTTCTAGATGTCTATCTAATTGTAATGCATTCGCTAACCAATTACATTTTAGATTAAATAAAATTGCTTTCAAAAAATATCTTGAAGAAATAATTGTTCCTATATAGTTAAGTTATATAAATGTATATATATATTTACCGATAGTTTTTATTACTGTATTCTGTAAGGGTACAACCCGGTGGATGAAAATAAAATAAATAAAATAAATATACAGACACTGATAGATTTTCTTCAAAAATATTTTTTAAAAAATTAGTTATGTATCTACACATAGTCCCTCAGCAGTCAATTATCTTTATTTAAATCAGGGGTCGGCAAAACACAATGTGTGTGATGTACTTCAGCTCAATTGAGCTATGAAAAATCAAATTTTGCCGACCCCTGATTTAAATACACAGATAGTTAAAAGGCTTTTATATTTGTGGCGATATATCCTGTGGGGTGGATTCAATTTAAAAGAAATTACGGGAATCGTTTAATAATAGAAAAATGAATATATACCTTAATAAGAACGTTTCGTAAGAATGCTACTTGCCCTTATTTATTATTTCTTTATTAATGCAATAGTTATAAAAAATAAGTAATCACAGGTGCGGTCCAGAGAACGAGCAGGCGCTCAAAAAAAAAAAGACGTATACAGAATTATCAACACAAATCGTTGCTTGTGGTAGTAGGCACCACTGACTGTCAGCTATGAACTTTTGGGGTGTTGGCAGTTTGACAAAACATTTTGGTTATGTCCGAATATTTGACTACGTAGGCAATACTTAAACTGTTGAAGGTCATGATGATCACGTAGACCCACTTCGGTAGACCTAATAATTCCGAGAACAGTGTTATTGTTTGCCTTGATTTAATCTACAAGTCAATATATATATGAAACCGTAAGTGTGCGGCAGCAAAATGTGATGCAATGCTTATGTAAATCAGAAAACTTTTTGATAGAGAGCACTACAGATTAAACTTCGATTTCAACAAAACTATGAACTCATTTTGACAATAATTCGATTAACTACCAGACATCACTGGAACGTTTCAACCTGAATTTTGAACTGAATTTTTCAAAAGATTAAAAACCACACAAAACAAAAAATTAATTGTAAAATGGAAATTGGAAACACCCTTAGCTCAGCATTAACCATAGTAACGAAAAATGCATACAATTTAACTGTAATTGAATTGCATTGCCTCTCAGTGGAGTTGAAATTTATTTTGTTAAAAGGCATTTAAATTAAATTGATGCATTTTATTAAAGCTCTTTCATTCTGCGGCAATGTCATGTCGGACAGTCTTACGCATTTGCTACTGCTACTGCTTAGTATTTGGAATTGTAGGAATTCACTATGAATTCAAAAATCAGCAAGTGCTGTCATATCGTTGGCACCAAAGTTTTGCTATTATCAACAATATTCTGCTGGTTGCATTGATGCCACTTATGGGAGCAATTCGTGATGGATACAAAGCAAAGTTCTTTATTAACAATGCAATATCTGAAATTTATAATTCTATCTTTGACAACATTATCAAAGTTTTGCAGGAATTTTTTTACATTAGAGAAACACTTTTTCTGTAAGCAGGAGCAAAGAGCGACAATGCCTTATGATATTGTAGCGGTTTTTTATAAACTTCTTTTCACTTCTGAGTTATCATCGATGTCAGTCAGCCTTATGATTTATTCTGCACTTATACAAAGTATGCTTCACTGGGTTATGTTTCAATATTTTGTGTCGATGTGGCATTGCTGTAAGCGGTTACAAATTTTGAATGTTAAATTGGAGAATTTAAAACAATTGATGGGAATGAAAAGTGTTAAGTCTCCACAACTCTGCAAAATCTTAAGCAATGAATTTACTGAAGTGACGTATTTTCATTATCGACTCAAAGTTTTTATTGAAAAGTTGTATAACATTTTTGCGATACTTCGATACTTTTAATGCTATCTTATTATCTTATATACATATAATGCTGGACTTGCATGCACTGCTATGTTATTATATAATAATTATCTCCAAAGTCCTTTGAAAATTATTACATATGTTCTTTGTGTTTATATTTGCTTCATAAGTCTAATCGATTTATATCTATACTTTTGGGTCAGTGACGCAACAATGACAGCTCCGCAGTATATGGCTGAAATTTTGAGGAATTTCCGTACTGCTGCCAGTTCAACGATGAATTTTGAAAGGGAGGTGATCAGTTTTTCAATTTTCGAAAGTATATTTATTAAATTTTCCTTTCTTTTTTATATTGCAGTATTGTCTATGCAGCTGATGCATAGAAGATCTGGAATAAACATATTCGGAATGTTTGAGTTAAATAAACCAACAGCATTTGGTTTTTTTGCCTACATCTTAGCACAGTTTATAGTTTTTTTACAATTTGATATTAAAACTCGATTTGCATTATAGAAATAATTTATTGTTACAAACGAACTTATTGCTAAGGTGGAATTCAAAACTCTCGAACAGATTTAAGTAATTAAACAGTTTTCTTTCAAAACATTTGCTCAACATATTATTCATGCTTATCTTACTGTTAAAATGGTTCCGAAGAACAGTACCCAAGTAGAAATTTCAGTCAGCGTTCCGTCACTGTGACCACACATTCGGTTTGTTTCGGTTAAGTATTTGTGTAGATAACTACTCAAATCCCGCTATGTTACGTAATTGTTACGTAACCGTTTCCAAGTGGGGATATGGAAGATATAGGGATATGTGTAGTTATTGTTACTGAATTTGTGACCACAATGTGTAGTTATAGCGACCCACACGCAGACGTTTTTGTGTAGGAAATATTTTACTTTTAAGTTACTTTTATCATTGTACTATACATACATAAATGAATACAATGGTAAGAAGCATTAATATGCATGCGTATTATTATTATTTATGCGCTTACTAAATATCGAATATTTAGTAATATATTAAAAATATTAAAAAAATTATTAGTAATCAAATGCTTTTTAAAATGCTAGAATGATCTTAAAACGTTTATTAGGTGTTTTAAATGTATGATTATAGCCTTATTGAGATAATTTGAGCCTTAAATTTGCATAATAACTTTTTTAGAAATTATTTACAATTATAAATCAAAATGGATGTCTTATGAAAAATGGCGTCAGGCTTATTTGTGACCGCATCATATGTTGTGACCGATTGTGTCTACACTCTTACCATTCAGTACAAAACTTATGTTCTGTTACCTACACAGTGTGGTTAACATGACTTAATAACATTTGACACAATTGTGATCAAACCTACACAATAACTACACTAAGTGCTTAGTTAGTGTGTACCTTTAAGGGCGAAGCTGTTTAATCTTAAAAATTTCAATTTAACTCATTATTAATTAGAGTGATTCAAAAAAATAATTGTGTTTTTTACTATATGTAAGCGGATATCAATAGCATTACACATCTTGACAACGCTCCTCAAGAGATTGCCATCAATATTGAATACTGGATTAGCGCCGCCTGTTTGAATTTGTCAATTCAACCCCTATCTTGTTCGAAAATTCGATAGCCCTTACAACTTGAACAACTTTTAAAATCAATCTATTTCTTCAAAAGCTGACAACTTCAAACAGGCGGCTCAAATCCAGTATTCAATATGATGAGAATCCTATGAGGAGCATTTTCAAGATATGTAACGCTATAAATATCCGCTGACACATCGTAAAAAAACATTTTTTTGAACCGCTCTACTTTCAAAATGTTATGTACACATATGTGACCGAAATGTGTCTCTAACTAAATTTGTGTGCGAAATGGTCACATTTTGAGTCACTTTTACCGATTTGTGCCTAAAATATCGTGGTTCCCATTAGGTAACTTTTAAAAGGAACTGTGTAGTTATTGTTACTAAAATTTGACCCAAATAGGATCAATTTGGTACACAAAAATTACTGAAATGTTACCATAAAGTCAAACTGACCTTTTAGGCATTTTTTCAGTTAATAATCGGTTAATGTGACTCAATACAGTCAAAGTTACTTTATTTACACAAAATTTAGTCACAATAACCACACTGTGACTCGCACGCGAATTTTGTGACCTTAAAAGTCACAAATTTCTACTTGGGTATACAAGTAAAATACCTTAAGTGGCATACCTTTCGAAATATGTGATCAATCATACTAAAATTTGGCGAAAGACTGTTGGTTATGGAAAGCTGTTTCTGGATAAAAATCTGACCATTTTACACCACTGGGTGTGTTAGCGCCCTAAATTTTAAGACTAATTGCGGCATATATCGGAAACTATACAACCTATTGGGCTAAGATTTGGTATGTGGATGTCAATGACGAATATAATTTAGTAACCCAAAAGTAGGCGAAATTGGAGAAGTGGGGCTGGCACATTTAAATTTCTTAGTTTTTATTCGATTTGTTTCAATGTTTTCCATATTCTTTCGACTTTATCAATCTTTTAATTTTTTCTAATATATCCATATGTATTTGTTTGACTTTTTCAACATGTTTCATTTTTCATCATTATTTTGTTTATTTTAAGACTTTTTTTCTTAACCTTTTTCATCTTTTTAGAATTTTTCAACAGCTTTCAACTTTTTTGAACATTTTCATATTATTTCGACATTTTTTAAATTTTTTCAATACTCAGAATTTCTTTCAACTTTCTTCAATGGTTTCCATATTCCAGTTTTTTACAACTGTTTCATAATTTTTCAACTTTTTTTATATTTCACATTTTTTTTCGACTTACTCAACCTCTTCAACGTCTTTAAGCATTTATTTAAAAGATTCTTTCAATGCATTGTAGGGTATGTGAGTTTTGGTCTGGTCGAAGATAACACCTTAACTTGTTTTTTATTTATTTGAACAATATAAAACGCCAAATCAAATGTATTCGTTCAATACACTAACATCATGTGTGGCTAACTAATTATTTTTGATCTTGGAGTATTGGTTAAAAAAATTAGAAACTTTAATTGCAAAGTATAGAATAAAAAGTAAAAATAAAGCCCCATACGAAACATTCGTACAATCCACCAAACAAACTTTATTTTATAATGCAAAATGCCAATGTGTTTTAAAAACAGAAATGTGCTCAGGCGGAATAATACACCACCCTAACAGAGTTTATAATGGATAAATTTAACGACAGGAAGCTAACTATTTCGGAGCAAGTTTCAATGGGTCAATACGAAGGAGACGCAATACTTATACCGACAGTGTCAAGTATGTAAGTACTTGGTATGGAATAAACATACCGTTCTGTTACATAAATTTAAACTCTCAACTAAATATATCGATGAACATTTACACGAAATCGTTAATCGAACTATTTTTGACAATGGGTATTACGCTTTTTCTGAAAATAAATTACTGTCAATGTTATTTGATAAAAGAATAGAAGTTCGCCAACTAGCTCTGAGGGAAACGTTAGAAAGAAATTGTGGAATCCAACTAAAGTCAGACTATTTAAAAAACAAATTGATTACTTTAATTGCACTGAATATTTCGAAATGATTGATTTGAAGGAGGATCGAATATTATTTGAACCTCCACTTACAGCGAATATTCCGTATGAACAATTGGTACTGTACATACATTGCCTTTGAATTTGATTTATAACGATTAAAATTTTCATTTTGTAATTTGCAAAAGATACTTTAATAAAAAAAATTAGCATTTGTTTCCAAGTACCGACTTGATTTGTTTCTTTTCTCGTCCAGCGATATACTATTTTACATCTGACGTCACTAGTTGTGGCTACCATTTGATCAGGGCTACCCAGGGCCGTGCTTAAGCATATGTTAGAGCCTAAAGTCAGAATTGCTTCTAAAATTAAGTAAATATGTAAATTGAAATGCCATTAAATTTTAAAGTTGTAGAATTTCATCTCGAATACTTTCTGATATAAAACAAAACAAAAATCCTATACTTTGACGCTAAACCAAATTTCCAACTTTTTTAAGTTCGTGAACTCCTTGTAGCTACATAGTAGTTAGTTTTGACTTTGAAAAAATATACGAAATTTATGACTTCATCTTGTTGTTGGATAGTGTGATTTTTTCTATTTTTTTTTTTTCGACAAGAGGACAGCAATTCGTTACGTATGTAAGTAGCTTTAGTCGGATATCAGTAGAGATGGGTAGTCCCGAACCTAAATAGTTCCTGGAGCTATGTCATCTGTCGGACACATTTCCGATCGTTCATACAAATTCATTTTATCATGTTCAAATAGTTCCGATTTTTTATATTTTTTTTCTTGCTACCCTGTGTTAGACAGAGCAAAATGTCAACCTGCACGCCACTTTATAGCGACATTGCTTTCACACAATTTTCCTGCTATTGTGCCCACGACTTTGGAGCGAGCAAGACAAATGAAAAGTTATGTACATATCGTTGCTCTTGTATGATGTTCGTTCTTTCCGCACTTTTTATTTCCACATTATAAACGAAATGGAACTGTCAAATAACAGCGGAGAGCTACAACTTTTTCACTCTTGCCATTTATAGGAACTAGGAAAGAAATATTTCCGTTGACATGCTTTTTTACTCTTGCAATCCATAGGAACTAGGAAATTAATAGTTCCGCGGGCATGCCTTTTCGCTCTTGCAATCCATAGGAACTAGAAAAGTAATAGTTCCGCGGACATGTTAAGTACTTTTTGATAAAGCATATTCGAGGACATGTTTAGTACTTTTTGATGTTCTTGTTCCATTTTGTCTGTTTTCTACTCCCTTTTATGCCATTTGTAGTAAAATTCACTAAAACGGGAGCACCGGTCAGCACAAAATAAAGGGGAACTGCTAACGATTTTTTAAGTGCATTAAATTTTTCGGGTTTTTGAATTTTGAATCAATTTTACTTGTGTTACAAATTTATAATTTGTTTGATTATAGTGAGAAATGTATGTACATATTGTTTTTGCTATTTTTGGCATGTTTTTAATTATTCAAAAAATATTTAGCCAGGTTGTCGCTGCGTAGGAAAACAAGTATTCTGTGGGATCATTTTACCAAAAAAAGCAAAATGCACATATTGCTCCCAAGTGATATCATTTACTGCAGGCAGTTTGGGAAATTTAGGAAGACATATAAAAAGAATTCATCCAACAGTTCAAATTGGTGCAGTGGAATGTGAACAGGTTACACCTGCTCTTGGAGTTGCAACGGATGAAATAGAAATTGTGATTGAAGACTCACCAGATCCACCTCTTCCGTCTCCGGTAAGCGATACTCAATAAAAACTAACTGCTTTTACCGAGAGTACAAAACCAATGCATCAAAAGAAAAAAATAGATGAACAACTAATTGTTATGATTGCTAAGGAGCATCATCCACTACGTTTAGTTGAAGAGCCTGAATTCAACAAATTTGTTTCCCTACTATGTCCAATGGACATTGTCCATCCTACAATTTGCCAACCAGAAAAACGCTTTCAGAAGTACTTCTGCCTCAGTTTTTTTTAACTTTTTTTTAATCAAATGAATGCTTGCTTTGTTTTTCATAATAAAAAATTTTACTAAAATATATGTATAAACATTGTTCTAGTCAAAAGTAAAATTTTGTACCTCATGAAAAAAAAGGTCCTTTTTTGATGAAAATACTTTTTAATTTTTAATTTTCTTTTAATCAAATGAGATCTTAATATTTTTTGTTATAATAAAAAATCTTGTTAAGATATTAACACAAAATTTTGTTTTTAAAACATTTCAGCGTTTAAATTCACTTTTTACCAACAGCATCTAAATAAAGAATCGGAACTTTCCATTTCCTTTTCCAGGGCAATCAAAATAACAAGTGGAACTAGATAGTTCCGTGGACATGTTTCCGCGAACCAGTTCCGGCTTACAAAAGAATCGTTCCAGTTCCGTTCCGTCTTCGGAACTGTTTTGCACAATAAGTTGATTAACTTAATTTATTGTAATGGGTTCGATTATATTTTCAAAAATTTTCAATATCATACTGCATCAGAAGTATTGTATGTGTTAGCGTTGACGCAAAAATGGACAACACCATCCCTTTATCAAGCGTAAAAAAACCACATAAATTGAAGTCCAAGGATTCTGTACTCAACTGGATAGCAAATACATCGAACTGAAAGAAAATAACACATTACTCAAGTTTTATCAATCAAAATGTAATATTCAACATACACTACGTTCCAGCCGTATATCAAGTTGACGAAAATATTTCTGCTGCCCAAGTATTGACAAGCTTTGTTTTCTAGCCTCTTCCATGTGTAGAATTGAACCGATTAATTGTTTTAAATCGAGATAATACAAGCCAACGGCAATGCTAATCATAGCAAGGCCAAATGGACTCACACTAAGCGAATTTGCTTCATAGTTCTTTAGCATTGTGTAGATCCAAAAAAACATTCCTATATTACTTAGATACACTGTAAGACATATGGCCGCTCCTTGCCACTGATATAAAGAATTTAAGTTTTTCGTCAACCTTATGAGTTTGTTGTAAATCACTGCTAGTTGATCCAATTGATCGCTAAGTTGACAGCAAAGTTGTACAAAAATACCCGAACGAAGATGTCGCATTTCGGAATTTGGAATTGATTTTGTGTTGATTAGAATCCGTTGTAGTTCATCGTTTAAAATGGAAAAATGCATATTGACAAATGCTACACCTAGGTAGTAATGATTTGCGATCCAATTTAAGGCGCTAGTTAATAAATTTATAGCGGTGTTAGAAAGAAAGTCCCGCAAGTTAAGTATTTCCCACGTTACAATAATTGAGACAACCCACATTAAAATAAACGATGCAGCAGAAAAAGTGAACTTCCAAATGATGTCCCATTCAAATTTTTGTTGTATTTTAGAATTAATCTGAAAAAGATGAACATAAAGTAATAAGTAGGTACTACAATTTTCAGAAGAAAAGGAGATAAAAAACTTAATTTTTTTTTTTTGAATAATGAGGTAATCAATCGGCTATATAAGTGCATTAAAAAATTCACATAATGCTCATATTACGGTAGACTTATGTTATAAAATGAGATCGGCGACAACAAAATATTGGGTGATTTCGCAACTTTAAATTACAGTATCGGAATTTTTTCACTTTTTTTCTGGTTAATTTAGAATTTTTTTGTAAGAAAAAAAGAAGAAGAAGAAAAACTACTTAGTGCGATGGCACACGACAGGTATTTGAGTGCGGGCAAACAATAATTTTTTATTCTCATTCACTTTTTGAGTGGAGGCCAGTCACAAAAAAGTGAAATGAGTGCCGGTCAACTTCTGACGTTTATAATTATTTTTTAATTTTTCTACTCCATTTTTAAATGCGTTTTTGAAAAAGAAGTTGTGTTTCACTCGTTTTCTTGATGCTATTCAAAATAAGTATTTTTAAATGTACTTTTTTCGCTCCTTAACACAATACTTTTTTTATTTTCTACCTCGCAACACTATTTTGAGTGGTGACTGCTGTCATGTTCGCCACTCAAAAATGAATTATTTTGCCCGTCGTACAAAAAGTTCATTCTCTCTTGTTGCCATAGTATTTTTTATTTATTATTTATTTTTCTATAGAAAACAACAACAAATTTTGCTTGCGCGCACTCAAATGCCTGTCGTGTGACATCGCACTTACGGATTTTCGAATTCCCCAATTAATGGTAACTGTTTTAAATTAAAAAAAAAAAATTTGAATCACCTTTAATGCAAATTTGTCGACTCCAATTCGAAAAAAATCAGGTCTGTTAATTTAGAAAAATACAGATATCTTGGTTTTGAAGTAAGATAGTGATATGCGGTTTCGGCATTCTTTTAAGCAAATAACAGTTGACTAAAAATGATGTACCATGGGATCGGCGGTAACATAATATTTGAGGTGTTGCAACTAGAAAGCCGAGAATCGCAACTTTTTTTGCTTCTGTCCGGTCAATTTTCAATTTCTTTATGAGAAAGAAGAAAAAGAAGAAAAACTAATCACGGATTTGAATTTCCCGATTGATAATTGCCCGAAAACCATACCCACTTTGTTGGAAAATTTCTGTAACTTGCACCATTTTTTAAATCAATTTTTTTGAAAATGGGTTGTCTTCTTCAAACAGAGGACGCTAATCTAGTTTTAAATATTAACCTTAATCCTAGTAATGGGCTTTGTCCAGGCATATAAGGCTGTTGTAATCCGCTGACACATCGTGAAAAAATCAAAAAGTTTTTATTTTGAACCGGTCTAATATACTACATAGCTGGGCACCGTTAATCAAATAGTTAACTTGATTAATCGCTTATCCGTTACAAAAAAGTTAACTTCGTTAAACGTTAAGGCTGTACATTTCGGAAGATTTAACTCAAGTTAACGGTAATCGTTAATCCGTTAACACGTGGTAAAAATAGCATTTTTCCTATCATTTGACTTAATGTGCATATTCCCCTTCATGAACATTAATATGTTGAAGTTCTCGTCTGAAAGCAAGGCTCGTTTCAACGTTAAAGTATCTTTGCCGGTGGAAAAAATATTTTAATAAATAGTTTTATGAATAACTGTTGCCCGAGAAATGTCGCATTGTTGAACAAGTCTTTTGATTTCATGTCTAGCCACATTTCGACGAGATTTTGAGCTTTATTCTTTAAAGATTTGTGGTTATTAGGTTTCTTTAGACTGAGTGATAGAATTAAAAAGTCTTCCTCATCATCGTCGTTGTTGCTCGCGTTACTGCCTCCGCCATTTAAACTACCTCTGGGACCCTATTCTGTATTGCGATACTCAATTGAATAAACTGTATTGAAGAATGCATTAAATCGTATTGGTTTTCGTATCGCACTGCTTTCGCATCTGTTCTTCTTGTCGTAACGCCTCTTCTACATTTTTTTCAATGCATTTTTTTACTTCGTCTATTTGACCGATGTCATACGTTTCCAACTAAGGACTGTCCCAGAAAAATTTATTTTGTTTGATTACAGTCTACCTGCTAATCTTATAGGTCTAAAAAGACGTAATATTTTTACTACTTAAAGTGACGTTTAATATGATGTATAACACTTGGTGATAGCACTTTTAACGACTAAGATGTCGAGCAAGCAGCAAACAGTCCGCGAACTCATTTTGTACACATACCTGCAAAATCCAGAATTAAAATATTCAGCTATAGCAAAAATAGTTGGTGCACCAGGTAGAACTGTTTTTAAGGTTATTTCTAGTTACTAGAAGGGTCTACCTGTTTCACGAAAAAAACGTTCAGGCAGAAAATCAGAATTTTCAAACTCAAGGGTAGTGGCGAATGTGAAGGGTTTTTTGTGCAGAATCTCAGCACCTCAGTGCGAGATATGGCGGCTAGAACTGGTTCATCAAAATCTACTGTACAAAGAATAAGGGAAAAAAGTAAGCTGAAGACATATAGAATTCAAAAAGTACCAGACCGTTCTGATAAAAAGCAGTTGATGGCTCAGATACGAGCCCGAAAATTGTATGAAAGGCACCTGACTAAATTTGATTACTGCGTTATGAACGACGGAAGTTACGTCAAAGCAGATTTTAAGCCGCTGTCTGGGTACAAATATTATACGTCACCGAAGAAGGGGCATATACCTAGTATATTTAAAAAAAAAAATTTCGAAATTTTTGAAGCAATATATGGTTTTGCAGGTCATATATACCTGTGACCTCAGAAGAAGCTTCTTTGTTACGCAAGTCACAATCAATTCAAAAGTTTATATAGACGAGTGCCTCGAAAAACATGTTCTACCATTTATTCGTGCACATGAAGGTACAGTGATTCTCTGGCCCGATTTAGCAACCACTAATTACTCTAAAGCTTCGATGGAATGGTATCAAAGTAAAAAGATCAAGTTTGTACCAAAAAAAGAAAATCCGCCCAACTGCCCAGAGCTTCGCCCAATTGCGAGATATCGGGCTCTAATGAAAAGAAATCTTCTAAGGAGTGGTAAGACTACAAAAAACTTACAAGACTTTAGACTTAAGTGAAAAAGATCGTTTCGTACTGTCGATGAAACACCTGTACAAAATGTAATAAAGGGCCTTAAGAACAACGTTAGAAACTTTTATGATAAAAAAAAATTGTTAATTAGTTTTTAGGTATTTATATTCTTAACACTAGCCATTATTAATAAAAAAAGAAAAAAGACCAAAAAGTTTATTGGGTATTTTTATATAACTGAAAATAAAAGTGACAAATTTTTCTGGGACAGTCCTTATATCAACGGGAACGTACCTGTTGTCAGAACGTGTTTGTCGCGGTGCGGCGCTATGCGTGCGGCATATTTTTGGTAAATAGTAGGTACTGGATTAACGATCATTGGACTTGGAGAAATTTATGCCCACCTATGTGTATATAATATTCCTTGCCCACGGAAACACGGGTCTTTTTTTTACATCAAGCTAATCAAACATCTTTTGAGAACCTCACTTAGGCCGGGCGGATTTGAATTTTGCTTGCAAGGCCTTTTGAGGAAGGACTTAAAATATTAAGGGCCTGTTCCGACAATAGGTACCGCTGTTTTTCGACATTTTTGAAATTGGAATTTGGTCACACATATTTTTTTTTTTGTGAAATCCATACTTATTCCACTTCTTCAATCAGTTAATTAAAATAATATAACTCACCGGAATTTCGCGAAAATATTTTGTCCTTAAACGCTCAAAGCCATGTAGTATAGTCAAAAATTTATTAAGATGTTTCCAGTTTAATACAATTATTAGAATGGTTGCCAGAACCCTGACTAATGTAACCATTCCGAAAAAAATTAGACTAAAGCCATTAGTCTTGCCGGCGTAGGTCATAATGTGAAAAATATAAGGCAAACTCGCTATCGTAAGGATATTAGCAATAATACAAAACACCGTTACAGTTATTTTCTTTTGGCAACGACCTGTTTTGAAGTTGAGTGTGAATGGCATAAGCCCTGTCAACAATGATGAATAGTAGTAAATTAACAAAATCCAACGTACAGTTCGACGCATTGTAATTGAAGTACTAAATGAACTATTGGATTGCATACTCTTAGTGACACTCCAAACATGGGAAAGATTTTCATGACTGATAGGAATGTGCAGTAATAAGTTGAGTTGCGATGTATCAAGAGGATAGTTTATGACTTTCGGAAGAAGAAGTTTCTTTGAATGGTTTCCGGTGTGTGCATACTTGTATTTGCTATGTGCTAGCCAATTAATCATTTTAATTTAAATGATTTTAAGATAAGACAACCAACTGAAAGTCAAATAGGAAGTCATTAAACTACTAGCTTTTGATATGCACGGTGGACTTTAACCAACTTTAAATGACAAGTTGAGTTACAACAAAAACTTGAATGGGGAATTATTTGGGATGTTATTTATAGTCAAACTACATGAAAAATAAAAAAATCTTTAGTCCTTTATTTTTTAATTCCATATTTACTGTTTTTTAGTAACATTATCTAGTATGGCTGTGTTGCCTTCTATTAAGGTTCTTTGACATATCAAAATTTGAACAAAATCGGATGTTTTTTAAATTGCGTAGGTATTTAATACATATGTCATATCATTAAAAAACAGTAAATATAGAATTAAAAAAAGCTCTAAGGATTTCTTTTGTTTAAGCATATATCGACTCTAACTTACATCCTTTACAATCCCCAATTAAAGTTTTTGTTCTAACTCTCACTTTTATTAAAAGTTGGTTAAAGCCCACCGTGTAGGGGACTATTTGATACCTTATACTTAGAGTCCGCTTTTCGGGAAGAGTTTTTATTTCTACAATCCACCTAACAAAACTTATTTTATATTGCAAAATGTCAATGTGCTTTAAAAACAGAAATGTTCTCATGCGGAATAATTTCACCAAATCTAAAAGAATTTATAATAAATCAATTTAACGACAGTAAGCTAACTATTCCGGAGCACGTTTCAATGGGTCAATACGAAGAAGATTCAATATTTATACTGACAGTGCCAAGTTCTTGTGATGAAGCATATGTGGAGTTTCTTTTTTATTTATTTTCATTTTATTATATTAAACTTTTGGTTTCACAATTATTTTTTGAATATTTTTCAGATTGTATTTTTTTTATAATGAAAAATTTTTTGACAAAAATTTCAAAATTTGAAAAACAAATTTTTAAAACTAAGAATAATTAAATTTTTAAAGTAAAATTATGATAAGTGTTTTATATGGTGTAATTGTAGAAGTGTGAATGTAAGAATAAAAATGTGGGACACCACACATACATGCCATTCTGTTACATAAATTTATTCTTTCAACTAAATATTTATATGAACATTTACGCGAAATCGTTAATCGAAATATTTGGACAATGGGTATCAGGGCTGTCGCTGTCACTTCAATCGCAGATTTTCACTGCGATTTAAAGTATGACACTGCGACACTGCATCTTTTTTGAAAACACTGCACTTTCAGAAAAAAGTATCGCAAAAGTAATCTAGCAAAAAAATTTTCAAATTATAAATTTTCAGTCATAAGCCATTTCCATTTATAAGCCATTGAGGGCCCGAGAGCTAATTCATTCATTCTCGATGGTTTGTTAAGTGAGAAAGAAGCTACAGAAATCAAAAAGAAATGTCAACAATTTATATGATTTTATGCAAACAAGTGCTAAAATAATGAATTTTAAAGATCCTGCTTTAAAAGCGTTTCAATCTGAAAGTCCGGTTTCGTAAGCTTGTTGACACTGATTATGCTTTTTCCTAATCTGATAAATCGTGATGACGTAGATGATGTCGAAGCCAGAAGAAAAAAATTTGGAAGAATTTTGGCTCGCTATATTTCATTAAAAAAAGCCTTAGGCGAAACTACTGTATATATCCTGGCTTATAGAAATTTGTTGGCGCACTATTATGCTTACCTCACAGTAGCGCATCCAAAAACCGCATTTTTTCACTTACAAATCAAATAAAAAATTCAACTTGGAATGGTTTAAAAGTGGAGACGGTTAATTCGATCATGCTCATTAAAAGAACGTTTCCTAATGAAGATTTTAAAAATTGGGTGCCATCAAAACAATTACTAGCAAATTACAGAAAATAGTCGTACATAAATCGAATTTTTATATTTTTTTTTAAATAAAAGCACTTTTTCTGGCTTTAGGTCAGTGTTTTATTTATAATTTTTCCCAATATTTCGAGATAGATCCTTCCTTATCTTCAGGGGTGACTAAGAAATAATAATTAAAACAATACACAATTGAATAAATTAACAAAACAAAACTTACGCTAAAATTATAGAAAAGCTAAACTTAAACTAACCTAAATGTCTGTATATATGAGCACAATTTTCTGTGTCGCTTTTGAAATTTATTCTCTTGTCAGTGGGGGTGTTAATAATGTGGAGCATCTCCAATATGAATCTCTTCTCATGATTATTTTCTTCTTGTAAGATCTCCACAGCGTCAAAATTAGGAAAATGTCCAAGCTCTGCACAGTAGGCTCAAAGGGCTGTCTTAGGGGCTTGTCCATTTCTGTTTTTTTGGTCCGATCTGTGTCCTGAGAGTCGTGTCCTTAATTTGTTTTTTTGTAGTACCAACATATACCTTCTGGCATACATTGGACCCGTCTCCGTCACAAAGAATTTTGTAAATAAGGCAGGATTTGTCAAGTTTTTATATTGCTGTAAAATTGTCCAATTTTATTATCTGTCTTATTAGCAATTTTTATGTCCTTAAACGCACTTAATTTCGCGAATCTCTCTGTCAAACCTGGAATATATGTCATCGATTTATATATGACTGTACCCCTTTCCTGTCTTGGTCCCTTATCCTTATAAAAATTGTCTTTTAATCTTTTTGTTGTGTGTTTTGGAAAACTGTTTTTCTCTAAGATTTTCTCAATTTTTTTTATGTTGTCCCTATGGAATACTTGGTCGCTAATTTTTTTTAGTTTATTTTGATGTACACTGTACATAGAATATATAAGCTTTTATTATTATCTTTTTTTTTATAAAATGTACTGATTTATGCCATGAAGGCACGAAATGACAATGTTATTTGTTTAATTTTAACTATTGATTACATTTTATTAAAAATGTACCGAAAAAGGGTTTTTTTTTTTTCATGTGATTTTAAAAATATTGTAGAATGTATCTTTTTCTTATAACACTGCAAAATTCACTGCACTTTTGTTTTAGAAACACTGCGAACACTTCACTTTTCCTCAACTTTTCGGAATTTTCACTGCGGTCAAAAATTCCAAAACGACAGCCCTGACAGCTCATTTTGAAAATGTTATATTTTGAATATTGTTTGATAAAAGTCTAGAAGTTCGTCAACTAGCTTTAAGGAAAATAGTTAACACTAGAGAGTAATTGTAGAATCCAGCTGAAGTCAGACTATTTTAAAACCAATTATTAACTTCAATTGCAAGGAATATTTCGATATGATTGACTTAAAGGATGATCCAAAATGATTTAAACCTTCACTTACAGCGAATATTCCGTATGAACAATTGGAACAGTACATTGCTTTTGAATATGATTTACTATGATTACAATTTTCATTTTGTGCGTTGCAAAACATACTTTAATAAAAAAATTTGCATTTGTTTTGAAGTACCAATTTGACAACTTATGTCCCGATTTTTTTCTTTTCTCGTCCCGCGATAAACTATTTTACATCTGGCGTCAATAGTTGTGGCTACCATTTGATCAGGGCTACCCACGGCCGTAATTAAGCATAGGCTACAGCCTAGTGCCCTGCGCCACAGAGGGGAACCCGCATTACAAAATTGATGACCTTCTTTTTGTCTGGTAAATTAAAACTAATATAATCGTAAAAATCAAATTTTAGCTTGCATCTGTTTCCGGTTTTCGGCCAGCAATTTTAAAATGTTCAAAAATTAAAAAGCCATTAAATTTCCAAGTCGAAGAATTTCATCTCGAAAACTTTCTGATATAAAACAAAATATGTTCCTATACTTTGACACTTAACCAAATATCCAACTTTCTTAAGTTCGTGAACTCCTTGCAGCTAAATCGTAGTAAGTTTCGAATTTGAAAAAAGTTCGAAATTTATGTTTTAATCTTTTTGTTGGAAATTGTTTTTTTTTTTTTTTTTTTTTTTTTTTTTTTTTTTTAACAAGAGGACAGCAATTCGTTATGTAGCTTTAGTCGGACATCAGAATAATTTTGATTAACTTAATGTAATGTAATGGATTGGTTTATTCGTTCAAAAATTTTCAATATAATGCTGCATAAGCAGCATTGTGTGCATAAGCGTTGATGCAAATATAGATAACACCATCCCTTTATCAAGCGTGAAAAAACCACATAGATTAAATTTCAGTGATTCTGTACATAACTGAATTGCAATTACATCAATCTGAAAGAAGCATACACATAACTTAAATTTTATAAATCAAAATGTTATATTCGACGTACAATTCGTTCCAACCGTATATCAAGTTGACGAAAAGATTTCTGCTGCCCAAGTATTGACAAGCAATGCTTTCTAGCCTCTTCCATGTTTATAATAGCACCAATAAAATATTTTAAATCAATATAATACGAGACAACGGCAATGCTCATCATGGCAAGGCCAAATGGACTCACACTAAGCAAATTTGTATCAGAGAACCTTAGCAGTGTGTAGATCCAAAAGAACATTCCAATGTTACTTAAGTACACTGTAAGACATATGGCCGCTCCTTGCCACTGATATAAAGAATTTAAGTTTTTCGTCAACTTTATTATGAGTTTTTTGTAAATCACTGCCAGTTGATCCAATTGATCGCTAAGTTGACAGCAAAATTCTGCAACAATACCCGAAGAAAGATGTCTCATTTTGGAATTTTGTATAGATTTTGTGGTGGTTAGAATCCGTTTAAAATGGAAAAATGCATATTGACAAATACTACACCGAGGTAGTAATGATTTGCGATCCAAAATAAAGCGCTAGTTAAAAAATTTATAGCCGTGTTAGTAAGAAAGTCCCGCAAGTTAAGTACTTCCCACGTTCCAATAATTG
The DNA here is from genome assembly GCA_949775025.1 of Tricholauxania praeusta. Taxonomy (NCBI): domain Eukaryota; kingdom Metazoa; phylum Arthropoda; class Insecta; order Diptera; family Lauxaniidae; genus Tricholauxania; species Tricholauxania praeusta. The sequence continues at coordinate 96,073,502 of OX459031.1, forward strand.
ACACAACCCATATTAAAATAAACGATGTAGTAGTATAAGAAAACTTCAAAATGATGTCCCATTCATATTTTTGTTGTATTATGGAATTAATCTGAAAAGAATGAACTTAAAGTAATAATAAATTAACCAATGTTTAGAAGAAAAAGAGAAAAACTTTGTTTTATTTAGAAAACAAAGTAGGAAGCTCTTATTGGATCACCCTTTTTTACACTATAGAGTATTTCCAAGGGAAGTGATTGAAAGAATTTCATGCAATGTCAACAATTTCAATCAAATTTATTTTATGTGTTCTCTTAGTTGTTGAAAAAAAAAATCCTGAAATAATGTGTGAAAAATTCAAATCTTACTGATAGTCAATTTTGGAAACTTAACAAAAAAAAAAATTTTAAAATCTGTTTCGGAAAAACATTATTTCAGAATTAATAACTTTCCGAGAAGAAAATTAAAATGTACGGTGCGGCATATCACGCAATTTCAGTCATCAGTCGAATTCTTTATATATCTTTTAACGGAGGAAACTTTAATTTCAATCAAAAATATTTTTTTCATAGGATATTTTTATTTTTGTATCAAAAAATTACTGGAATTCCACTCTGTAACTTACTGGGTTTCTATGGAGCTTTATAAGCTATCACCATAAAAAAGTTTAAAAAATTGAAGATGGTAGGTTTTAAAGTTTTTGAAGTGAAAACTTCTTATGGCACGTTGTGCGGCTGAGGAAAAAAGTATAAACTCACGACACCGACCGTCATCGGGATTCCCCGTCATGAATGCAATAGTAAGTATTATAGTATGAGAGTAAGATGTAAGGGCCATTTTAGCCCTATAGGGTACATGGCTGGTTATTAGGTACAAAACAATGCATTTTTATTTGCGTCATTATTTTAGGTTTTTTTTTGAAAATTTTGTTTAAATTTAAAAAATTCAAACTATCAGTAATGAGTGGAGCCTCCTTTTTATAAATCAGTTTGAAAATACGGCTATGCATTGAATCATAGAGTGACTCTAAATAATTCAAAGAAATTGTTGCCCATGGCTCTTTGATGGCTTGAGCTAGTGATTTTTTGTCTTCAAACTGCCTTCCGTTTTCATAAGCTTTTATAACCAACCATCCCCAGACGTTTTCCATGATGTTCATATCGCGCGAATACGGCGGCCATGACTAAACTTGAACGTTTTGGTATTGAACCTAGACCTTAACGATTTCTGCTGTATGTATCGGAGCATTTTTTTGTTGATAAGTCCATAGAATTTGTTCAAATATGCTTTGAAATTGTGGGCATGCTCCTTCCAGAATAGATTTGTCGAAGTTTGCTGTCAATTGTTGCATAATATGAAATGGGCCCCATACCAATGCGCCACCTTTTCTGCTGTGATGTCTATCCAAAAAAAACTTTCAAACATGGCCCTGCTGGTTTTAACCATTATTTTCACGGCTTAAGAAAGGTGGCGTAATGGTATGGGGGCCCATTTCATATTATGCAAAAATTGGTTTGGTGTTTGTAATTGAAATATGACAGCAAATCCGTGATTTATTTTTCTTCTTCTTCTTTCTTTCTTATAAAAAAACTGACAATTGGCCAGAGAAAAGTAAAAAAGTACGGATTTCCCACTTTCTAGCTGCAACAACTCAAATATTATATTACCGCCGATCCCAAGGTACATCATTTTTAATGAACTGTTATTTGCTTAAAAGAATGCCGAATCCGCATATCATTATCTTATTTCAAAACCAAGATATCTGCATTTTTCTAAATTAACAGAACTGACATAATTTGAATTTTTGAAAATGATAGAAAAATCTATAGAAGAGTTCAAATTATGCCAGATCTGTTAATGTAGAAAAATGTTGATATCTCGGGTTTGAAATAAGAAAATGATATGCGGCTTACGGAATTCTTTTAAGCAACAATCGATTGCATATAGTGCTGACAAGAGTTTGCTCCATATTATATTGGCTAAGCCTTCGATTTTCCTGAGCTTTGAACTTTTGTGTCTATCATCCTTTCCTGCCTTAAAATATTTTTATAACATACATAACTTTCTTTTTTTCGATTATATAATTTAATGTGAACCGAAGCCGCTTATTTTCAAGATTTTGACAAAAACATTAAAAATTTCGATTTTCAACCGATCATGGCCTCTTATTTTATATCCAGGACTATATTCTTTACATAGATTCCTAGCTGATTTCGGAACGTCTTAACTTCAACGGCACACATAGACCAGTCAGTGAAGTGAAAGCATTTTCTGCAATCGTGGCATTTTCAGAGCACCCTAATGAATATACTATAGTATTCCTTGCCCACGGGAACACTGGATTTTTTTTCATCAAACTTGACAGAAGAACAATGCAATGTATGCAGAGACATCTTTCGGGAGCCTCTCTTAGGCCGGGAGGATTTTCATTTTAAGGGGCTGTTCCAACATTAGGTACCGCTGTTTTTCGATAATTTTGTTCCGAACCCCCCCCCCCTCCTTGTTACAATTATATCACACATATATTACATATATAGCTGCCACATATGAGCTGATCCCACCCCCTAAGAGCGTTACGTTTTAAATGAACAGTACTTAAGCACGTTCCCATACGTGTGAGTAGGTTTTTTATATATATTTTTTTAAAGTTCAAACTTATTCCACTTTTTCAATAAGTTAATTAAAATAAAATAACTCACCGGAATTTTGCGAAAATATTTTATCCTTAAACGCACGAAACCATGTAGTGTAGTCAACAATTTATTAAGATGCTTCCAGATTAATACAAGTATCAGAATGGTTGTCAGAACCCTGACTAATGTAACCATTCCGTAAAAAATTAGGTGAGAGCCACCGGTCTTGCCGGCGTAGGTCATAATGTGAAAAATATAAAGCAAACTCGCTATCGTAAGGATATTGGAATAATACAAAACACCGTTATTCTTATTTTCTTTTGGCAACGTCCTGTTTTGAAGTTAACTGTAAATGGCAGAAGCCCTGTTAACAATGATGAATAGTAGTAAATTAACAAAATCCAACGTACAGTTCGACGCATTGTAACTGAAGTACTAAATGAACTATTGGATTGCATACTCTTAGTGACACTGAAAACATTGGTAAGATTTTCATGACTGATAGGAATGTGCAATATTACGTTGAGTTGCGATATATCAAGAGGAAAGCTTACTACTTTTAGAAGAAGCAGTTACTTTGAATGGTTTCTGTTCTGTGCATACTCGTAGTTGCTAAGTGCTAACCAATTAATCAATTTAATTTAATTGATTTTAGGATAAGACAACCAACTAAAAGTCGAATGGGAAGTTATTTAACTAGCATAGGGGAACTATTTGTTACCCTATGGTTAGAGTCATCTTTCCGGTAAAATTTTTTAATCTTTTACTAAAAAGTTGCATTGAGTAAAAAGTTTTAATCAATACACACAAAAAATAATTTAATTTTTTTTGCTGAAAATTGTTTGTTTAGGAGAAAAAGGTGGTAAAACTTGAAATTTGGTCAAAACTGATTTTATCACTATCAGTATAAAATTCAAACTATGCATTCAAACAATAAAAATTATTTGTTGTGGCTTTTTTTTTAAATATTATCAAAGAGTATGGCATTGGAGTTGTGGACTCGATCCGAGCAGTTCTAGTGATGCAATTTGAAAAAGCCAAGTCCTAGAAGGCCAGCACAATGAAAGAGATGTCCATTACCACATACCAGTGAAACAAAAACCTAATAAGACAGGCTGTGAGCTATTCAAGCTGAAAAATATGGAAAGGTTCCTCCGACACCAATGACGTATTTCCAGAATGCGATAAATTAAGCGAATTGGTTTCTGGTCAGTGAAGCGGTAGATAAAAGGAGGTGAATTTAAACATTATTCCGAAGTCTAGCCTGTAAACAAAGTCCCGCATCTGAACCTAAACAGCACATTAATCAGCAAAAGGTATATATAGTTTTTGCAATCAGTCTCCAACCCAACGTAGTCGAAGCGACAACAACGGCAATAAAAAGATAGCAACCGTGGCAGAAACTTTTGAGAAATATTTATTGTAAGAAAGAAAATATGTGCGAAGATTTAAAGGTATCTAGGAAGGTATCTCGATTACGTCGTTTGTAAAATCCCAAATATAATAATTCGTCGTCGCATCTTACGTACTCCTCAAAAGCATTTTGAAATTCCGCATCATCGCTAATCTTTACTCCAGTAGCATCATCCCCGTAGACCGTAACATCGTTGGTATTGTAAAGGGAGAATTTTACATAAATTTTTCACTTGGGAAATATTTTTTCTGATTATTTATGGGGGGAAATCATTTAACAGGGGACGTAGATGCATATTGCAAATTAAAAAATTACGTTGGGATTTTTTCAAACCAGTTATCTGGGGAATTCAATTAACCGAGGATCTATTCAGCGGGGTCCATAAATAAAATCAATAGTTTATCTGATTCACTTTATAGTAGACGTAGTATTTGGCTTAACAATAGTACAAGACCTATTAATTTTGCATGAATATTCTTTTTTAAATAGGATTTTTGTATTATTTCCTTAGCACTGAAATCAATAATAAGGCCATTATTGATCGTTTATAGGATATTTTTCCTAAAGTAATTTTTTGTATTATTTGACAAAATATTTTATGTATTTTTTTAATTCTCTTTTGAATGTTGATGGGGATACACGCATAGAGATATGTAGCTCTGTAAAAGTTTTTTAACTTAATTCATCTATATATTAATACGTGAACATCGAATCTTGTGGTACACTTTTTTAGTATTTACTATAAAGAGAGGGGAATGAAACTGATATCATTGGAAAGGTACTGTTCCATAGATGTGCAGAAAAAAAAATTAGGTGTATAAGTTGCCGTTGAGGCAGGTAAAATAAAGTGAACATATTTTCATGATTCCCTCGTACAAAACGCATTAACCCCTAATGGAAAAAAAAAAAAACGATGTCACGGCTGAAATGCCTCACCGATTTTTATGAAATTTGATATGGAGATAGATTGAACCTTGAACCTAACACGAAAAATCGTCTCCACGGCTAAACTAATGAAGCGATTGTGATGAAATTTAGTTTGGATATACATAGATTGAACCCATAAGAACATTTCTGAAAATTCTATGTTCTTTTGGTGGGCGTGGTACTGCTTCGAACAGGAAAATCGTTTTTATTGCTAAGCTTATGATATCGTCCATTAATTTCGCATACATAGTATTTACAACTTTGAAAATATATAAGGAATAAAATAAAATAGTGATTCCATTATCCGGGCTGCCCTCGGTCCCAACCATCACGGATAATCGAAGTTCAACTGATTTATTTTGAGTTTCAGTTGCGATTTAACTTATTTTTGTTTAAAAATAAACCAAAAATATAGTTGTGTTGTGCCTTGCATAAGAACGATATCGGGTCGGACTGAACGGTAAAGGGATAAGGGGATAATTTATAAGTCAAAATCAAATATACCGCGTAATAGAAATTATGTACACGGTTAGAAATTTTGGAATAAATTTTAATACTTTTGGGCTTACATATATGACTACACCAGAATTGTATTTAAATTCAATACTGTCCAGATATTAAAAACCATTTTTAATACAAATTTGTATTAAAATTTAATACTCGTTTTTATTAAAATTTAAAAAAAAAATATGTCGTATCCACTGGGATTCGAACCTGGTTCCCTTTCAATACAAAGGTTGCATGAACATTTTAACGATATCAGCCAACGTAGTATTATATTTACGTTGGCTAAATGTTATACTTGCGATAGCATCAAGTTGTTCCAAATGTTATAAAATATCGTTTTAATGTTTGAACTGTATTAAAATTTAATACAAAATGTATTACAAAATTTTGTAATGTATTCAAAAATATTAAATTTAATCAAAATTGTATTAAAAATCTTTACTTGTATTAAAATTTATTCCAAGATTTCTAACCGTGTACACGGAAAAAAAGGTTTTGTAAAAAATAACGCGAGATATTCAAAAAAAGCAAAATAATCAGGAAAAATTGTCGTATAGCCCTGTAATTTCTAATTTCATGGAATACTCAGTACAAATTGATGCGCAAACTGCAATCATTACAGTCTAAATCTTTATTAATACAGTTTCAGAATGGAAAATATACAATGTGGTCAGGGAAAAATTTAGTTAGCAAAAAGTACTAAATAGTTATTGAAAATTTCATATGATCGATAAATAAAAATTACAGGGTAAACTGTAAAAACTTCAAAAAGTATCACATAATAAATTATTTATCTTATGATTCGATATTACTTTTTTGTCACCTGCGTTGTACAAATACGACATAAAATGTAGATACATGGTTACAAGAAAATAATGTGGTGGTTTTCAATTTAAAAAATTCTGCAAAAAGTGGTGATTGGCCTCTATATTACCATTCTCCAAATTGTTTAAGGTTCTGTTTAGCAAACAATTGTAAGGATGCTATTACTTTCAACTACAATGAAAGTTGTAGCCACGTCTGTTTCGAAATTGAGTGAGTAGATAATTGTAAATACTTGGGTCTAATTTTGGATAGTCAACTAAATTGGAAAAACCACACTTCTTATTTAAAACTTTACAATCTTAGTTTATACTGTCATAAACCAATCTTAAAATTGGTTTATAACGGTTTGTTTAAATCAAAACTACAGTATGGTATTTCTTGCTGGGGTGGTACCTATAATAATAAAGTAGAGCCAATACTTGTCAAACAAAAACATGCATTACGCATTTTATGTGGTGTTAATCGTAGGACCCCCCGTTTGAAATTGTTCGCACATCAAAGGATTCTTTCCGTAAGACATTTGTATTGTTACAAAGTCTTAAAATATTTTTTTAAAATTCGGGTTTTTATTCTGTGAGATTTCAAGATAATTATAATTTACGAGTAAGTTCAGGTAATTTCGTAACTATTCCTACAGTACATAAAACGCACTTTTCACGTTTTTACTACACAACTGCACATCGTTTATTTAATGCTTTGCCTTATGATATTAGATGTGAAAGGGTAAGGACTGTATTTTTGAGAAATGTTCAACAATGGTTACTTTCGTTTAGCTACTCCTCTTTAGAAAATTTATTATGTCCGTTGGTTTAACTTGTATATTGTTTATCACTTTATTTTCTGTTTAATTTGTATTGCTTTTATTTTCAATTTACTTTATATTTCATTTTAGTTTTAAATCTTAATTTTTATTTTCTTGCTTACAAAAATTATGTTATATTCCCCATCAATAAAAATTTTTTGCAATTTTGTCAAATTCATTCGTTGCATTCGCCACTTGTTACTTGAACAACAGAATGTAACTTACTATTTCATTTTAAAAGTACTTAAATATGTACATATTTTTAAGTTTTATTTAACATAAAATTAAGAAGATCTTTTTTTTGAAATAAAGCTGAATTATAATTAAAAAATAATTAAAAATGTTTATGAATATGATTTATGATAAAAATTTTCATTTTGTATATTGCAAGATATACATACTTTGATAAAAAAAGTTCTGAAGTCCCGACATGACAACTAATGTCCCGATTTTTTTCTTTTCTCGTCCTGTATAAACTGTATATATATATATATGGGGTAAAACACGCGAAAACGCCAGCGAAAAAATTTTTTGGCTCCGATTTGGCTGAAATTTGGCATTATTGTAATATCGATGTCCAGCAATAGAACTGCGTTCAGGAATTTGACCTAGTATTATTTGTTGTTGAGATACGCGGGTATGAAATTCACGATTTTTGTACTTTTTCAGAATAAGTGTTTTTTTCGAAAATTCATAGCTTACAGCAAACTCTATCAATTAATAATTGGTATACCTACGATTTGAGGTTTTTCCTTGTACTTTTTGAAAAAAAATATTGTTTTTGAAAAAAAAAAATTTTTCGCAAAAATTTTTCGAATTTAAAATTATTTTTGCTTATTTTTTAAAAAAAACCATTTTTTAAAAATTCTTTTTTTTATTTTTAGAAAAACTTTTATTTATTCTGCGCTTAGTGCCGTAAAAAATTTTATGGGGAAAAAATTATAAATATTTTTTTTTTTTTTTTTATTTTAAAAAAAATTAAAGAGATAAGATTTTGAAAATTGAAATGAGTTTTTGAATTTTTTTTGAAAAATGCATTTCTGAATATTTTTTTGTTTTTACATTTTTAGGTTTTTACTTGTACTTTTCGAAAAAAAATACTGTTTTTGAAAAAAAAAAAATTTTTCTTAAAAATTTTGCGAATTGAAAAATAGTTTTGCTTTTTTTTTTAAAAACCCATATTTAAAATTTTTTTTTTTTTTTTAAAAAAAACTTTTATTTATTCTGCGTTGAATGACGTAAAAATTTTTGTGGGGAAAAAAGTATTTATATTTTTTTTTTAATTTTAAGAAAAATTAAAGAGCTAAAATTTTGTAAATTGAAATGAATTTTTGAATTTTTTTTGAAAAATCCATTTCTGAATATTTTTTCGGTGAACTTCAGATTACAGCTTGATCCGCAAGCTTCAAAATGATATGCCATAACATGAGGGCAAGTTGTTAAAAATGTTGCTGGGAAAAATCGGTAAGGAAAACTCCTGATGGTTAGGGATAGTTTTCAAAAACTATCGGTAACTATCGATATACATCGGTAACTTTCCGCACAACAATGCCAAGGAGGAAAAAAATTTTTTTGCACAATTCCTAAAATTTGAGACTTAAGTTTACTTAAGCTCCTATTCGCCAATTTTTATTAAACCAAACTTTTCTTATGTGCTTTTAAGTTTTTAAAATAAATATATAATCGTAAAGTGTCGCTCGGATCTAGTTTTGGAGATATAGCCATCGGAGATATAGTTGCGGATATAGCTTTTGCAAAAATTATTATAACTTAGGAACCCCTGATTGAATATCAAAAATATGGGTCTCATAAGAAAGATAATTTAATTGCCTACAATAATATGAAGCAAACCTTTGAAATTAAATCTATAATTTTGGAAATATGACTATTTTTCTGAAATTTCGACTATTTTTTTTTAAACCGTTAATTTTTCCAAAAAATGTGTTGAAAAATTGTAACTTTTAAGCGTATTAGATATGGTATATATATGTTCTAAATTTTTGCATATTTACCACCTTTTTGATAATAGTTGTTATTGTTCTTGGATTTTTATTGCTTTTTTTCCATATATACATACTTTTCATTAAAATTCATTGAACAATCTTTTTTTTTTTCCGGTAAAAAAGGGAGTTTTTGGCTGATTAACGTGGATTTTGTGATTTTTAGGCGCTTGTTAGCGTTTCTCTTAACGACGAAGGGTTTTTAACGTGTCACCTTTCCGTTAAACCTAGCCTCTAGGAAGAACATTTCGCAGATTTTGGTAATTTTGGACACGTACGACATTGCTCTAGGTTAGTAGTTATATTTGGAGCTGATACATCTGAATTTTTCTGGACCTCCACTAAGATAGAACGTTAAAAACGTGATTTCAATGCATTTTTGTACTAACGAAAACTATCTAAATGTACTGTGTTTCTAAACTTTTTTGGCTACAATTTCGTATGTTTTTAGTCATTTTTCCTTTTTTCTCTAACGGGAAAGTTTTTTCTTTTAAGTTTTGTCGTTGATTTGGAAATAGTATGCAACAAAGGAAATCATGGCAGAGAAAAAATAATTCTTTTTAACTTTTAAAGTGCATTTTTTGTTAGTTATTAAAAATAAATCTAGCTGTTTCTAAACTTGTTTGACTCACTGTATGCATAAATTTAGAACAAACTACATTCCATTTTAAAGAGTATAAGTTGAAAAAGTTAAGTTTTTCAATTTATACCAATTTGTTAAAATTTTTCCATTTTTAAAATTTTTAATATTTTTAAATTTTTGAAATTTTCAAAAAAAAAAGAAAACTTAAACAAATTTAAAAACTTTTAAAAATTGAAAAAAGCTGTAGACTTTGAAAGTTTGAAAGTATTATAAAAGTTACAAAAAGACATCGAAAAATTAACAAATGTTTCATTGGAATATTCAAATTTTATTTTTAAGTTTCATAAATCTTTACTAAAATGCTTGTCAACTCAAATAGGGTGCAATAACTTAAATGAAACTTTCAGGGATAGTACTCCTATATATTTTGAACATTTTGAGCTTAAAAAAGCGTTAATTTTTCCAGAATTGCAGTTTTTTGTCATTTACTAGTGCACAGCTACCTAAAAATATTATGAAAGCAAATTTGAATTGTTTTTGTTTGTTTATATTCATCATTCAAGTTTTTGTGTTATTTACGAGCGACTCTGAACAGAGTTAAGAAATTAATTTTTTTATCAAAACTATGGGTCGGAAAAGTTTGATATAATATTTTTCTATATATTAGATAAAGCCTTAACCACTCAAAAAGTTTTCAGCCAATCTAAAACACGTCAGGGTATAAATAGGCAAATTATAGATGGAATGACCCGTATACCTTCATCTGATCCTCTCGATGAGTCATCCCAGGTTCGGCATGGCTTTCCATTTTACATTTTATTTTAGAGGTTTCTGAATTCTTCCCAGATTCCCTGCTTTGAAATTAAATTCCCGGGACAGTCCTGATCACTTCGTAATGCTGTGTTTAATCGTAGACTGTACCTTATCGGAATTACTTCTAAAATAAAGTAAATATGTAAATTAAAAAGCCATTAATCGAAGTATTTCATCTCGAAAAGTTTATATGAAATAAAATAAATTCCTATATTTCGACAATTAACCAAATTTCCAACTTTCTTAAGTTCGTGAACTTCTTGCAGCTAAACCGTAGTTAGTTTCGACTTTGAAAATAATTCGGAGCACGAAATTTATGATTTAATGTTTCTGTTGGACAATGTGATATATTTTCGTTTTTTTTCGACAAGAGGACAGCAATTCGTTACGCATGCTTTAGCCGGATATCAGAATATGTTTGATTAACTTAATGTACTGTAATGGATTCGTTTATTCGTTCAAAAATTTTCAATATCGTGCTGCATCAGAAGTATTGTATGTATAAGCGTTGATGCAAAAATAGATAACACCATCCTTTTATCAAGCGTAAAAAAACCACATAGATTAAATTCCAGTGATTCTGTACATAACTGAATAGCAATGACATCAAACTGAAAAGAAACATATACATTACTTAAATTTTATAAATCAAAATGTTATATTCGACGTACACTTCGCTCCAACCGTATATCAAGTTGACGAAAAGATTTCTGCTGCCCAAGTATTGACAAGCAATGCTTTCTAGCCTCTTCCATGTTTACAATAGCACCAATAAAATATTTTAAATCAATGTAATACGAGACAACGGCAATGCTCATCATGGTAAGGCCAAAAGGACTCATACTAAGCGAATTTGCTTCGGAGAACTTTCGCATTTTGTAGATCCAAAAGAACATTGCAATATTACTTAGATACACTGTAAGACATATGGCCGCTCCTTGTAACTGATATAAAGAATTTAAGGTTTTCGTCAATTTCACGAGTTTGTTGTAAATCACTGCCAGTTGATCCAATTGATCGCTAAGTTGACAGCAAAGCTCTGCAAAAATACCCGAACGAAGATTTTGAATTGATTTTGTATTGGTTAGAATTCGTTGCAGTTCATCGTTTAAAATGGAAAAATGCATATTGACATATATTACACCGAGGTAGTAATGATTAGAAGTCCAATTTAAAACGCTAGTTAGTAAATTTACTGTCGTGTTAATAAGAAAATCATGCAAATTAAGCATTTCCCACGTTGCAATAATTGAGACGACAGACATTAAAACAAATGATGTACCAGAGTAAGTAAACTTCATAATGATTTCCCATTCATATTTTTGTTGTATTTTGGAATTAATCTGAAAAGGATGGAAATGAAGTAATGAAATGAAAAAAAAAAAAAACATATTAAATAAATTATAGAAGTAAAAGAGAGATAATAAACTTTAAACTCTTTTTTGAAATAATGAGTTAATGGGCTATGTACTGTAAAAAATTCACATTTTGCTCAAATTAGGATAGACAACAGAAGATCAATGAACTTGTCCAAGGTATCGATACCACCACATTTTGCATTGTTGTGGTTTATAATAATTTTGGATGGCTTGTGATCTGCATTACTTTTTTTGTTGTGCTGCGTGCTTAACTACATACGCCTTTAGATGATATTTCTAGTACATAGAGTTTAAAGTGGTTCCAAGAAACGTCAAATCTCAAAGTCTCAAAGTACAAACGGGCTCTTTCTTCACATCCAATACAAGTGGTGGGAAAAACGCTTCATATTTGCGAATGGGGCATCATCATCGTCATACATAATGCTACCTACTGCATTATGTTATTTCTCTTCCATAAATATTCCATTGTATTGCCATGAGAAAGACAAAAAAACAAAGACATAACTTGCCATCAAACGATTTTTTATGCTTGCTTGTTTCTATGTGTGTAATTAGTTTTTTAAACAATTTTAAAACTTTAATGTTTTAATATTTAACATAAATAACGTGATGACTTTAATTGGATTTTGAGACCAAGCGTCTAAGGAATAAAACATATCAAATTTTATCAAAATTGGTCCAGTAGTTAGTGCGTCATGCGCGAACATTGATTTTTATAGCTTGTTTGATTTTATATTGTAATTTATGAGAACTTTAAGTTCAGTAAATTACGTTAGTAAATAGAAAATAAATAAAGTGCCTTCAAGAAACGTTAAATATAAGCCTTAGAGTACCGAAGGGCTCCCTCTTCACATCCAATTAGGGTTGCCAGATGGTCTGGATTCGCCTGGATTGTCCAGATTTTTAGTCCCAAGTCCAGAGTCCAGACAATCAGAAATATGTCCAGATGAAATTCGAACCGTACCATCCATGCCGTTAGCGAATCATTTGCCGAAATTGCGTTCACTACAATTGGATGACACATATTTTCATATTCCAATGTATAGTGACATTTTTCTTGGTGCAGGCACTTGGGTGGGCTATAGTAAAAGGCAAAATAGTATCAGGCTCGGCAGGAAGTCCAACCGCTCTCGACACAAGTTTGGGTTTTATAGTTTTTGCTGAAGTGGCTGTGGAGATACAAACGAAAAACTGTTATCGCTGTTGGAAAAATTCTGTTATTCAGTTATTAATATTATGAACTCTCCTTGCACTCGCATTTTTCTTTGATGTACCTGCAACTATTAATCCTGTTTGAAATAAAAAAAAAATTTTTTGAACCACCCTTCTGTACATTTGTATGTACCTGAGAACTGCAGTGAACCATTCATGAATCTGTTGAAACTTTCTGGACATTCACACAAATTCACCGCTCACAGAAAATGTTGTTTTACTGAATTTTTATGTTTCTGTTATGTTTATTTTGTTTAAATAAAATATATATGTTATTCTGAAACTAAGTTTTAGTTTTATTTATTGTCCAGAAAAATCCAGATTTTTTTTTTCAAGAGTCCAGAAAAATCCAGATTTTTTTTTTGTTTTTTTATTATATGTCCAGGTGAAACACAATTTGGATCTGGCAAGCCTAGATCCAATAGCTGTGGTGGAAAAAAAGCTTTATATTTGCGAATAGTGCAAATCATCGTCATATTGTTATTTTGTAGTCAAGTCGTATTTTTATGTATTTTGTTTATTTATTTAGTTTAGTTGGTATAATAAGAAACTTATTCTTTTAGCATATAATAAGATGAGATAAAGCAAATTAAATTACAGTATTAAATATTAAAGCTACAGAATAATTACAAAATATTTTAACCTGCCTTATAAGGAGAATTCCAACAGAATAATTCTTATGCACAATTTAACATGGAAAATAATGAAAACTATACGCTTAAAGTTGTTAAAATCAACATTATTTTTTAAGATATTTAAGAGAATTCTAAATCAATGTGGAATTGATAAAGAACAAACGTATGGAATTTACATAAGAAACTTAGACAAACTACTTAAGTTATTTCTTCTATTAGAAATATTTCGCAATGGCAGCGACTGCGATAAGGGATAAGATATTCATAAGCGACTACACTCTTGCCAATGTTGAGCATTGTTTTCAAATCACAGTTCCCTTTTCAGAGCATCACACTCATCGGCAATTAGCACTATCGAATATATCATCGAAGCCATTCATTATTGTAAGCACTGGTTTAAAGCAGTAGTCCGGAAAAGTTTCATATTAAGCAGCAAGCTAATTATCTTTTGAGTAATTTTTATCAGTGCTTTTCGAAACGTTTGTGTAGTCACGCAGTCTTTTTACGTTTGTCGTTTGGAGGTTAACGCTTGAATGGATAGAAAAACAAATCGAATGCTGATAATACATCATTACAGCGAGCGATTGACCAGAGTTTGCTGCATATTATATTGGCTAGACCTTGATAACAAGTTGTTTTTGAGTGACCTGAGCTTTGAACTTTTTTGTTTATAGTATTCCTGGCACATCGGGAACACGTGACATTTTTTTTACATCAAACAAATCAAACTTAACAAAACAACAACTCGATGTATGCAGAGACATCTTTTAGGAGCCTCACTTAGGCCGGGCAGATTTTCATTTTGCTTGCAGGGCCTTTCGAGGAAGGACTTAAAATATTAAGGGGCTTTTCAGCCATTAGGTGCCGCTGTTCTTCGACATTTTAGAACAGCTCCTCCCTTCGCTGTCACAATTATATCACACATATGGTATATATCTTGTAAAAACTATCATAGATAAGCTGATGCCACCCCCCTAAGGGCGTTACGTAATAAACGAACAGTCCTTAAGCACGTTCCTTTACGTGTAAGTAGGTCTTTTTATACCCTACCTATATTATTCTTAAATTTTTTACTTATGTATATATGTCTATATATATTTTTTTTTTTTCAAATGCAAACTTATTCCATTTTTTTAATAAGAAAATATAGAACTTACCGGAATTTTGCGAAAATATTTTGTCCTTAAACGACCAAAACCATGAACTGTATTCAACAATTTATTAAGATGTTTCCAGTTCAATACAATTATCATATTGGTTGCCAGCACCCTGACTGAAGTAACCATTCCGAAAAAAATTAAATGAAAGTCACTGGCTTTGCCGGTGTAGGTCATAATGTGAAAAATATAAGGCAAACTCGCTATCGTAAGGATATTAGCCATAATACAAAACACCGTTACAGTTATATTCTTTTGGCAACGACCTGTTTTAAAGTTGGCTGTGAATGGCATAAGCCCTGTTAACAATGATGAGTAGTAGTAAATTAACAAAATCCAACGTACAGTTCGACGCATTGTAATTGAAGTACTAAATGAACTTTTGATTTGCATTCTCTTAGTGACACTGAAAGCGCTGGTACGATTTTCATGACTGATAGCTCACTACTTTTAGAAGAAGCAGCTACTTTGAATGGTTTCTGTTGTGTTCCTAATTGCTACTAAGTAAATGAAGCAATTTAATTTAATTTTTTTGATTTTAAGATAGGACAACCAACTGAAAGTCAAATAGGAAGTTATTTAACTAGTTTTTGATACGTAAAGGAGAACTATTTGATACCCTATACTTAGAGTCAGCTTTTCGGCAAGGGTTTTTACTTCTTTACTAATTAAAACTTTGACTTAATTTTAATCATAATGTAAACGTTTAGTCTAGTAAAAATAAAGCCCAATACGAAGCGTTCGTACAATCCACCAAATAAAACTTATTTTATATTGAAAAATGTTAAAGTGCTTTAGAAAAATAAATAATTCTACCAAACCTAACAGAATTCATAATGGAAAAGAAGCTTACTATTCCGGAACACGTTTCAATGGGTCAATACAAAGGAAACTCAATATTTATACCGACAGTGCCAAGTACTTGTGACAAGACATACATGCCGTTCTGTTACATAAATTTATTCTCTCAACTAAATATTTAGATTAACATCTAGGCGAAATCGTTAATCGAACTATTTTTGACGATGGTTTCTATGCTCATTCTGAAAACATATTATTGTCAATGTTATTTGATAAAAGGAGCCGTCCATAAATTACGTGAGTCAAAATAGGGAGGGAGGGGGTTCGGCAAAATCTCACCAAATCTCACCAAGGGGAGGGGGGTCAACGAAAATCTCACAGAGAGTATAAATTATTATAGCAGATTACATCTAAAAATGATAAGGAAAGCCTCACGGAAGGGAGGGGGGGGGGGGGGGTCCTGCCAGTCTGAATTTCAAAAAAAAAGCCTCACGTAATTTATGGACTTCCCCAAAGAATAGAAATTTGTCAACTAGCTTTAAGGAAAAACAGTTTACATTAGAGAGAAATTGTGGAATCCAACTGAAATCAGACCATTTAAAAAACCAATTATTAACTTTAATTGCAAGGAATATTTCGTAATGATTGATTTGAAGAATGATCGAATATTATTTGAACCTCTACTTACAACGAATAATCCGTATGAACAATTGGTACTGTATTATACCTTAGAAGATCCACCGTTTCTTGACCCCAAAATTGCTTGAACGACATTTTCAGCTTTTAAGCAGCACTTCACGACGCGTCACGTGAAAAAATCGTGAAGGGGTTATGGCTACAACATTAAAAACTCGATGTAAATTACACAAGATGGGAAATAAGAAAAAATTACAAGACTTATGATTGAAAAACGAAAAGAAAAAAATTGCCGTTTGTTACATAAAAAATTTAATTATTATATTTAACTTATTGTATCAATCACAAAAAATAATAAAGTTTGTCTTTTTTATTAATGTATGTTAATTGCATAAGAAACATATTGAAAAAATAACAACTTTTTCATCCAAAATTGCCAAACATTTTCATTGTAGCGCCCCTCTGCTGAATGTTTTAAAGAAGAAACTGTCAAAAATAGATTTCTCGTTCCGAAAAACTAAGTACCTAAGGCAAGACTTTATAAAGATATGGATAATTTTAGAGCCTCATTTGTATGTCAAAATACTATTTTTAGTGTTTTTTCAACATTAAAATTTTCAACGAAATTTCCGGCGGCTCGATTTTGGTTTTAGACCCATGGTGCTGTGGCAGAATTTTCTTAGAATTGAACGTACAATTTAGTTTTGCTACACCCTTTGTCTACTTTTTCCCACCCGTACAAATCGACCTACCCCAATAAACACAAAAAATAATTTTATTTTATTGTACATTGTTTTTAAAAATCTATAACGTTATAGAAAGAAAACATTGTTACAATAAAAAAGGAAAATAAATTTCTAAATGTGCTGACCTATTTTAACTACGTGCGATTTTTGCTTAAAACTTAGGCGCATATTCATAGTCATTTTTCTAATTTGAAACTAAGTAGACTCTAACTAAATTTGGTTATGATTAAAAATTGTTTTCTATTCATAGTCGCTTTTTAGTATTGAGTAACTGACATAAGCTAAGTTATCAAAATAAATACATTCCTATTTTAATTTGCATGTTTTTTGGAATTTGCTGTAAAAATTTGTTTTACTGGTTTTTGTGTTTTTATGCGATGGAAGCTAACGCAAAAGTAAAATTAATCAAATGCGGTCATTTTATTTATATAATATCAATGGTTATATTCTTAGAGGGAACGAGAAGCAAATTGGACTCAAGAGGAAAAAAGCATTTTTCAAACATGGCAGCTCCTTTTCGCAGTATCCAAATCTACGCGAATTCTCTCAAGAGCTGACTGAAATTTTGATTTCATTTGATCATTTATGCACTCAATCTTTGCTCTTGTTGTTATATGGCTTCTATTATAGCCAGTGTTGCCACTGAGAAATTTATTTTCCTACCAAAATTTTCTCGAAAACCTACCAAAATCGTTTGTAACCTACCAAAACTTTACAAATTAAAAAAAAACCTTTTTGCAGCATTGAACGCGTTTATTAACATTTAACGCTGCTTAAACTAATATGCTTGTGTGTCGTCGTTTGAAATGCTTACATCAAATGTCGGGCAAGTGTGCGCAAAAAGTTACCACATGATACATGCAGAGTACAATTAAGCGATAAACGTCAGAAGAAAGAAAAATAGTAATTAATAATCATTTTGAAGGCAAAACCGATCGCAAAGTTACAAGTTTTTTAAGAAAATGAAAGCCAGCTGTTCATGGTATTATTAAATGATATAAAGAGGACAAAAAGATTTCAAATAAACAACGTACAGTGGCAAAAAAAAAAAACGTTTAGCTCGATAGACGAAAAATGGACCATCCGAGCTGTGATCAAAAACATTATGTTATTTACGGCCGGTTTCACAGTGTTTAGTTAACTAAAGATTTGAGGTTAACTATCCAATTTCAGTTTCATAGCAATTAGTTAACCAAACAAATTTGACAGGTTAACTAATAGTTAACTAACAGCTGATTGCTGTCATAACGAAAAAGAACATAAGAAATAAAAGCACAAAGTTTCAGAAAAGCAAATAGTACCTATATAAATATGAATTCAGATTGGGACTGCAAAGTTCATAGTGATTCAGATATTGAAGTAGTATGGAATATTGCAATTGCTCGTCGAAAAAAAATATTAAGATCCCGTCCATATTACTTTCGGTAGGTACCTTGCAAGCCGTTAAAATCGTCCACAATGGTCCCCCATATTTTTTCCTTCTCGTCTAGACTAACTTTATCCTTTTTTTTTGCATTCGATGATGTTTTCAAAGTTGCCGACCAGCTCCAACTAGCAATTTATTTTGTCTGCCAAAAATTTAGAAGATCTTGTTGTTGATTCCATTTCACAAACTATGAAATGTCAAATAAAAAACAAATGTTTTGTGCAGTGATGCCAAATTTTGTACAAAAAATTATCATTAGTTAACCAATGGACTGTGAAACTGAACAACTTAAATTTGGTAGTTAACTAACAGACATTAGTTAAGTTAATTAATTGGTTATCTAAACACTGTGAAACCGGCCCTAATAGTCCTTGTAACTTTCGTTTCTAATACTGAGGGTCTGAGCACACATGCAACAATTTAGATGTGCGATCAGTCGCAACACTATTTCGTCACATTGTACATACCTATGCGTATTCCCAAACGTAATTTGTATGCAAGAAAACAGAGACCATACCCACTTGTTGAAGATAGGGTTGGCAAAAGCTTATTTCCGGATATAAATATTTACTTCCGGATTCGAAAAACTTTACGAAAAAATTTCAATTTTCGATTTTCATAAAAATTTGTCCTAAATCCTACCAAAATCAGGCTTAACCTACCAACCTACCAAGAGGAAAAAAACCTACCCGATTTGGTAGGAAACTACCAAAAACGGCAACGCTGATTATAGCTGTACAAAAGAGAAATTTAAAGTGTTCCTTCATTAATATTGTTAATTTTACCTATATTCTTTAACTGTTACAGGATTTCGTGGAGGTGTTAACATAAGTGGAGAAGCCGGGAATCCGCCAAGTAATACACTTCTCTGATGATGTTTTGTTGCTTCTAGGGCAGTTTTTAATCGGCACATATTCCACACTCTGGCGTCATCAATCCGCAACGCAAACAATCCAATGTAGTGCATACCACATTCATATACGTAAGTTAATATTAAAATTTGCGTTTCGCTTTTTTAACGTTTTTTGAAAACGTACCTGTACACTTAAAGAATAATATCCCTTCCAATTTCTAAAAGGACCCGCCATTATTGTCCTACATTCCCGGCTGGACATTTTATGCGAATGTGTGTGCAGTCAATAGCGCCTTAAACACTTGGAAAGCGCGATATAATAAAAAATTTGCATTTAAGTAGCAGCGTTAATTTCGTCCGCTTCACTCGGATACTTTATAAAGTTTGGCAAGTTTGGCAACTTAAAAGCTATTTCTCTGGTAACAAAAAAACGTAAGGTGCATAGCACTTGCAAATCCTTAGAAACGGGTAGTCCCCTATAGTTTTTCGCTCCATTGATATTTAAAATTTCAACAATTTATTTTCTGTGTCCTTATCAAACCTGCACTGATCGTAGAAATCGCCATCGTCCATTCGAAATGGGTCAATGCGTTCTTTGTAAGCTTTAGTCTTCCTCGTTTTCCAGAATCTCAAAATCTTCAAAAATATTAAAATCGCGTTAAATTGGCTCTATATTTTGTTTTTTTTTTTTGACTTTTTAATATTAACTTAATAACAACTTCAGCTGAAACTATATTTTTAGTTATAACTAAGCAGAAAATTCGGTGCTAAATCGATTACGAATGACTTAGTTATTGCTAAAATAAAGTTCTTACTGAAGACGATACCAAATATGACTATAAATATGCGCCTTATAGTTTAGGCGAAAGAAATTACAAAAACTAAACGCATTGACGTAAAAAAATATTTAAGAAAAATTGTACTTGATCATCCATTGTGAACTCCATTTTGAGCCGCCCATTAAAAATTTACAAAAACGCCACACGTCAAACGAAAACTTTGAGACCCCGCAGTCTTTTATTTTAAAAAGAAAAATGTGTAGTGAGGATAGCCTTTCTGACGATGAACACCCCATATACATATATGTAATAAGCGTGTCGTATAATTTTTTAAATGTGTCACTAAGTACTACTGTGCTGAACGGAAAAATTATTATATAAATTATCGTTGCTGACCCCAAGTTGCATTAGGAAAAGTAGTAAGCAACTTGACTTGCCTGCCAGCTCTGGCGTCTCACGTTACATTTTAGGAAATGTGATCCAAATATGACTTCAAAAGTTTCCTTGCTGGGAGGAAAAAAGATTAGCTCTTATTGCTTTATTAAAATAGTCTCTTCTTAAGCTATCTAAATAGTTTACGATTCTACAAGGTTGTACCCGCATTCCTGATAGTTCTGTTAACGCTATTTCTTTCATTGGCTGTTATTATGCTGTCTTAAGGTTCTACTGAGGTACTTTCGAGATGTTTTCCATTTTTTACTCTTGCCTTAGGTTACAGTGATACTTTAAGGGATGCAAGTTTCCCTTGGCGGAATTGATATGTGCTATTATAATTCTGGGCTGCCACTTTATAAGCGACTAGCAAAACCCGGCGCGCGTTGCTACGCCTCAACAAATAAAATATAATGTGTTTTTAATTTTAGTTGGATTAAATAATTAAAAATTATTTTTTTTGATATTTATCTTAATGCGAGTGGATAAACAACGTTGTTGGTTTTTCTATTTGGCTCATAAATGAACAATTCAATTGGCGGGAATGATTGGAATGCGTAGAATCAGCACCTTTGAATGAGTTTAATTTGGTTACAGTCCTTGTCTTCTATATATATACCGAGTCTCATAGTCATAGTCTTTTCTTATTTCGGAGGCATGGCACTACCCATTTTTTCATTGAATCTTACTTTCTTTCTTTTTGGCTCATTTTTTCCAAACCAAACTACTTATGTTAAGAAACTCTTACAAACAATAAGAAACATATGCACCAAATCTTATCCAACTGCGTCAAATAATTGTTGATACATAAAAAAGTTGATTTTTTCTCATATGGAAGCGTGGTACTGCCCATTTTTGCATGGAATCTTACTTCTTTCTCTACTCTTTATATATGTACCAAGTTTAATTTATCTGCATCAAATAGTTGATAAGATATGATGAATCTTATTTTCTTTTAGATAACGGGGCGTGGCATCACCCATTCTATTCTAAGCTGTAGCTGTTTATATAAAAGCCTCGTGGTGTGAATTCCATGAGATCCGATTAAGCTATCTTCGAGAAAATTAAGTTGAAAAAATATTTTTGTGTGAGGACCACCCTAAATAAAAGCTTTGTAGCCTAAGCTATGCTTCTTAACATACAAAATACGAGGTGTAAATTCGGTGTGAATCATTTAACCTGTCTTCGTGAAAATTATATTTAAAAATATATTTGTATGAGGGCCACCCTAAGTATGCACCCAAAATAAAATTTTTATATTCTTATCTGTGATCCTTAATATAAAAGCCATACTGTGTAAGTTTCATGAGAATCGATTCACCTGTCTTTGAGAAATCGCTATTTTTAAAATATTTGTGTTTGAGGGCCACCCTAAATAAAAGTTTCATCGTCTTAGCTATGCGTCTTAATATAAGAGACAGGAGGTGTAAATTCCATGTGAACCGATTAAGTGGTCTTTGTAAAAATGCTATTTTAAAAATAATTGCGTGTGAGGGCCACCCTAAATTAAAGTTTTATAGCCACCACGCCCCTGGTGTCTAGTCCCGTTCATATTTTGTGAAGTGCTTAACATAGTCTATGTGCATCCTGACACCGAATTTTAAGACTCTTGCTATCATATGAACCAAGATATAGAGAGTTAAAGGCTTTAATTGCAAGTGCCACGCCCCTTGCTTTTATCAAAAAAAAAATATAGCCCATGTTACTCAGGAATAGTGTAGCTTTCTATTAGTAGCAAAATTTTTGGATCGGTTCAGTAGTTCCAGAGATTACCCTGAACATACAAACAAACAAACAAACAAACCTTACCTCTTTATATAATAGTATATTTTGTGATACTTTCATATTTTGGAAAAATTTCAAATGTCTAATGTGGATGTTGTCATTTCTCGGGATATGACGCCTGCGTAGTAGTTAAAAATATTAAGAGTTTTTTCCTGTTTTCAGTATTCTACCAAGAGATTTATTTGCACTGTAGTATATAGTAAATTTGAAAAACTCCATTCATACTCTGAAGGCAGCTCATGGGCACTTGTAACAAGCACCTACTTTGTAAACGATTTGTTTGTATTGCTGTAGCTATTTCAAAGCTTTCCATATGAGGTTGTAGACGATCTGGTCCCTTCAAAACTTAAATTTATATAATAATATCCACAGAGCTCCACATAATATAGTGCACTCTTGTTACTTTACTATAGACACTTCAGAGGTACTTCAGCCATTCTGACAAAAAAAAAGCAATCATTGTACACTTTTGTAACTAACGTGGCATAAGAAATTACCACTTATGGTATGATTTATTAATGTTAAACTTAATACTTGTTTTAAAATATATAAGTTTTTTAATCTGAGTAAAAGTTGTTGTTTATTTTTTAGTAACCAAATTCAACCAAATTCTCAGACGTGGTCCAGAACAACCGATTTGTTATTATTTTAATTGTTTCATGTCATATTGCACAAGGAAAATAGAATGTAATACTGTGGAACCAATGCACGAAAGTGCTAAGGGCTTGTCGAATTGAAACATTCCAGCCAAATTGAAAGAATATGGATCAGTGATGCGTTGTATACATATGAGATTGAACTGTAAAAAGTGTCAGAAAAAATATTGAATGGCACATACGCTATATATTTTACACTCACACTTTGCTCCAAGCGAACATCAAGAAGTTGAAAGCTCTTCTGTTGTTGCAACAATGACAAACCGCGCTCTGTTGCATCTAAAGTATCAATTAAAAGAACAGCAAATAAAGTCATATTACCATAGTAGATACAGACTGCAAGTAATATCAATGTCACATTTACTATGCCAATATACATAAAATGGATTCCTGATTCACTGCTCAAAAGCTTATATAGGCAAAAACTTATAGTGACATTATTTATATATAGTGTAAGCGTTACTGCTGCACCCTGCCACTGGTACACATCATTATAACGTCTGGTCAGTATCACCAATTTGCGAAATGTGATAGCGATTTCATCCAAATTATCGCTCAGCGCACAACATTGTATTGTAAAATAACCGGGACGCAAATGACGATGTTGCAGCAATGACTTTGTAGAGCAGATAATGCGTTGCAGCTCATCATTCAACATATGATAAAGTAAATTAATGTTCGAAACACCAAAATAATAAATATTCGATTCGAGGTTTAAAATATTGGTTAGCATGAAAATAATATATATCCTTAGCAGCTGTAGTGTATCAAGTTTATTCCAAAATATGCTCAAGCATACAACGCACGTGATTATATCTGTTGAAGAGCCCAGAATGAATTTCGATGAGATAGTCAAATTATAATTTCGTTCTCGTTCAGGGCAAACCTAGTGAGTTAATATTATCATCATATTGGAAATCTTTTTATGTTTCTACTCACTCGAAGCTTCTTGAAGTAATTACTCCTGAGGCTTGCAAGACCTCGCAGTACCCTTATTAGCTCTTCGCGATAGTACCAATTTAATGCTAAAGTCACAAGTACTGCGAATATCCTGATATAAGTGATGACAATGAAAATTGTTTGGAGTACCTGCAAGCCCTCAATGCGTATTGTGTTCAGTAATTTTTCGTCGTATAGGAGAGATGTAACGATTACGCAAGTTATGTTAATGATGATACAATAGACCGTTATGAAGGTTTTCTTTGTGGCACGTCTTGTATCAACATTAAAAGCATAAGCCATAACGCCAGCACTTATAGAACAATAATAGGAAATCAACATACACCAGCGTGTCAGACGATGCATTTTGATCCAAACGCGGTTGTAGACTATTTGGCTTGTGCAACATGCCTAAGCAACACAATAACCTTCCATTGATGTTAATGACTGATTAAATTGTCTACTGTAATTATGTATATTCAAACTATCGCCAGAGTTGTAAAAGGCCGCAGTTGCTTTGACAAGCATATTAACAGCCCACTAACAGTTACTAGCGATATAGGGTGAAGTCTCGCAAGATTCCCTAATCCAACCCGACTTCAATCTGCCTTATATCTAACTATGCACTATTCATTAAGATGTGCCAAATAACTCTATTGTTTTAATCTCAACTCAGTTGAGGAGATCTCCAGAGATAACTTACCTAAATTGGTGGCACCAACATTATACAGGGTGTTCCGGTTTAAATTTAATATATTTAAGGAACTGGTTCAAGAGCTCATTGTTCCCTCTGAGTTACAGTCCCTTGGGATGAGCATTTACACTCAAAGATTATCTGACAATTTTTAAATTAGCAAAATATGTAAGTCAGATTCATTTGATAATTAACTAATGTCATTTTTCAACCAAAGTTTGAACGTGGGTCGTACAGTTTCCCAGGCATAAATTTATCTAAATTAATCTCCAAATATTTTGCTATCTGCCCAATGAAATAAAACCATTTTTTGGTTTGTAATTACCAAACCATAGAGTTTTGAACTGAGAAACGATGAAGAAACGGGTATATTCAGCGGAACAGCATATTAAAGAGAATTTTCCAACAATTGATATTACAAGCAGCGTTGAATTAAGGTAGAGCTAGGGATATAGATAGAGCTAAGACCCGGACCCCAAGCTCAAGTGGATTGTGGGGGATCTGTTTTTGGTCACACAGTGAATAAAACCTACTGGGGGCCTAATTGATATTTACAGTGGAAAAAACTTTATTTTATGAGTGAATTAACTTTTTTTTTGGTTATCAATATGTAAAATTATATTTTTAAATTAAACTAGCTATCCCGGCAGACGTTGTTCTGCCCTTACCGGTAGGTGGCGCGAAGCTGTATGAACTCATGCTATGGAATGTTAAAGCGAATCAGCCCATTTTTAAAGCGAAATCAACTTCTGTCCCTACTCTTTTACATAAAGTACCTTACTGCTAGGTGGTGCGATGAGTTTAATTTATTATAGTTTTTGCGTTTTATATTATTACCAAGTCTCAATCATCTGCATCTAATAATTGCTGATATATACAAAATGTTGTTTTATTCGAATTTTCTCATTGAAACTTCTTTTTTCCCGTACTCATTCATCTGCATCACCAATTTTGGTATTTTCTTATATGGAAAGCGTGGTACTGCACGGTCTTAGCTGTGCCTCCTTATATAAAAGATACTTGTTGTAACTTCCATGTGAATCGATGCAGTGGTCTTTGTAAAAATGCTATTTCAAAAATATTTTTGTATGAGGGCCACTCTAAATAAAAGTTTTGTAGGCTTAACTATGCATCTTAACATAAAAGTTACGTGGTGTAAATTCGGTATGAATTGATTAACCGGTCATAGTGAAAATGATTTTTTTTAAAATATATTTGTATGAGGGCCACCCTAAATAAAAATTTTATAGGCCAAACAGTGTCTCTTAATATAAAAGACACGTGGTGTAAATTCCATGTGAATCGATGTAGTGGTTTTTGTGAAAATGATATTTTAAAAATATTTTTGCATGAAGGCCACCCTAAATATGCACCTTAAATAAAAGTTTTATGAACTTTACTATGTTTCTTAATATAAAAGGCACGTGGTCTAAACTCTATGTTAAACGATGGACTGGTCATTGTGAAAATGCTATTTTATCAATATTTTGTGTAAGGGCCACCCTAAATATGCAGCCTAAATAAAAGTTTTGTAATCATAACTATGCCTCTTAATATAAAAGCTACGTGGTGTAAATTCGGTGTGAATCGATTCATCGGTCTTCGTGAAAATGCTATTTTAAAAATATTTTTGTTTGAGGGCCACCCTAAGTATGCGCCTTAAATAGAAGTTTCATAGACCAAACCATGTCCCTTAATATGAAAGCTACGAGGTGTAAATTCCATGTGAATCGATGCAGTGGTCTTTGGGAAAATGCTATTTTAAAAATATTTTTGTATGAGGGCCACCCTAAATATGTAGCCTATATAAATGTCTCATAGACTAAACCATGTCTTTTAATATAAAAGCTACGTGATGTAAACTCCATGTGAATCGATTTATCGGTCTTCGTGAAAATGCTATTTCAAAAATATTTATGTTTGAGGGCCACCCTAAATATGCCCCCTAATTTTTCTCGCCGTAAAAACCATCCTTGAACTTCAACGAACATTTTAAAAAAAGATTTGGCCAAATTGGTCCAGGCGTTGTTGAGTTATGCGCTTACCAACACATTTTGCGATTCATTTTTATATTATAGATTTATGTATGCTTAAATAGTTATAAAGGCCTCCGTAACGTCTTAATCCGGCGTTAACTACAAGAATAATTTAACCCATTCCAGGCTGGTACCAGAAGAGCCCGTACAATTTTGATAAAATTTGGTGTGGCAGGTCAGGGGATCAATAGAAGTTGCTTATGAAAAAATTAAATTTTTCCCTATCGGCACACCGGAGATATGGCATGGGTAAATTTTTACCCAATAGTCCACAATGACACAAAAAAAAAAATGCAAAAAAAAAACATTTACCGTCCAACTTTTTATTCAATCAAATCTGTTTTACTATAGCATCCCACATATGATCTTTGAATTTGTTTCGAAGTTTTTTCTTTAACTCTTCAAATTTGCCTTGATCGATTTTCCACCAAAATTTTGGAAATTTTATGTTACCTAAATTTTACCTCATAAAAATACAGGTTAATTAAAGAAGTTCGGAAAAATAAAAATATTCATTTCATACCTATCTTTCCTCTACCTTTAAAACCACCTCTTACCTTTCGCTTGGTAGGATTTTTTAAAATTCACGATTCTTTTGGGTATTTAAATACCCAATAGTCTGGAATGAGTTAAACCGGGCATTAGCATATGCTAAATAAAAAAAGCTTCTGCAATAAATATTACAACAAGAGAGATATAGAGTAATGGATTTTTATTTTTTTTTTTTATTTTTAATCGATCTCGAAGCTGATAATTTTTAGGCGCTCTGCTCGGTGATCACTTTGATTTGATATATCATTTGTAGATATTCTAGATCCTGTCAACTAAGCCTTACCTTCTAGGGAAAAACTATACTAAGTGAAATTACGGCTAAAAAAACAGAATACATACAGTATATGATTTTCAGTACACACCCCTAATTTCAAATCACACCCTTGCTAAAGAAGTTTCACGGGTTAATTTACTTACTTAAAAAGCATGTACATTAGGGTGATTCAAATTTTTTTTTTTTGGTTTTCTTTAAGGTGCTGTTGCTTAAAAAGTAAGTTTATGATATGAAGAAAAAGTTCACGAAATTTCAGCTCTGTAACTCAATTTGATAAGGTGGCGCCGGAGCCTGTTAGTTTTACATGTAAATTGTATGGAAAAATTATTTTTTACAAAAAAGCTATCTAAATGAATAGGTGATTAGTGTTGTTGAGCTGAAAAGGGTCGTTTTTCGACGTAATTTTTTACGCTGAATCCGAATCTGGCCTCTGAATTGACCCATCATGTCGGAATCCTGAAATATTTGAGGTTAATTACCTGAAACATGATGTTTTTTGTCTACTTTCGAGGTCATGTATAGGATTCAAAGAAAGTTGATCAGCTTATTTTTAACAAAAGCATCATTTCGTACCATCCTTGCCCTTTAAAATGAGCTTTCAAGTGGTGATCTGTGATGTTTCCTTGCAAAGTTATAGCCATTTTAAAGTGACATGAATTGGATCCCCTACAAAGGGTTGCAACCCAACAATATTAACCAACGGGTTTCAAATTCATGTCACCTTGAAATGGCTGCAACTTTGCAAGGAAGCATCACAGATCACCACTTGATAGCTCATTTTAAAGGGCAAGGATGGTACTAAATGATGCTTTTGTTAAAAATAAGCTGATCAACTTTCTTTGAATCCTATACATGGCCTCGAAAGTAGACAAAAAACATCATGTTTCAGGTAATTAACCTCAAATATTTCAGGATTCCGACATGATGGGTCAGTTCTGAGGCCAGATTCGGATTCAGCGTAAAAAATTACGTCGAAAAACGACCCTTTTCAGCTCAACAACACTAATCACCTATTCATTTAGATACCTTTTTTGTAAAAAAATAATTTTTCCATACAATTTACATGTAAAACTAACAGGCTCCGGCGCCACCTTATAAAATCAAGATACAGAGCTGAAATTTCGTGAACTTTTTCTTCATATCATAAACTTACTTTTTAAGCAACAGCACCTTAAAAAAAACTAAAAAAAAAAAATTTGAATCACCCTAATGTACATATATATGTATTGAAATATTTATACATACATATAGTATATCAACCTTACTTTAAGTAGCAATAAGTTAATTATCTTTCCTTTGAGACAAATAACTGTGTAAGCTTAAAGTGGAAATGTATTTCGGCACAAGGGGTGTTGAACTTTTAGGACATGGGGGGGTGTTCAATAAAATTTCAAGAATCGGATAAGTAATAATTAAACTATCTCAAACTTAAACCATTTTTTTGAAATTGTGCGGACACCCCAGAATTTTAGATTCAATTGGAGTGGCTGAGTTCATATATTGGCATAAAATTAGAATTTTTAAGTTATGCGCTGCACAATGGCAAAACGCGCGCACTGTCTGTTTTAAGCTATGTATACTTTTAGTGTTAAATACTTAGTTACTTGCATTTTGGTCATTATCTTCAAATTTTTTTAGAAAACTATCTTATATAATTCTTTTATATTTCCTACGCCAGAAGCTGATACGCTACAGCTGGAAGTTAAGACTTTCGGAGGACTATGCTCTGTTAAACTAAGCCAAAATATCACAGTTCTGACAACGGCTACTCGAATCATGTCGAAAATAAGTAAGTACCAGTTTATTATCATTCTAAAAATTGAAGCTCAAAAACTTTTGAAAAGTATGTTTGGTAAAAGTGTGTATACTATTGCGAAATCTATGTAGAAAATAAAATGATAGCTACGTTTTCGTTCATCGAAGTCTATATGTAGTGTCCTAAATACACCACAAGCCGCACACACTCCACTTGCTAAAGTTTTCTCTCAATTTTGAAATTCATAAAAGATTTTATTAAAAACTAACTGTTTCCCGCGAATTTGTACGCGTAGGCGTTTATGATATTTTTACAATAATTTTTAGAATACCTGCATACATATATGCATATTCAAGATGGTTGATAAACTTGAGGACAAATTATATTTTGGACATATTTTTAATATTTTGGACACATTTTTCATATTTTGTCCACAGCTCTTTGTTTTTTTTTTGCACTTTTAATGCGTTTTGGCAAACCTTTCCATCAATTTCTCGATGGTGCGGCTTGGAATGTTTCTCCATTCTCCCTGAGCTATAAGCCAAAGCTCCTCCACATTCTTGGCGGCTCTTTCGAATACAGCTAGCCTCCTTGAAGTAGAACCCTCAATTGGATTGTGGTCCGCGCTTTACGTAGGCCACTTTGGCACTCGAAATTATTGGTTTGATAACAAATTTTGCATTATTTTTGCGGTGTGCTTTGGATCTCCATACAATTGAAAAAGTACCTCCCCAGCAAACATTCTGACTCTTTTTAGAGTCAGATATGAATCATAATTCTGAGCCTATACACTCATTATGAGTTCATAAAAGAGTCAGAAATGTGTGTATTTCCTTTCTTGGAAGGGCACACAAATATGAGTCAAAAATTAGACTCATATAAGAGTCTGAAATATGAAACTATTCTGAGTCAGAAAAATAAATGTTCTGAATCTTTTCGGAGACATATGTGACACATAATTCAAAGTTTTACGAGTCAAAATTTAGACTCATATTAGAGTCTGAAATGTAAGACTATTCTGACCCTAAAATTTCAATTTTTTGACTCTTTTCGGAGACATATGTGACTTCAAAAAAACCATCTTCCATTATACAAATAAACAAACTCTTCATTTTGATGGACAATACATATTGTCTTTTGTTACATTTTATTAAAATCAGTTCAGTTTATTTTGCGCTAAAGCGTTACAATTGTTTAAATCATTTTCATGTTATTGCTTAAGCAATTTTATATAAATAGTACAGTAGATATGAGAAAATGAATGAAAATGAATATGGATATTATGAAATATTAACAAAATTATACAGGATACAACGCTGATTTTAAAATATTCGACTTGAGTGGCTCTGTTCTGGGGCGTAGATTTGGAAAATATTCCCTTTTTCTGCTGTTCTGTGTGAGCACTTAAATCCATTGGTGAACCTTGGGGTGTAGTTCTGAATAACTTTTTTCGTTGCAGAGTCAAAACTACGATTACCACCATGTGCTGGTGTACGTGATTTGACTGGAGATATAAATGGGTTATTAGTTATTGGCGATGAGGTACTACTACCAAGACGTGGTGGCGTTTTCCAACGTCGACAAAATTGCTATGAAACAAAAGAAAAACATTAAATTTTGCCCTTAAGAAGTTCACAGTAGTGTAATGTAGGCTTTACCTTTGCCTGATCTTTTTTCATTGGAACAGCCAATGCTGGAATGTTTGCCTCTGGGCTTAGAGCAGGGGTGCCCAAAGAGCGGCCTTCTGGCCGCAAGCGGCCAGTTTTACTTTTTTGTGCGGCCATGATTAAATTATGTTTATCTGTATTACCTTACACTTTATTTTGAAAAAATTATAATTTTGAATTTATAATTTTCGATTTCCGAAAATCAATGTTATCTCGTTATCACCTTCAAAAAAATTTAATTTAAGAAACAATAAAAAAATCGATTTTCAATTTCAATACGAAATTCTCCAATAAGAAACATGAGAAATGGAACAAAAAAAGAAACATTTCTTCCATTTCCCATTTAGAAAAAATAAGAAACACAGATATTATAAAATAATTGACGTTAAACTCAAAACAAAACCACTGATAATTTATTTCCAAAAAAAAACAATCGAAGCAGTAGGCTACTTTGTATTTTTAAGGTTATAGTTTTATTGTTGTAACAAAAAGATTTGGAATTCTGTTTCTGCTTACAATATTTAATTAAATCTGTCAACTGTAAGTACGAAATAATTATTAATTGATTTTTTTGCTGAACCAAAGGGAGCTGGTGTTATTTGTTTGATTCGTGATGCAGTTATCATTCTCAAAGAATACAATATAAAAGAGCATTTCTCAAATAAACTCAAGCAAAAATTCGAAAAACTTTCAACTGAGCAACGTGAATGTGAAGTGAAAAAATTGCGTAAACAAAAAAAACTTCAGCAAAACTTATTTATACGTTGCAATGATGAAAGTGAAGGTGTAAAGTTGGCTAGTTTAATGGTTTCTCAGCAAATAGCAAAAAGATTAAAACCACATTCGGATGGTGAATTTATAAAGGAGTGCCTAATTGCCGTTGCAGGTGTCTTAGTTCCTGACAAAGCTAATATTTTTAAGCAGATTAATTTATCAAGGAACACAGTTTGCCGTAGGGGATAACAACGGATGGTGCACCATCTATGCGCGGCTCTAAATCTGGTGCAGTTACTTTACTTCTGTCAAAAATTCGAGAACTCAACGAAAATAGCGAAGTAGTCGATATTCATTGTTTATTGCACATTGAAAATTTATGTGGGAACGCTCTTGATATGAAGTCTGTAATTAATTTTGTCATCAAAACTGTTAATTACATTCACAAAAGTGCTCTCCGACATCGACGATTCAAGGAATTCTTAACTGCAATTGAAGAAGCAGAAGGGTCCGATGTAATTTATTACACAAACGTGAGGTGGCTTAGTCGTGGAAATTGCTTGAAGAGATTTTTTGATCTCCGAGATGAAATTAAAACTTTCATGAAATCTGAAGAACAGAAAATTGAACAACTATCTGATGATGAATTTGTTCTTAGCTTAGCGTTTTATGTTGATATAACGAAGTACCTAAATGAGCTTAATATTAAACTTCAGGGCAAGGAGTCGACAATAGTTGACATGTATAAATATATCAAATCATTTTCAGATAAGTTGAGTTTGTTCAAAGTTCATTTATATAAAAATCAATGGGATCATTTCGAAGCAATTAAATCAGTTCATATAAATGGCAAAAATACAAAAAAATTTGCTATTGATATAGAGAAATTGATTGTAGAATTTCATGAACGGTTTTCAAAATTGTTTAGCTTAAAGCACGATATTGAACTATTTTCTAATCTTTTTTCAATCGAAATAAATTCAGTTGATGTGAAAATTCAGCTGGAATTACTGGAACTGCAAAATGATTTGTTAGCTAAGCAGGCATTTTCAGATCATAAAAACCATTTTCTTAAAATTTAATTAACTAAAGCCGATTGTCCAAACATGAGAAATATTTTCTTAAAATAATATCTTTATTTGGTACAACCTATAATTGAGAATGTTTTTTTTTTCTGGATTAAAATATACTAAAAATATTTATAGAAGCAGATTAAACGACAATTTAAAAAATGAGCTTAGAATCTCCAATACAAAAATTGAATATGACTTAAAGGAATTAATTTAAATAAAAGAAATCAACTTGATTAAAATATTCAAATAAAAATTATGTTTTTATTTTGCGGCCAGTATTTTTCTTTTTCTTCAAAATTTGGCCATTCAATCTATGATCATTGGGCACCCCTGGCTTAGAGGATCACAATTGAGGTTCTAAAAAACGTCGGGAAAGTGTTATACAAAAAAAAACTTTGTTGCTATATGCATTTACTTACTGGTGGATTATTTGCAAAAAATGGTTGTCGTATTTGTGGTGGTACGGCATTAACCACAGAACGAATAACAGGCACGTAAAAACGTTAATTTAATAATTGTTCGACTTTCTTAAATTAATTCCACACGCGATACAACACAATATATTTCTTTTTAAATTTTTTTTTTATTTATTAGTTTATTTATTTAAATTAATTGCTACTATAGTAACAGTTTCAATTCAAATTTCGTTTCAGAATTTATGAAACAAATCAGAGTCAGAAAAGAGTCATAGTGTCAGCGTGTTTGAAGTTCAGAATTTATGAAACATAACGGAGTCAGAAAAGACTCAAATTAATACGTGCCTAGCAACTTGTTTTAGGCTCATATTTTTATCAAAAATATGAATCATTTCAGGCTCACAAAATCTGAACGCTCAGAAAATTGTTTAAAGGGTCCTCTTCTGGATACGCGCTCATGTCTACGAATTCTGGCAACTTCTTCATAATGCTGTGGTCGCTTCCAGAAGTACATAGTTGCAATCCAGCACATCCTAGTTTTTATACTTGAATTTCATTACCTTTGGAGTCGAGATAAAACAATGCTTTACAAATCCAGTTCCAAGAAATTTGAACTTGAAACTAACTTATCAATCCCATGATAAAAGGATTTAATTCCTTAATTAATTCAATACCAGCAATCGAAATTTAATTTTTAACGTTTCTTAATTGCACATTTTGATTCCTGGAATGAAATTCAATTTCGAGTACTTATTTCTTAAAAAAATATTGAGATTTTCAATTCCAAATTTTGATTCATGGAATTAATGAGACAATGGAATAAGATATAAAAGTATAAAAAAATCAAACATCATCAAACCATCATCCATTTTTGCACGTCGTGGAAAATTATATTTACATAAATGTTTTTTTATTTAATTGTTGTTATAAGTTTTTTCGTACACTTTTAATGCGGTTGAACCTATTCTCCACCAATTCTTCAATACTTTGGTATGGTATCTTCGTCCATTCAGCTTGATTTCTATCCAAAGCTCCTCCTTGTTCTTTAGGGTAAGGGAAAATTTTCCATTAGCATTAATTTTTAATGATAATTGAAAAATTTCCATTACCATTAAATGATTTAATGGCAATTGAAAATTTCCAATTCCAATCAATTACATTTTCTTTCATGTTGTACTTGTATATTTTATGATGAAAATTTGAAAAGTGAA
The DNA here is from genome assembly GCA_949775025.1 of Tricholauxania praeusta. Taxonomy (NCBI): domain Eukaryota; kingdom Metazoa; phylum Arthropoda; class Insecta; order Diptera; family Lauxaniidae; genus Tricholauxania; species Tricholauxania praeusta. The sequence goes on from OX459031.1 coordinate 96,107,814, forward strand.
AATTAAAATTGAAAATGGTTTGACTTAAAATTAAAATAAAGTTTTCCAAAATTTCAATAAATAACTAAGCTAAAAGTTATTTACGCTAAGTGTATTATGTAGTGTAAATGTTGGAGCGTAATTCTAGGACTTGCAGAATTTCTCATATTCAGGTAGTGGTAAAAAATAGTGATATTATCAATTTCTTCACCACCATAGTTATTAAATAGTGTTAGTGGTAGTGATAATGGAAATTTAATGGTAATTGAAAACTATTAAAATTTAATGGTAATGGAAAGTTTTCAATTACCATTAAATCATTTAATGGTAATGACAATTTTTCAATGATCATTAAAATTAATGGTAATGGAAAAATTTCAATTTCCATTACCATTAATTTTTAATGGTAATGGAAAATTTTCAATTAACATTAAAATTATTTAATGGTAATCGATATTTTGCAATTATCATTAAAGTTTAATGGTAATGGAAAAATTTCCATTACCATTAATTTTTAATGATAATTGAAAAATTTCCATTACCATTAAACTAGATTTAATGGAAATGAAAATAAAATGCATTAAATATTTAATGCATTACCCCCATGTCTGGTGGTTTTGAAGTGTTAAGTATAAATCGGAAGCTGTCATTCTCCCCAAACTAATATTCTAACGACTAAGGCCCCTATTGCGGTTGTCGATTTACAATAGATTAACGTTTTTTTCTTTTAACGATTTTGTTTGGTATTGTGTTTATCGATCACAATCGTTGGCTGTTCTATCATTTTGTTTTGATAGATTAGATTTTTTTTATCTTAGTGGATATTTCTTTATTTTTAAAATTTTTCAAACTGAATGAAACTAAACGGCTGTCTCAAGAAAAATAATAATATTTCAAGTCACAATGACGCAATTTTTTCTATTGAGTTTCGTAATACCAAAATGGCATCATTTTTATTAAATCGATGGCTATCGATTTAATCGCAAATCGACAACCGCAATAGGGGCCTAAGGGTCCCTTCGTCTGAAATTCAAATAATAGATATTTCTGAAATAAGCTTGGAATTTTCTTGGAGGAATTTTGAATAAGATATAGAAATACATTTTCTTACCAAAAGAGAATAACTAATTTTACTCTTTAATTAATACGTTAACAATTTATCACAAACATCTTATATAGTTAGTTAACTTAATATTCTAAATAGCTATTAAAAACCATTTTGTAAATCTAATTGCATAAGAACTATAGAGTTTATTACTGTAGATGCCATAATTTTTAAAATCATCTCCTTATTCATATTAAATAGTCCACAGAGCTTAAAATCCATGATATTGGTTGATATTCGTAGGGATAGCATATCGAACTGCAATGATAGTTTTTTGTTAGACAAACAAAATTTATAAATATGTATTATGCAAGATAAATCGAATATAAGTAAAATCAAAAAATAATTCTGAAAGGTAACAAAATAAAACAAAAATTGCCTGCTTTCAAATTTATTTTCGAGAACCTATCAATTTCTTAAGCTTTTACATACACTACGTTCCAGGCGAATATCAAGCGGACGAAAAGCCAACTGTTGCCGCAGCAATATACTGGTGCGTTCACATATTTCCAACGTTTTCACCATGACACCAGCAAAAAGCGTTAAGTCAATATAATAAGCTGTGGTATATATTAATCCCAGTGTCATACTAAGTGCATTTACAGTCAATACTTTAGAACCAGGTCTCATTAAGGTATAACAGAAGTATATCATTCCAATATTATTCAGATAGTTTGTTAACACCACAGCAAGACCCTGCCACCGATACAACGTACTAAAGTATTTTGCCATTTCGATAACTTTACAGTATGCCGCAGCGAGTTCATCTACTTGATCACTTAATTCACAGCATTGAGAAAAACGAACACCTTGTCCTAGATTATTTTGCATATACAATCTATCCATGGTCTTCAAGGCAATCATTATGCGATTAATCTCATCGTTTGACAGATCCAGTAAGAACTTATAGTTGAGTACACCATAGTAAAAGTGATTAAAAACTACATTTAAAATGCTATTAAGCACCGTTAAAATTGTGACAAGCAGTACAGTTTGAAAATTAGGATACTTTTTCCAAAATACCTCCATTAAAAGGGCCCATATGAATATATCCGTGAAATAAGAACCTACAAATTTTGCAAGAATGGCTAAGTCAAAGTGTTGCAACAAAGCCGGACGAATCTGAAAAAAATAAATAAGCAAATTTTAACTAAAGTTTGATTAAATCGTCAGATTATTGGAATGATAAATATATTCAATCCCACTAGAAACAGTATTACAAATTTAAAAACCATACCTCTGAAAAAACACCCCATATACAACTAAGTAGGTTGATTGATTCATTGATTAATAGTATATTGATGGTCTAACATCAATGACTTTTTTATAAGACTACAGTAAGACCTCCTTAGTTACTAGTAATCTTAGTGCTACTAGTCCGACGAATTCTGATAGCGGTAACATCTAAAAAAAGTTCTGGTTAACCACATGAGACTGATACAAGTTGCTTCTTAGTTTGTAGTGAGTACGCAACCATTACTGCAGATATTTACAAAGTCGCCTGTTTGCAAAAAATCTAAGGCTTAAGACCCGAAGCTTTAAAATAATAAAACAACTGACTGATAAAAACCCTAGTGTCGAAGATCCAATTATGTATGCAAATGATCTTTGTTTCACTATGACGACTAACAGTCTTAAGTCACACTCAAGCGAATGATGTAAGTTTTTGCTCAAGGTTTGTTTAAGAACCATTCCTGGGATCCTAGTCTGGGTATACCACAAGCGGAGTTTTCGTGGCTCATCCAGATTTTATTTATTTCTGCTTTGCTGTATTCACTCATTAGCAGTGCCTTTGATAGTGAAAGCATCCAAGATGAATGGCCAGATGGCGTTATTCAAGATTCGTTAAAAAAATCTAATGGAATGTGACAACTGGTATCTGTGTACTGCCGTCAGATTCTAAAATTATAGCTAAGTTCTTAAAGCATTGCGTCAAAGATTATCTTTACTCGACGGCAGACGCTGCCCAGGCAGGCTTCTGCGTAAGATAAACCACATAATCGAAATGTATGTGACATGTACCTGCACTATAAGTATTGTTTAAAACATCCACGTTAAGTAAGCAACTGGGTCAAGTTAAAGTTAACCTTTTAATGCTTAAAACTTATTCAGCTTCCAACCTTGAGATTGGGAAAATTTCTATTTCTATTTCTCCATCTCCGATATTTCATATCTTTGCTGCCATTCCTGGATATTGGGGCATCTTTTGTCTACCTTATGTGCGCCGGATCTGTTTTGTGTCTGTTCACGCGCCAGAATATCAACTGTCGAAATTACAGATTTTGGTGCAAACATAGTCCTAAAAGCCTCGTACAAGCATTATGCACTGTATTCCTTTAGGAATCCCTCAAGTACGAGCGTTACGATCAATAAATTAATGCTGTATGGCAATGTATGCGTTCAACAAGATTGTGGTACGGCTTATACTATTCGTGATACATTTAAGATTTTCCAGGAAGAATTTCCAAATCGCGTCATCTCAAAAACATTGTAATAAAAAGATAATCGGTTAGGTTAAAAGGTTCGAATGCATATAGCAAGTTTCACTCGGAGACAGTTTGTCCATTGTGATACCTACATGCATATTTTATATATAGTCCCCTCCTTACTCCTTAAATTTCATTGAATGGGCCTGAACCACGCTGAAGCCTTGGTGAAGTTGAGGATGCTGGCAGAGTAGATGTTTAACCGTCTCATTCTCTTCATATTTGGTGACCATAGAGTAAATGACACAGTGTTCCGTCAGCACTCCAAAAACAGTTACTCCTTAAGAGAGACGTTCTGAATCCAGCGAAAGGTTCCGCCTTCTCTTCGTTTGTTTCTGAGTTAGTTCCTCTATCTGATAGTGTAGTTCCGCCAGCGGTATCCTAAGATCTATCACTTGTTGATTTTCCGGTTGTTCTGATCCTATTTTGCCACATTCGTCAACTTTCTCATTTCCGAAAATACCCTTATGAACCCAGCAGAGTTCTTTAGTATGCTTTCGAATTGAACGTAGTGAATAATATATAAGAATAAAATAAATAAAAAAATGCGATGTTTCTATAGATTTTCTTCCAAGATACCGTGACACTTTCAAAAAATTTAAATTTTAAATGCTTGCAGTAGCAAATATCGTCGAGCTCTTACCAGAGCCCCGTTACTTTGAATTTGGGTTTGTGTGGAGTTGAAGTTGATACCAGCTGACTGCAGTCCTATATCCAAAATTTGGAGCCATATGTCAAATAGGGCTGTTATCGAACATTTAAGATTCTACAAGTTTTGATTACATCAAAAATTATGTTGGAATCGAACTTATTTAAAAAGTTAATCAGTTCTCTAGTAAGGCATTTACTTGTTGAAACATTGTTAGAGGTATAGGTTATACCTCAGAATGCCATATGCACTTTAATTAACGACTTTAAACAGAGTTTGAGTATTTTCTTCTTACCTTCAGCTTATCAAAGTAACCACTTTTAATGCGCCTAAAGTTTTGTATTACCATTAGTAGATTTTCACGATGCTTCCAGTTTAGCACCACCGTCACAAGTACTGCCAAAAACTTTACCAATGATATTATAAAAAACACAATTTCATGTAAAAAGAAATGATTAGTTCGCAGCGCGTTTTGTATATCATCAGTATATAGAGATGAGAAAGATGCCACAACACACGTATTGGCGAAAATGCAGTATAGTGTCAAGGATAATTTCTTTTGAGTGCGGCGAGTATCGACATTGTAAACGAATGGCATAATACCAATAAATGCTGAATACTTGAAGAAAAATATCAACATCCAACGTGCAACGCTACGCATTTTGAGTAACAGACTAAATTGAATACAGAAAAGCTTTGAATAGTTTTAGTCTGCAAAAAGTTGGATGTGCTGGCAATAATACGTCACAGATGCTAATTAGCATTGATAAGACTTCTTGTCATAACAAATGTCCATGGAGGTGGAGTTTGTATTTTGTGTTCTGTTGACATTTCCTAGTTTAGTGTTACACAAACTTTTTGTCTCCCGTTCTGAGAAAAGTAACTAAGCCTTTTTTTGCTTTAAAAAATATTGACATCTATAATACCAGCTTTGAAGAATAACGCCCAAGGTTTCGATGTTTTTGGAAAGCGTTTTCCTTCGATTTGTTTGAAAATAACAAATATAGAGCAATTAAGTATTTGATTGAGTAAAACATAAAATACTTCAGCCAACATATAAGTACATCTATTTGATCCAAATACAATATGTTTGACTCAAATACATATATACTATATTTGATTTTCTATATGAAATATACATTTGTTATATTCAAACTAATTGTTTTCTCAGTGTAGAAAGACCTTCTAAAATTGTACGCACAAGCTTTTGAACATACATAGCGGCGGATTAAGGTAGGGCTATTAATCCGAACCCCATGCTCGAGAGAGTCCCTAGAATGGTTTGTTGGAAACTGAAAATGAAGTAACTGTATGGATTTGGTTTTCGACAAAATTTCAAAATATGAGTGATGAAGAAATTTAGATAAAAGTTATTGCACTAATCAAGAAATATCCGAATGATATAGAAATTGACTTAGCTTTGAAAATGAAACTTTTTTTACCGCTGCTGATGCCACAAACAGAAGGCTTTTTTGTAAATAATTCAGCGGAAGGTAAAATTGGATAGACATTGATTCCATTAAAAATTTTGAAATGAATTATGCAACACTATCTGATGAATGGTTTTCCAAACGTTTCTATACCATAGAGGCTCTTGCTAAGGATTCCGATAACGAATTGCGAGTCGGAAAGATAATTTTTAACCTTGAAAAGGATAAAGGGATTTATCGATCTACTATGGAATTTCATTGAACCTTTACGGTATGTAGATTAGAAAAAAATTTGTTACTTATGTTGGACTTCGATAAAGAAATTTGTGAGCTAAAAAATCCGATAGCCTGAATTTAACTGAAACTAAAATACAACTTTGACCAGGGCTACAAAAATCTTTGCTGTAGGGTGAGCTACGGAATTGGAACAGAAGAATTCTCCTGTGTAATTTTTATCGATGCATAATAATTGTTTAAGTGCCATGTTAATAATAAGCAAAAATGTGCAATTAATAAATAACTATCCTTAATGCAGTGAATTTACTTTACACTTGACCTACATAAATTGCTTACACATTCTGAAATGTATACTCACAATTATTGTTTCATTAACACAGAAATATTAATATGGGTTGACCTTAACATTTACTTTCATGCGGAAGCTTCATGTACAAGATATTCATCAATCAATGTTATGTATTAATTGAATTTATTATTGAATTTGCTCTGTGAATTTTTAATATACGATTCAAGAGTTAAAATGCAAACTTCTCTAATGAGAAGCTATGTCCAGGGAAGCCATGCAAAGAGGAAAGATTCCAAAACCAATATCGAAGCACGGAATACCTGATACTTTGTCTCCCGAATATCTGCAAGGCCTAGCTAAGAAGCTGGTGCTAAAGATGCAGTGCCCGGCTATATTGACGGACTTGGCAAAATATCAGCCCATTACACAGGTCAACAAATCAAAAAAAAATATTTGGTGCCGAGATATAGTTAGTGGTTTTGTATTAAGTATGTAATGGCAACATTAAAAATATTTTTAATTTTTTTTCCTACGTGCCATTTTTGATAAACGGTCACTTTTGAATATTCGCTGTAAAAAGTACTTCCGTGTGCATTATTTGCTATTTTATCGATAAATTTCTTAAAATAAATTGGTTTTTATCTCATGTCTTCATCGCGAAGAAGTTGTCTCATTGATCCAAATGTGTTTTGTTACCGCTTTGGTGAATGCACGGTGAAAAATTTCAGAAAACCTATAATAGATTTTATAAAAAGTGCATATTATGCTTACTTTAAGTCGAAAATTGTGGATGAATACAAGCCGTGGATACCCCAAATTGCTTGTAAAATGTGCTATGAACACTTGAGACAGTGTATTAGTGGTAAAAGAACCCATGTGAGGTTCGGAATGCCTATGCAATGGAAAGAACAAAAAAATCACTTTGTTGACTGTTACTTCTGCTGTATTAATTTGTATGGTGTAAACGTTAAAAAAATGATTTATCCAGACTTAGACTCTGCTAGAAGACCCTTACCACATTCAGAGGAAGTACCTATTCCAGCATTTTGTTCCATTCGTGAATCATCATTTGAAGAAGTCATTTATGAAGTGAGTAGCGACAGCGATTTCGAAGGAATACCATCTACAGAGCCAAAATCTTTTTCCCAAGAAGAATTAAATGATTTGATAAGGGATCTTGAACTCCCTAAATAATCTGTAGAGGTTTTGGCTTCTAGACGAAAAGAAAAAAACTTGTTGTCGTCAGGTAGAGAAGTGACGTTCTTTCAAACAAGAGAGCAAGACTTGCTACCTTTTTTTCAATCGGAAAATGATATGGTTTTTAGATCGGATGTGCAAGGCCTTATTCTCGAAATGGGCCTTTCAAAATACCATCCTAATGAATGGCGTCTCGTTATCGACAGCTCTAAACGAAGTCTTAAGAGTGTTCTTCTACACAATGGCAACAAATTTGGTTCAGTTGCTATTGCTCACTCAACAAAACTCAGAAAATTACTCTGAAATTGTAAATGACATGCCAGAACACTTTAATAACTTTGGATGTAATATGTCAATCAAAGTGCAATACCTTCACAGTCATTTTGACCAATTCCCAGACAATCTTGGATCCTATAGCGAAGAACAAGGTAAGCGGTTTCACCAGGACCTAAAGACTATGGAAGAAAGATACCAAGGCCGATGGGATCGCCATATGATGTCTGACTAATGCTGGGGGATGCAACGTGATAATCCGACTACACCTCATTCGCGAAAAAGTCGCGGATAAGAAAGTTTTTATTTAAATAATGTAAAGTGTTTTTCATGTAAGCCTTTTTTTTACAAGGCAAAATCTAGAAAACTACACGTAGGATATCAACATTTTTGATAATAATGTAATCAGTATAAGGTCCTTAGTTAAAAAAAAAGTACAGCTTCTTGGCACCAAAAGTAGTGTTGACCAGTGTTATCAATGACCATACAAAAGACAAAAACAAAACAAGAGTTCCCAGAGTGGTTACTTTAAGCCCTTTAAGACATGTGAAACTGTTCTAGAAATGGCGATAATCCATTTGAGGCGAAGTTCTTCTAAATGGTGATTGCTGGATACACCAACCAAATTTTATAACATGATCTTTCGATATTTTTGATTTCTTCAAAATTTAAGAGCTAGCTCATATGATACAGACTTGTGGAAATATAGACATTTAAGTCAATGAAATAGTATATGCGAAGGATTGTACATGTACAGTGATAACGCGATATTATAGAGTTCAAAAGTTCACATCAATGCTATATTTTGATAACGTTTCTTAAGCCGTTTGTGGGGATGAATTAATTTTGCATGTCATTATTGTGCGATCCCTTTTCTACTTTTTCTCAGATCAAACAAAAACACGGGTAATAATAATCCTCACATAAGAATAACTCACGCGTAAAATTTGGTTCTAATCAAGCCAATAGCTTCTATGGGATTAACAAACATAAGTATGTTCTCGGAAGCCTTTGACTCCTCGGAAATCTCTAAGTATTCTCGATATATTTGCCTGTAAGTGTTCTGGATTCAAATACTTATTAATTATGAAGACATTGGGAAAGAAATCGGGTTATAGGTTAAAAAAACTTTTTATTTATTTGGAATAAAACGTTTAAAATTCTTGTAAACGTTTAGGATTTATGTCTTGGTTATTTGGTTACTCTAGCTTCTATTTTCACTAAGAGTACATGTTTTGCATATTTCGTAAAAAAGATTATTCTATTCCGGATATACAGGAAAAATAGTGATGTGTTTTGGTGAAACTAACCAACCAGAGTTGCGTTATGCCTGAAAATGCCCAGAATAATGGTCAATTTTATTATTTTAATTAAAAGTGTATAAGATTACAGCATGATAAATGATAAGCCTTGAAGAGCCAAAAGAGAATATATAAAGTTACATTAATGAATCCTGTCCCATACATGGATTGCCATCCATTATGGAGAAATTAGCCCCAAAATACGGTGGAAATCCATGGATGGTAACGATGACTTGAAAACAAGCTCATAATTTAGTTAAATACGGACCTCAACCTCAACCTCAGCATTATAAATTAAGGAAACGACACCGAGCATCAGCATGAAGAGCTTGATTTGAATTCAGAAAATGCACCACACCACACCACTTACAAGAAGCTAAAATAATTTTATATTCTAAAGATGGCGATAAATCATATAAACGATACCACTTTTATTGATTTTTCTTTTGGGATCTATTATATGTATAATTAAGAAACGTAACCAGAGCAATCGTACCGTGGCAACGATATTTACCAATTTCGCTTTTATCGGAGATACATAGGTTATACTTTTAGTAGACTCACTTTACGACAACCATATTTTGGATATCAATCGAGGGGTACCAAATTTATGTCGATTTTTCAAGAAAAACCATAACTGGAGAGTGTGCTCCAAAAAAAAAAAAAAAAAGATCGAAGCCATGGTCGAGCTAAGATGACAATTTCGATTTTTTTTGCAGACTCTTCAAACATAGGAAGTTACGACTATTTTGAATTAATATTCAAGGAGGAACAATTAAAATTCAATGGAACACATAGTTAAAATTGCATTTAAGTTAAAAAAAACATGAAATGTTACATATGAAGTTAAATAAAAAATTGCTATATGAATTTTAATTGAACAACCTTGAATATTAACTCAAGACAGCCTTAGCTTCAAGAAAAACTATGGCTAAAAGATTTATGTACTCCAAACAAAAAAAAAACGAGGCCAGCTAAAGGCCAAATCTGATGGAATTGTACATATAGGGTTGCCTTGCCAAATCCTGTACTAGACAAGGATTGCCACCAGTTTTTTGGGCCAATTTTTTTTCATAAAATGTGTACAAGATAACAGCTTGAAATGTATGTCAGATGATGGAGTTCGATGAGCCCAAATATAATATATAGGGTTGCCTTGCCAGAGCCTGTCCTAAATAGGGGTTGCCACCATATTTTTGGGCCAATATTTTCAGAAAAAATTGTTTGGTTTAAGATTTCAGCTTAAAGCGTATGTCAAATGATTGAGCAGAATGTTAGAAAAGAATGTTCGACTATGAAAGAAGCGATGAACCTATACAGTCTCCCAAAAGCTGGTACCAAATAAATTTTTTTACAACTATGATTGATTCCATAGTGAGCAAAATGGACATTAAAGAATTCTCAAGACTTACGTATAGTCTTGCGAGTGGATGAGAGCAGTGACTTCCAACCTTACGAATTATATGAAGAATTACAAAGATTGGTCCCAAATTTACCCAACCTTATTATAGATGTGAAACAGCTGCTTCAATACGTAACTGAAAATAGTTTAAAAGAAATTTACCCGAATATTTATATTGTCATTCAAGTTTTCTTAACAGTACCATTAAGTACAGCCTTCAGTTGAGGCTTTTTAAAAATTAGAGCTAATAATGAAACTATATAAGAAGTCAGGAAAGAATTTCAGCTTTGGGCAGTCTTGCCCCGTCACTGCTTATAGTATTCCCGTACATGTTAAAATTTCAGTTCTTATTTCTTAAGTTTTCGCAATGGCGTAGCGTGTACAGATTGCACCCGGGGCGAAAAACCAATCTGGCGCCACCCAAATATTTATGTAATAATAATTCAAATTGATAAAAAATGTGTCCCCACATTAAAATTTACTAAAAAAAAAAGATCCGTCTTCAATAAGGCTTCTGGATAAATACAAATATTTTATAATTTTTGTAAGTCTCAATGAATACCGAGGAAAATTTCACCCCCTAGACTCTGCGCCCGGGGTAAAATTGGTTTGCATATGAAATTATCTTGAAACCTTAGAGAAATATCATCGGCGTAAGCTAGATGGATCCAAAAATCCGTCTTAGTACGATAGCTCCCAATAAGTGTGCAGTTAAGCACGTCATCCAACACTTTTAGAAATAATAAGGAGGATTTCAGAAAACTCGATTTCGAAACATTTATAAAGATATAGACTAATTTGTCATTAACATATTTTCCCTAGGGTAATACATGAATTTCAACAAGAACGTTTCAAGCCGTTATCAGAAAGCTCTTATTCAGCTCAAATGGCTTGAAGAATTAGTAGAAGTATTTGCGCCACTAGGGTTGGATTAACTCTTAATATTTTGCGGGAATGTTGTAACATAGTGCTTTGCTTAGCTCAAAATGTGTAATGGTCAGTTTCAGATCTATAGGAGATAGTAGCTGGCTGGGAATAGACTATACGTTTCTGAATATGTTTGATTGAAGTGTTGGGGTATTTTTCTTATTGCATTTTCATTTTAGTCAGAATTCAAAATCTTTTTTAAGTGATAGAGCGTATTGCCTAGTTCAGATGTTAGTTATGTGCAAATAGTCTATTTTATATAAACATGAAGGTTTGGTGAATTTTCCCGATATCTCCTTCGAAGATATCCGTGCCTGGCATGTGTGAGACATTATCGTCTTTGAAACATTAATTTGCTGTGAAATTTCTCTGTATCGATTACTTAATTTAAGGAAATTTTGTAGCTATAAGGAGTATTCATTCATAAATAAATTAAAAAATCATTGTACAATCTTTCAGTATATCACTTTCTTTTAAAATCACCATTTCAACTCTCTTGGTAACAGTATTGTCTTTTCTAATTATGCAATTTTTAAAAGTTTTTAAATACTAGTATATGTATATAAATTTTTTACAAATCAATTTGACAATCATATCTTCCAACGGCGATTCATTGCAAATGATATTTCAGTTTGGTAGTGCTACCACCGCGCTTGAGCTGTTGTCTTTTTAGATAAGGTAACCTATCAAAACCTTCAGCTTCCTCGTAACTTCCGTCTGATTGTGTTCTTATACTAGTATTTATTGGTAAAAAATTGCGTTCAAGTATGTTTTCTTAAGCGAGTCTCATAATCGAACTGCACTAAAATGATTGTCTGTCGCACGGTCTCCAGCAAGACAATAAAAGAGGAACGTTTACTTAAGTTAAACATGCCACATATATTCATGCGCAATTTATACTGCATCAGTTGCAAAGAGAAGAGTTCACTCTGCCAATTAAAGATATTGAAAATTGAGTTAAAATTATAGGTAATCTCTATCAATTCAAATCTACTTACATTTATCTCCAGCTGCTTCTCCATCTTTGCAAATTCATGAAAGCTTTTCAGTATCTCAGCGGTACGTTGATATTCAGACACTGCGATATCACAGATAAGATCAACTAAATAGAAATCTGTCAGCAGTATTAGGAAAGTAAAACCACCAAAAATAATAGTGGAAATATTTATTTCGACGCCTGTATAACTTCTGTCAGTTACAGAGTAGTAACCCAGAACAATGTGATTTACTATCGTGGTGAACATGACACTCATTATTTGAAATTTAAAAGTTTCATTTAGGCCCCCAACTAATCGAGTAAGTCGATAATGCAGTTTTAAGATGGTTGATATTTCGTCAGCCTCGAATGGATGGTATATTTTCAATCGAAAAGTTTTATGTTGCAATAGACCCTGAAACTGCTGACGCTCTCTTACACTAACAATAATTTTCATCAGTTGTTCATTCAAAATGGCATAGCGCTTACAAATAAACCAAATAGCACCATAATAATGAAACATTACACTATGCATCAAATTATTCCAGTTGCTTGTATAAATTGATATAAGCGCGGAGCGAAATGAAAAATCCTTACTCATCTGTAGCATTGCAACTGTTACGGCAATGCTCTGGAACCATGTCGTGAAACATTTGGCATAGAGTAGACAATTAAATCTACGTTTTGCTTCGTAGCTCGCTGTAAGTTTATTGAAATATTGAGTTTCCATATCAAGCAGCTCATTCCATAGGGTGATCAGAAAGCGTTCACGTCGCAAACGCATGAGTAGTGTTAGTATAATCACAATTGCTCGAGCATAGCTATTAACAATTTTTGTCAGCCATCCTAAATTATATGGGCTGCTTTTTTCAGTCATATTTTCAATCGTCGTTGTAAAAAATATCGGCATACCGCCTATGATAATCGCATTTAAGATGAAGGCGTAAATTCTTAGAGATCTTGACTGCTGCAAACGAAATTGTTTAAAGTCAATTCGTACCGACAAACCTCCAATGAAAATGGTATAGTAGTAGCCATATAGTATACAAAAACGTTGTACAATATTATATTTTTTCTGGCCTGCCATTTCAATTCAGACTATACAACGAGCGAGTGCCACACTCAATTTTAATGAAATCTATTCGTAACTTCATATATGTATGTATTAATTAGCCTTAACATTTATTTTTTATTATCTTAATGTTTTAATCATAAGGATATTATCTTTGAACTATCTACATAGGCATGTTTACTGAATTAATTTTAATTGTTTACAAAAGTAATGGATGGAAATTAATTCAGTGACTTCCTACGAAAACATCAGCAATATGTTTCGTCCATGTTGTATTTGACATCTTTTCTTACAAGAATCAGAATTGGGATGAAGGACGTGTGTCTTCAAAAAGTGGATAATGCACCATGCATTACCTTGCTCGGGGATGAAAGCTTGAAAAATATCAATGTGCCTGAGAATATTTGTACGTTGCTTTTACCTCTTTAAGTTCCCTTGCAGTTTTATCGATGTCCATTTTAAAAATTTTGCAATGATGGAGATATCACGAACTGAGGCAAGAGTTGACGGGTCCATAAAGGCCAATTCCTGGAGCATCTTCATTACCTTTGTTTTGAAGGGGAAACGTTTTTCAATTTCAAATGCCAAAACTATGTAAAACTTTCTACAACGAGTGCGAAATTCGTCTCGAGATTGTACAGAAACACCAAGAGGTAGACTGGTCAAATCAACTTTCAATCCGGGTCCAAAATGAATCTTGTTCAACGGCTTCCAATTGTGTGCATTTTCTCTGTTCATATCTATTTGATTGATGTATTCTACGTTTATTCTCTCAACATAAACGTCCTTTAAGTAATTTTCAACAACAGCCTTAAACAGAGTTTCCATTCGAATGCTTATTTCATGTATCTTTGGTTTCTCTGATTGGAATTCGATATTCTTTTGACTTACAATGGGTAAAATGTAACTTAACAATTGCAAGTAATGCTTGTTCCAGCGATTTTGATAAAGATTAAATATTTTCTTGACTTTTTCGTTATTTTTTTCTGCAGATTCTGTTTTGAAGAATTCGTACAGGGCGTCATACTGCTCTAATTTTCATTATCTTCATTATCTCCTCAGGAACATTATGAAGTTGTTGAAACGTCTGTAGTTTATAGCGCCTTTTACTACTCTGCTTCAAATAAGAGTAGATCTTCGAAACTAACTTCTCAGCTTCAGGAGGCAGCACTTCAGCTGCATGTGAGACTGATCGTGCCAGTGAATGGCAGACACATTTCATTAAAAATTATGTTGGAATGTCATTCTTCGGCGCTGCTGCCGAGGAAGTCATTGGTTTTCGACGCCCACAACCTCGAAACCAATGGTTTGACCAGGAGTGTCGCGATGCGACTGCTGAAAAATACGCCGCATACAAGAAGACGCTGCAGTCAGCCGCAACGCGAGCCGTGCGAGAAAACTACCGCGAAAAGAGGAAGGAAGAGAGGCGCATTTTCAAACGTAAAAAAAGGGAGCAGGAAAAGCGTGAGCGTGAGGAACTTGAGGTGTACCAGGGCAAGAAGGATGCACGAAAATCCTATCAACAAGTTAATCGTCTAACTCAAGGTTTCAAGCCCGGTGCATCCACTTGTAGAGACGAAAATGGGAATCTGGTTACAGATACACAGAGTATACTGAGGTTACGGAGGCAGCATTTCTCCAACTTGCTTACGAGCGATGATTCCACCAATTCCGCCCAGAGAGAATGCAGTACAATACCACCAATCGATGATAACGTAGTGGAAGTACCATCACCTAGCCATGAAGAGGTTGGAGTTGCTATCCAGCGACTCAAAAACAACAAAGCAGCGGGTGCTGACGGCCTGCCAGCTGAGTTATTTAAAGCTGGTGGCGATGAATTGATAAGGTGCATGCATCAACTCATCAGCAAAATATGGCTAGCGGAAAGCATGCCCGACGATTGGAATCTCAGCATGCTTTGTCCTGTAATAAAGAAAGGAGACCCGACAATCTTCGCCAATTACAGGGGTATCAGTCTTATTTCCTTCGCATATAAGATCCTCTCGAGCGTATTGTGTGAAAGATTGAAGCCGTATAAAGAAACGCTGATCGGATCCTATCAGAGTGGCTTTAGACCTGGTAAGTCCTCATAGACCAGATTTTTACACTACGCCAAAGCCTGGAGAAAACCCATGACTATCAAATCGACACTCACCATCTCTTCGTCGATTATAAAGTTGCGTTCGATAGCCCAGATAGCAACAATGTCTGAGTTCGTTATATTTGCAAAGTTGATAAGGCTCTGCAGGATGACGTTGAGCAATACGTGTAGCTCCGTCAAGGTAGGGAATGACATCTCCGGAACTTTTAATACCGAGCGAGGTTTCAGACAAGGAAACCCGCTCTCGTGCGATCTCTTCAATTTCATTATGGAGGGGTTCGAGTTGCTATCCAGCGACTCAAAAACAACAAAGCAGCGGGTGCTGACGGCCTGCCAGCTGAGTTATTTAAAGCTGGTGGCGATGAATTGATAAGGTGCATGCATCAACTCATCAGCAAAATATGGTTACGAAAAGCCGGTGTGCATCATAATGGCACCATTTTCTTCAAAGGTGTTCAGCTCCTTGCGAACGCTGATGATATTGATATTATCGGTCGGAGTAAGAGAGATGTTACTGCTGCTTTCACTGCTATTGAAAAGGAATCAGCCAAAGTGGGTTTGACGGTAAACGAGGGCAAGACGAAATACATGATGTCTACTAACAACTACAAGAGAGCACGGGATCTAGACTCTCATGTTACAGCGGGCAACTGTAAATTAGAAGTTGTCAAGGAATTCATTTACCTTGGCACTGCCGTAACCAGCAACAATGATGTCAGTCTGGAGATTAAGCGGAGAATAACAATTGCTAATAGGTGCTACTACGGTCTCAGTAAGCAATTACGTTGCAGAGCTCTCTCTCGATCGATAAAGCTAACACTCTACAAGACGCTAATTCTACCTGTGCTTCTTTATGGCGCTGAGGCATGGGTGGTTTCGACAACAGACGCAGCCGCTCTTGGGGTGTTCGAGAGGAAAGTTCTCCGCAAAATCTTTGGTCCTGTTCGAGTTGGCGACGACTATCGCATTCGAATGAACCACGAGCTGTATGAGCTCTACGCCGACATTGACATAGTTAAGCGTATAACAATACAGCGACTACGCTGGCTGGGTCATGTCCATCGTATGGATAAAGAAGCTCCAGCGAAAAAGTTATTCGAAGGGAAGGTCCCCGGTCAACGACGAAGAGGGAGACCATGCCTCCGATGGATAGACCAAGCTGAGGAAGCCCTAACCGCGCTTGGCATTAACGATTGGAGAAGGCGCGCGCAAAACAGGCGCCTGGCGAGAGCTAATGAGGTCGGCCGTAACCTGACAACGGGTTGTTATGGCCATCTAAGTAAGTAAGTAAGTCATTTTTGAATTTCATTGACACCAAATTGGAAACTCAAATAGCTGATTGTGAAAAACTATCAGGACTCAAGAGTGACTCCGAGGTTCTTCAAGTTTTGAATTCTTGTGACTCCAACCGATTTACAAGTTTTGGCGACTCTTTTGGTCGAAACGGCAGGTGTAGAAGAATTAAAACTTACAAACGAAACCCAATGGCCAACGAAGGTCTTAGTGCACTCACCGTACTGTCAATCTATGGGAACTTGGGCGTTATCGAGATAATGGCAGTAAATTCTTCGATGAAATTCTGACGATTTCGAATTCGGATAATAAAAAATTTTGAATTCTAGAGTACTATTTTTACGCGAAAAAATTTAAATCTGAATTTCATTTTTGTACAAAGAATTTTAAATGCGTGTATTTTTACCATTATTATTACCTGAATCTTAAAATATCTCAATTCTGGAAGTTAAAATATCTATGTATTGCGTTGTTAGAATTCTAAATTATCTCCCAGTGTGCCAAACTCGAAACGAATTCGTTTCTTCGTACTATTTATCCGAAACGGATTTCGTTACGAAATTCTTCTCGAAAAAAACGGAAGGATCGTCCACATTAACGAATTCGTTTCGAATTCGTAACGGACTTCAAATACGAATTCGTTTCGAACTCGTTTTTTGTTCGTTTTTTGTTCATAAAATGGATCCATAAAAATAATTTTATTTAATTATCAAATTATTTTATATTCAAATTGTAAGATTTTATTACTTATAAGTTTATTTTATTATCAAATTTAATTTTTACTTACGATTTACAAATTTCCAAAGTCAGTCTCGAGCCCATGTCCCAGCGACTCATAGTTCTGCGCGCTACCTACTACGCTACCTTTCTCTCATTTGATCCGTTTTATTTACAAAAAACGAATTCGGTTCGTCGTTTTACTTACAAAAAACAAAATTCGCAACGAAACGAATTCGTATTTGAATTCGAGATGTTACATCTCTTAAAGAAAAGTTTCTCACTTTTCAGGAAAAGGTTCAATTTTATCTGGCTGTATATTATACAAAAGCAACATTCTTTACATTTATTTTTTCGAGATAATTTATTTTAAAAGTGTCAATTTTTGATGATGAGTTTGAGCAATTTGAGTGGTATTTGGCGAATGACGCGGTAATGTTGGCTTACAATATTCCTCCATGTATACTTTGGACTTCACGTACTTAGCTCGAAAAGAAAATGTTTACTTACGCCATTATGGTCAGATTAATCCTTAATGCTTCTGCTGTTATGTTGTAACATGGTGTCTTATGCGGCGTAAGTGGTTAAATGGCCAGTTTTATCCCTTAAAGATAGACTGGCAGGCTGGGAATAGGCTACACGTTTCTGAAGACGTTTGGGTGTAATGTTGTAGCATTTCTTCTCGTTTTATTTCTATTGATGTTAGTTTTGTGCCATTCTTACTTTTTTATGGACATGAAGGTTTGATAAATTTTCCCGAAATTTTCTATACAGATACCTGTTTTCAGCTGTAAACCATTAACCCAAGCTTATTTATTATCCTTACAGCAGTTTGATCTGTATGAGCATTTCTCATCATCATTGACTCAATTTTAGAAATTTAGCTATGTATTATGAATTGCTTGCTCTTTAAGAACTTATTGACTAATCTTGAAGAATACCAAACTCGTTTAGTTATGATTTGGTTAAACCACCATGTCAACTCTCTTGGTCTTGCCCTATTCAGGTTATGTGTATCTAATTTTAATTTTGCAATTTTCTCATAAATACATTTTATTACGAATATATAACTTCAACTTACGGTGTTCATCGCAAACGATGTTTCAGTTTTGTATTGCTTCCACTTCCACTTGAGGTGTTGTCCTTTTAACTAGTGCATCCCATCAATAACTTCAGCCACTTCGTAACTTCCGTCAGACTCTATTCATATATACTATGTAAATATGTATTGGATAAAATATGTTTGCTTTTAAGAATGTTTTCTCAAGCGTGTCTCATAATCGAACTGCACTAAAATGATTGTCTGTCGCACGGTCTCCAGCAAGACAATAAAAGAGGAACGTTTACTTAAGTTAAACATGCCACATATATTCATGCGCAATTTATACTGCATCAGTTGCAAAGAGAAGAGTTCACTCTGCCAATTAAAGATATCGAAAAATTGGGTTAAAATTAGAGGTATTCTCCTTCAATTGAAATCTACTTACATTTATCTCCAGTTGCTTTTCCATCTTCGCAAATTCATGAAAACTTTTCAGTAACTCAGCGGTACGTTGATATTCAGAGACTGCTATATCACAGATAAGATCAACTAAATAGAAATCTGTTAGCAGTATTAAGAAAGTGAAGCCACCAAAAATAATAGTGGAAGTATTTAAATCAACGCCTGCATAACTTCTGTCGGTTACAGCGTAGTAACCCAGAACAATGTGATTTACTATGGTGGTGAACATGACCGTCATAATTTGAAATTTAAAAGTTTCATTTAGACCCCCAACTAATCGAGTAAGTCGATAGTGCAATTTTAAGATGATTGAAATTTCATCGGCCTCATATGAGTGGTTTACATGCAGTTGAAAAGTTTTTTGTTGTAATAGACCCTGAAGCTGTTGGCGCTCTCTTACAAAAAGAATAATTTTCATCAGTTGTTCATTCAAAATGGCATATCGCTTACAAATAAACCAAATAGCACAATAGTAATGAAACATTACACTATACATCAAATTTTGCCAGTTGCTTGAAAAAATCACTATGAACAAGGAGTAAAATGAAACATTTTTACTCATCTGTAGCATTACAACTGTTACGGCAATGCTCTGAAACCATGTCGTGAAACATTTGGCATAAAGAAGATAATTAAATCTACGTTTTGTTTCGTAGTTCGCTGTAAGTTTATTGAAATATTGAGTTTCCATATCAAGCAGCTCATTCCATAGGGTGATCAGAAAGCGTTCACGTCGCAAACGCATGAGTAGTGTTAGTGTAATCACAAGTGCTCGCGTATAACTATTTACAAATACTGACATCCTTAGTAAATTATATGAGCTGCTTTTGTCAATCAAATCTTCCAGTGCCGTTGCAAAAAATATCGGCATACCGCCTATAATAATCGCATTTAAGATGAAGGCGTAAATCCTTAGAGATCTTGACTGCTCCAAACGACATTGCTTAAAGTCAATGCGTACTGACAAACCTCCAATGAAAATGGTATAGTAGTATCCATATAGTATACAAAAACTTTGCAAAATATTATATTTCCTTAGGCCTGCCATTTAAATGAAGACTATTCAGCGAGTATGACACTTAGTTTTAATGAAATCTATTCGTAACTTCATTTGTCCATAACATTTATTTTTTATTATCTCATTTTTTTAATCATAAGGATATTATCTTTGAACAATCTTAATAAGCATGTTACACAATTAATAGATGAAAATGAATTCATTAACTTGCAACATTGCTTATTGTGATACCCTACATATCTTTATATAGTCCCCTCATTTCTGCTTAAAATTCTCATTGACTGGGCGTGAGCCACCCAGAAGCCTTGGTGTACTTAGTTGAGGATGCTAGTAAGCTCCATCTCGGCTAGTTCCTGAAGAGCAACAAATAACGCAGGCCCAAAGTATTTGGTTCATTTGCAGAGTAGAAGCCTAACCTTCTCATCCTCTTCTTCGTCTCCACAACTCCTGCAGAATTCTCTGAAAGGGGTACCATATTCGGCGGTCATAGGGCCAATAAAACAGTGCCCTGTCAGCACTCCCACAACAGATCTTATTACTACTCTATTGAACCTTAAGAGAGTTTGTATCAAAAAAAAGTCATGGGTATTTCAGGCGCTGAGCAGATGTCCATAAGCCTCAGATACGTTGATTTCCACGAAGACTTGCACAAACTTATTATTCCCTCAAATTTCATAGTATTCATGCCGATATGCGACTAGTCTTCTAAAAATATGCCCAAAGGTGAGTTTTGAAACGAAAAATGCACGGGCCAAAGTTATGATGGATCACGTAACATATCAGTGGCGTCCAGTCGAGGAAGATTAATTTATCTCCATTGATAAGGTACGTTCACTGTCATAGCCACCTTTGAAACCTCGTATTGTCAAACGCTATGTCAACCCCGCTTCTTTGGAATTGTTTTGGGATTATGATCGATGTGGAGAACTTGTTCAGAAATCACGCGATTACGATGAAAATTCTTAAAGATCTCATCCGAGAATATGCCCCAGAGAGCAAAAAGAAGATGCTAATTCGACTTTGTGAAACAAGCTTCATTGAACGATATGACAGCATTATATCTATTGTCGAATTCAAGATCATCTACATATGATTGGAATACATTTCTGAAATATCTTGGTTCAGTTAAAAATCAGCGGCACCTTTACTTGCAGGAGTTCAGAAAAGCGAGTTTATTGGCTTGTGTCAGGCTTTTCAGTTTCACGCTTCCTTCGTCGAATAGACTTCAAGAAAAAACACGTGATTTGGCATTAGCAGTAAGACCTGTTCACTAAAATGTGAATACGCTTCAAGAAAATTGAAATAATGGAGAAAAACCCTTCGGCGAAGTTTTTAAAGCAGCTGAAAAGCTTTCTGAAGCCACATTTGATACGGAACACAAAGTTCCGATGATGCAAACTGCTCGTTCAAATTATCAACCATACTCTGCGGCAACTAAAAAAGTATACCACTTAGATCATCATGCTCCATGTTTCAATAATCGAGTCTCCGAATCAACTGTGAGAGTTGAGAATAAATCTGCCCGTGAAAAATTGTATTCACTCAAGAGAGATTCCAAGGTTCTTGAAGTTTTGAATTTTAGGGATTCCAGCAAACTTACAAGTTTTGGCGACCCTTCCAGTCAAAACGGCAGGTGTAGAAAAATTAAAACTTACAAACAAAACTCAATGGGCAACGAAAGCCTTAGTGCACTTACCGTATTGTTAATCTATGGGGACATTGACGTTATCCGATAGAGATTATCGAGATAATGTCAGTAAAAAAGTCTTGAAAATTATAATTTAATTTTTTTCACTGCGATGAAATTCTGACGATTTCAAATTCGGATGATTTAACATTTTGAATACTAAGGAGAACTATTTTCACGCGAATAAAATTTAAGCCTGAATTTCAATTTTGTACCTTTTTATTTTTAAATAAGAAACGCATATACATACAAAGAGTTTTAAATGTGTGTATCTTTCATCATTATCTTTATCTAAATTTTAAAATATCTGAATTTTGGAATTTAAAACATCTTTATATCGAGTTTTTAGAATTTCAAATTATCGGAAATTACGAATTCCCAAAAAAAAAAACTTTTACTAAACATTAGAGTAGAAAATTATCCTAAAAATGAGAAAATTTCTAGAAAAAGATGAAAAAAAAAAATTATCAAAATTCGAGATGTTAGATCATTTAAAGAAAAATTTCTCACTCCTCAGGAAAAGGTTCAATTTTATCGGGCAGTTTATTATACAAAAAACCATTATTTGCATTTATTTTTTAAAGATAATTTCTTTCAAATGATGGCCGTTCCATTATTCTGGTAAGTGGAAAAAATCAATAATTAAAATGATCACGAAGCCCGGTGAAAATTCCACTTTACCATCTTCATACAGACCTATAAGCTTGCTCCCCTGCCTCTCAAAACTGTTTGAACACTGTATGAAAAGCTTAGGTCATACCTTCAGGATCATGTTCTTATTCCTTCACACCATTTTGGCTTTAGCGAAAAACATGGAACCATTGATCAAGTGACTGGAACATAGAGAATACTGTTCCACCATATATCTCGATGCTAAGCAAGTGCTTGAAAAAATATGGCAGGGCGGTCTAATTTAAAAATCAGACAGCTCCTATCACAAAATGTACATGCAGTCCTGGAGTCATACTTGACAAACAGGTGTTATAGCGTTAAGTATCAAAGTTTTAATGCATTTGAATTTTCGATTGGCGCTGGAATTCCTCAGAGTAGTGTTATTGGTCCGTTTCAATATATTTTATTCACCTCTGATAACAATAATTTTCAACTCTATCCTTCGCCTAAATCATTTTTCAACTCAATGGAAATGAGCGGAAATAATAATGATGAATTAGCCTAACAAACCAGAAAATGAATTGACTTCATACCGTCCAATTAGTTTATTGGTCGTATTCTCCAAAATATTTGAGAAAATATTTTTAAAAAGAATGTTACCAGTTATGGAAGCACTCAATATCGTATCAGGATATCACTTCGGGCTTAGACACAAGCCCGGCACGCCCGTACTATGTCATAGAACTGTTGAAAACTACGGGATGGTCTCGAAATCAAAAATTTCTGTAGTGATGTATTCTTGGACGTTCAACAAGCCTTTGATCGCGTTTGGCGATATGGCGATATAAAATAAAAAAACTCTTACCATCGCAAAATTTCTTCGTTTTAAAGTCCTACCTGAGTAATCGCATATACCTATTACGTAAAAATTGGAGACGAGAATTCAGTTCTCAAAGAAATAAATGCTGGAGTTCCGCAAGATAGTGTACTTGGCCCGGTGCTCTACACTATTTACACCGGTGACATGCCAACTTCTGACAACAGTTTAGTAGCGTCATATTCAGATGACACAGTTGTCATTGCATCTCACGAAAATCCACTGCTTCTGCTCAAGTTCAAAGCCATATCAACAGAATCGAAAATTGGCTAAATAAATGGAATATGAAGGTCAATTCTGAAAAATCTGCTCATGCTACATTCACAATGCGGAGAGACGAGTGTCCTTCAATCAAAATTTACGACGCTACAATCCCAAAAAAGACGACTGTGAAATATCTTCGCTTACACTTGGATAAGCGATTAACCTGAAAAGACCACATAAAAGCCAAAAAGCAGCTGCATAACAACAAAAACAAGAAACTTTACTGGCTTCTCGGTCCCAAGTCCGAACTCACAATTGAAAGCAAGCTAAGGATCTACAAATCCATACTCAAACCAATATGGACTTTTGGTGTGCAACTATGGGGGACAGCAAGTACTTCTAACATTGCATAGTGCAACGACATCAACCGAAGACACTTACGCTAATAGTCAACGCTCCATGGTTCATAACAAATGAAGCTATACATACACATGGACTTAAACATTCTGATGGTGAGAAGAAATTAAAAATTACAGCTCCCGATACTTGGAAAGATTACGCAACCACGTGACCCCGCTAGCAGTTAGTCTACTTAATGACAGTAATGAAGTTCGACAACTAAAAAGATATCATATTTTAGATCTCCTTTTAGATAGATATAGTACTTATTTCTGAAATTGTATTTGTATATACTGCTTACTTACTAACTATAAAGATTTATTTTTATACACTACACCGAGGGTATATTCACTTTGTCTCTCCGTTTGTAACACATCGATTGGGAAAGTATATATATTCTTGATCAGCGTCACCACCTGAGTTGATTTAGCGATGTCTGTCTGTCTGACTGTTTACGGGAAAGCCAAGAAAGCTAATTGAATGAAACTTTCACACACAGGTCACATCTTCTTGCAGGCATCTTGCTATTGAAAATGGGTGAAATCGGTTGTTGGACACGCCTACCGCCCATACTCTATGTATATTTACCCAGGCAGATTTTGAAAAAAGTTGCAGCGATTTTTATGAAACTTGGTGATTTGGTGCACATGTAAACCAAATAAGGATTAAGCTGGGTTTTATGTTTCCAAAGGGTTGTACAGGGGCGTGGCACAGCCCTAAATTTTATCATTTATACCACCATATCTTGTAAGCCGTTCGAGATATTGCGATGAAATTTGGTAAACGGATACATATCAAATATATCTTGAATTGGGCTAAAAGTAGGCGGAATCTAAAAAGTGGGCGTGGCACTTTTCTACTGTCAAAGATTTTGATTCCGTATACCTCAAAATTGGCACAAACGATTTCCATAAAAATTTTTTAGATAATGCCGCTGAAAGCAGTCATCAATTCAAGCCAAGCCCCTTAGCTGAAAAAACTCAATGAAGGGCGTGGCACCGCCCACAATATTTATAAACGTTATATTTAGAGAACTAACAAAGTAATCGTTATGAAATTTAATGAGGTAGATATACTTGCTATAAGATCTCTTATTACGATAATTTGGTCTTATAGTACCTGTGAGCGTGGTATCTCCCATTTAAGCAAAAAACGTATATTGTTATAGATAGTGTGCTATGAGAGTAATCTTCATAAGATTTGGTGTATAGATGTCAATTATTATAAGCTTTAAAAATAAATGCATTTTGACAGGATTTCATCAGTGGGCGTGGCACCTCCCATATTAACATAAATTTGTAAGCGCTGTCTTAAGTGAAATATTGCAGCAATTGCTATGAAATTTAATGTAAGTTGTTCAGTTGCTATAGAGTATCTCTGAATCAAAAGTGGCCGAAATAGCACCAGTGGGCGTGACACCTTCCATACAAATAAAATACGGTAAATGGCATATTTATCGAAATATGTGAGCAATCATACTAAAATTTGGTGTAAAGGGTATGCTTATGAAAAGCTATTTCTGGATCAAAGCCGGGGTGGATTGTACCTGTGGGTGTGCCACCGCCCTAAATTTTAAATTTAACTGAGCCATATATTGCAAACTATGCACGCTATTGTGGTAAAATTTAATATGAGGATGTCGATCACAAATATAATTTACTGAACCAAAAGTGGGCGGAATTGGAGAAGTGGGCGTGCCATATTTCAAATTTTTCATTTCTATTCGATTCATAAATTTCTTTATTTTTTCGACTTTTTCATCAATTTTGAATGGTTTCAAATTTTTTCAACCTCTTTCAACTTTTTTAGAGTTGTTCAACCTCTCTCAACTTTTTTTAAAATATTGCATATATTTACGACTTCTTCAAAATTTTTCAATCTCTGTCAACCTTTCTAACATTTTACAATTTTTTCGACTTAGTCAACCTCTTCAACGTCTTTTTAACATTTATTGAAAAGGTACTTTCAGTGCAGTGTAGGGTATGTGAGTTTTGGCCTGGCGAAGATAACACCTTAACTTGTTTGAATTATTGTTGTTCTTAGTGAAGATCAACATTTTTTTGTATAATTTAAGTGTAAACATAACATATTTGCTTATTGTCCTAGTTGATGAATGCAAATAAAATCGTGAGAGAAAAAATCCTCTGATATTCCGACAAATGACGTTAATTTTTGCGGACGTTACTGCAATTTTATGTCGTCACAAAAATGCTGTGGTTGCCACCAGCCGGCTTTTAAAACATCTAGTTCTTATTGAAAATTGGCTATAAAAATGTCGTATCAAGGTGAATGAGCAAAAATGCCGACTTGTCATATTTACGTTAAACAGAAATCCACCTTCAACTTTAACATTAAATGGTATTCGAGTTCCACAAGCAAATGATGTAACTTATCTTGGAATTCACCTAAATAAACGCTTAACTTGGCGTGTAATGTGTATCCAACTTTAATTTTCCAATTTCTCATATATGTAAGCATACATTTTGTTACAAATATATAACTTCTAATGGCGAATCATCGCAAACGATGTTTCAGTTTTGTATTGTTACCACCGCACTTGAGGTGTTTTCCTTTTACCTAGAGTAACATATCAATGTCTTCAGCTTCCTCGTAATTTCCGTATGACTGTATTCTTATGTTAATATTTATTGGTAAAAATATTTGCGTTCAAGATTGTTTTCTCAAACGAGTCTCATAATCGAACTGCACTAAAATGATTGTCTGTCGCACGGTCTCCAGCAAGATCATAAAAGAGGAACGTTTACTTAAATTAAACATGCCACATATATTCATACGCAATTTATACTGCATCAGTTGCAAAGAGAAGAGTTCAGTCTGTCAATTAGAGACATCAAAAAATTGAGTTAAAATTAAAGATATTCTCTATCAATGGAAATCTACTTACATTTTTCTCCAGCTGCTTTTCCATCTTGGCAAATTCATGAAAACTTTTCAGTATCTCTGCGGTACGTTGATATTCCGATACTGCTATATCACAGATAAGATCAACTAAATAGAAATCTCTTAGCAATATTAAGAAAGTAAAGCCGCCAAAAATAATAGTGGAAATATTTAAATCAACGCCTGTATAACTTCTGTCAGTTACAGCGTAGTAACCCAGAACAATGTGATTTACAATCGTGGTGAACATGACCGTCATTATTTGAAATTTAAAAGTTTCATTTAGGCCCACAACTAATCGAGTAAGTCGATAGTGCAGTTTTAAGATGGTTGATATTTCATCAGCCTCAAATGAATGGTTTACTTCCAATCGAAAAGTTTTTTGTTGTAATAGACCCTGAAACTGCTGACGCTTTCTTACACTAACAATAATTTTCATCAGCTGCTCATTCAAAATGGAATATCGCTTACAAATAAACCAAATAGCACAATAATAATGAAACATTACAATATGCATTAAATTGTTCCAGTTGCTTGTGTAAAACACTATGCACAAGGCGTAAGATGAAAAATCCTTACTCATCTGTAGCATTCCAACTGTTACGGCAATGCTCTGGAACCATGTCGTGAAACATTTGGCATAAAGAAGACAATTAAATCTACGTTTTGTTTCGTAACTCGCTGTAAATTTATCGAAATATTGAGTTTCCATATCAAGCAGCTGATTCCATAGGGTGATCAGAAAGCGTTCACGTCGCAAGCGCATGAGTAGTGTTAGTGTAATCACAAGTGCTCGCGTATAACTATTAACAATTTTCGTCAGCCTTAATAGACTGTAAGGGTTGCTTTCGTCAATCAAATCTTCTAGTGCCGTTGTAAAAAATATCGGCATGCCGCCTATGATAATTGCATTTAATATGAAGGCGTAAATTCTTAGAGATCTTGACTGCTCCAAACGAAGTTGCTTAAAGTCAACGCGTACTGACAAACCTCCAATAAAAATGGTATAGTAGTAGCCATATAGTATACAAAAACGTTGCAAAATATTATATTTTTTCCGGACTGCCATTTCAATTAAGACTATTCAACGAGCGAGTGTGACACTCAATTGTAATGAAATCTATTCGTAACTTCATATACTAATTAGGCCTAACATTAATTATTTATTATCTTAAAGTTTTTATCTTCGAACTATCTACATAGGCATGTTTACTGAAGGGGAATAAAATTAATGAATGGAAATGATTCATTCGCTAACTACGAAAACATCAGCAATATGTTTCATTTGCACTGTTATACGTGTATGTTTACTAGAGCACTGCAACGGTACGCATTTTCACATAACCGAAAACATTCGTGCGCTGCATGCACACACTACGTCAGTTCATCACGGAAAACGAAGAGCAAAACATAATCGTACCGGTCTCTTTGCGGTACGAACAGATACGAAACAAAAACTGCCACAGTACACTGATTTATTCGTTTTCGTAAGCAGCGGGTAAAACGGAATAAAAGTAGTCGGTCACTTTTTACCTGCACCGAATATACGAATAATGTTCGGTATGAATAGAATAAAAGAAAATAAGCTTTTAGCACGATCAATCATTGAGGTGAAAAATAGAAAATACATTTATTTATGCTTTTTTAAATTTATTGTTCAACTTTCAATTTAATAACAAGGTAACAAAAGGAAAAAACAAAAAAAAAGAAGAAATAATAGTTCATAGGTATGTTTTTTTCCATATTAATTCTTTTCATTATTAAAATGTATGAACATTATTTGCTCAACTGCAAAGGGGAATAACTAAAGACAATTACGGTATTTTCAACATTTTCGGTGCAGTTGCTATGTCTTCGATTGCTTTATCAAGTTCTCGGTCACCGAATACGAACAAACCGGTCTTAATGACGAACGAATATCGGGAAGCAGTGATGTTAAGCAAAGCGACTACGATACCATAATCGGTCTGATAAGCTTTGCTTCTCTGAAGTTTTCGTTTTGTTGTTTACATTCTTCGTTCACAAAGTATTCGTACAGCATGTACAGCGGTACAATTAACAAACAGAATATATTCATGCAGGGCTCTAATGTTTACAAGCTACATACTAAGCTCTTTCGTCTGTTTGAATACCATTAATCGATATGCACATGGCTTAACATCTGGTAGGGCTCGAGTCACCTCCCGAAATTGTGTGGAACCCGCACAATTTCAGCGAATTTTCTTGTAGATGTTATTCATGCCTCCAACAGATGTCAATCGACAACTTTTTCTAAGACAACGCCAGGTCGCCATCTGTAACACAAACATACGCATGTATCTCACACATACTTGTTCTGAATCACGTAACATATCAGTGGCGTCCAGTCGATAATGAAGAATTTATATCCATTGATGACGTACGTTCACTGTTATAGCCATCATTTAAGCCTCATATTGTCAAACACAATATCAGTCCCACCTGTTTGGAATTGTTTTGGGATTGTGATCGATGTGGTGAGATTGTTCAGAAATCACGCGATTGTGATAACAATTTTTAATGATTTCATTCAAGAACACGCCCCAGAGAGCAAGAAGAGAAGATGCTAATTCGACTTTGTTTAACAAAGCTTTATTGAACGATATGACAGCATATTATCCTTTGTCGAACTATTCAAGATTGGAAGAAATTTCTGAAATATCTTGGGTCAGTTGAAAATCAGTGGTATGCTTACTTGCAGGAGTTCAGAAAGCGAGTTCATCGTCAGTTCATTGGTTTGTGACAGACTTGGCTGCTTAAGAACTTAGATAATTTAAATTCCAGACTATTTGAAATCGGATGATTAAAAATTTTAAATTCTAAGGGGTAGTAAAATACGTTTTTCACCCGAAAAAAACTTAGATCTGAATTTAATTTTTGTACCTATTTGTTTTTAAATAAAAAAAATGCAAAAATACAAAGAACTTAAATGCGTAAGCTTTTCACCAATAATTTATTTTAATTATCTGAATTATCTGACACGTTTTCATTACCTGAATTTTGAACCAAATGAATTACGAATAACAGAATCTTGTACGCCACCAAAAAAAAAAAAACTTTTACCAAAAATGAGGTGAGAAAATTTGTAAGGAATGAGAAAAATTTATTAGAATTCGAGATATTAGATCATTTAAAGAAAAATTGTTCACTTTTCAGGAAAATGGTCAATTTTATCCGGTTTCTTATTATACAAAAGAACCATTCTTTACATTTATTTTTTCAATATAATTTCTTTGAAATGTTGGCTAACATGGACCATTCTACAGTTAAAATTTTTATGACGCGTTTGAGCAATTCGAGTGGTATTCGGCGAATGACGATAGTAATGATGGCTTTAAATATTCCTCCATGTAGACTTTGAACTTTACGTAGCTGCACGCTGCACAGTGGCGCCTTTTGCGATTTCGCGTTGCTAAAATCATAGCTTTTAAACGGGTAAAAATATTTGAGTAAAGTTTTTCGATTTTGGTTGGTTATTTCTGTAGATATGACATATATAAGATTCAGGTTTGAGGCTAAGCTATAAATACTTTTAAAAAGAGGTGAAAGTCCTAATTTTGAAATTTTTGGTTTTTAGTGGTATGAATTCATAAAAATTTTTTTTTTTTATAAATTTTAGTGCGCTTTATTCAATTAATGAACTTTTAATAATTTAAAATTTTTTTAAATACTTTTTTAAAAAAAAAATTTTTTTAATTTTTACTAATTCATTCATATGCATTTATTTTTTATCTCTTAACATAATTTATAAACAGTCTTTCTCAAAGGCTAGAAAAGTTTTAAAAAAAGGGTTACAGTAATAAAATAGGTAATTTCTTTAAAAAATCAACAACAATCTACAATTCTATAAAAACATCATCATTATTTTGGATATATAAGAAACTTAAAACAGTACTACAGAATTTATCAGTCAGTTCTTTTCGTGACCTAACGTGCTGAAATCAAAGGATCTGAAGATGCTGAAAGTATATTGAACAAGTCCTCATTCTGTCGAATACGTGAAATTTTACATATATTGCTATATCTGTAATTCTTGTAATCTTTGTTTTTAGACTCTTGGGCTTCTTCTGATAATTCTCCTATTGGTAAGGCTTGATAATTGATAATATGTCCACTATGAGCTAAGATCTTATGGACAGAGGGTGTCAGTAATTTTTGGATGTATTTATGTTCTAATATTTGTGCAGTTTCCTTGGCATACTTTTCAAATTTTTCTACTTCAACGGGTTCTCTACAGGATAGTACGTTTAAAATAACTTTTAATCTTTTTATCACGTTGTTTCTGGTTTCTCAAAAAATCGCCTAGCTGTGTTTCCGTCATTTGTGTTACCAAATCCTTGCTTAGAAGTATCTACTATAATACCCAGTTTTTCTCGAAATTGATCTTGTATTATTTTTTTTCTTAACTTTTGGTTGTTTGGATTATCATCATTTCCTATGCTGTAGGCTAGTTTCAGAAAAAATTCTATAGATCTTATCCTTGCATGTAATTGCGAAATGCCGTACTCATAATTGTGTTCATCGTTGGAGTCATCATTACTTCGAAAATCTTTTTGTGAACTCTTACATATAGCACAAGATCTAGTAGATTTGGTGTCAGTTATCTCATTAAGTACTTTGCCGTCAATCATTGTTTAAAATAATTCGTGTCTAATTATAATTTTTTTGTCATCATTTCCTTCAAATATGGTGGGTTGAAGTTCTTTTATTTGTTGTTTTATATTGCTGATGGTGCTTCTTATTTGATCTGAAGATTCTTTTGCGTACTTAAACATTATAGGTCGACAATAAAGAACTGATGATGGTCGATGGTTTTTCCAATGTTCAGCATTTTCACTCCTTATTCGAAGTGGGGCTATTATATTTCATGGTTGATCTAGTAAATCTTGGAGTCTAACTTCAGTTGATGTTTCTGTCACTGTACAGTTACCAGGAACCGCTTCCTTTTTGGCTTCTGACACAATTTTGTAGCTGGGAAAAACATCTACGTTGTTGCTTCTTAAAGAATTTCTCAAGTTGATATATTTTTCCTTTGAAAGCCCCAAATCTAGGAAAAGCGCTAAAGCACTGGATTCCTCATATTTTATGGGATCACATTGTGGAGTAGGAATACTTTTTTTGATTCGATCGACTCTTGTTGGGCTTGCCAATAAAACTCTTTTCGTTATTTCAGCCTTTTTCATTTCATGATCTTTGTTGTACTTCATGCTGAGCGCATCTGCTAAGTTCTCTTTTGAAATGTTTCAAGTGGCGACTGCTATTTTTCTCTTTTTCGTAAATTCCCCACAGTTTTCAATTTGTTTTGCTGGTCTCCCTCTGGAGGCCTATGATGTGCTGGGAATATCATCAAGTGATAGCTCAAAGTCCTTATTAAGAAAGTCTGCATACTTTATATAAAAATTCGCTTTGGTTCTATTACATGACACCCAATATCTCTTTGTGTTGCAGTAAAAGTTTTTAAGCTTTTTTGTATGCTCATCCTTAATATGTTTCGGGTATTTGTTTTTTACCGCAACCACAAATGAATCTCCATTTTCGCTGCTTGCAAATATTTCAAACAAATTTTCATAAGATATACTCATTTGCCTTGGAAACTTGCGTAGCTCACACTTTAAATACTTGTCATAAATCAAAAAAGTTTTCGGTTTTAGAACCTTTGGTCAACTATCTGTCAAGTAAAAAAAAAGTTTCGAAAATCAGAAACAGAAAATTTGATTTCAGCAATCACTTTTTGAAAACGGAGCCACTGTGCGCTGTGTCAGATAAGCCATGCAACAATCGACCTTTTGCGTGAAAAGTTTGAAAATTGCGTTTTTAACCATTTTGTTGATGTGCATTGACCACCGCGCAGATGTGATTTAACTGGGATTCGTCGTATGGAGTACTGCAAGGCCAGCCGAGGTGGTCATTTGAATGAATAGTATTCCTTAACTAACCGAAGCATTGTACTTTCAAATAAAAGACATTTTGAAAAAACATAATTGATTTTTTATAGCAAATTCAAATTCCAAATTATAAATGATTCGCCCGTTGATAGGTATATGTAATATATGTATTTAAGAATCCTAAGTTAATTTTTTACTTAGAATGTAATCGCTCAATGAGAATTATTACAGTGGTAGAAATTCAACCATTCTAGTGTTATAACAAGACAGTAACTTCCGTCAGACTCTATTCTTATATACTGTGTAAATATGTACTGGTAAAAAAATATTTGCGTTCAAGAATGTTTTCTTAAACGAGTTGCATAATCGAACTGTAATAAAATGATTGTCTGCTGCAAGGTCTCCAGCAAGATAATGAAGGATGAACGTTTACTTAAGTTAAACATGCCACATATATTGATGCGTAATTTGTACTGCATCAGTCGCAAAGAGAAGAGTTCAGACTGTCATTTAAAGAATTCAAAAATTAGCTTAAATTAAAGATATCCTATATCAATTAAAAATTTATTTACAGTTTTCTCCAGCTGTCCTTCCATCCACGCAAATTCATGAAATCTTTTCAGTATCTCTGCGGTACGTTGATATTCAGTGACTGCTATGTCACAGATAAGATCAACTAAATAGAAATCTGTAAGTTGCATTAGGTAAGAAAAACCACCAAAAATTATTGAAGAGAGATTTAATACGACGCCTGTATAACTTCTCTCAGTTATGGTATAGTAAGCCAGAACAATGTGATGTAGTATGGTGGTGAACATGACCGTCATTATTTGAAACTTAAAAGTTTCATTTAGGCCCTCAACTAATCGAGTAAGTCGATAATGCAATTTTAAGATGGTTAACATTTCATCAGCCTCGAATGGATGGCTTACTTCCAGTCGAATAGTTTTATGTTTCAATAGACCCTGAAGCTGTTGGCGCTCTCTTACGTCAAGAATAATTTTCATCAGTTGTTCATTCAAAATGGCATATCGCTTGCAAATACACCAAATAGCACCATAATAATGAAACATTACACTATGCATCAAGTTTTGCCAGTTGCTTACGCAAACTAATATTAACAAGGTGTAATATGAAAAACTCTGACTCATCTGTAGCACTCCAACTATTAAGGCAATGCTCTGGAACCATGTCGTGAAACATTTGGCATAGAGAAGACAATTAAGTCTACGTTTTGTTTCGTAACTCGCTGTAAATTTATTGAAATATTGAGTTTCCATATCAAGCAGCTCATTCCATAGGGTGACCAGAAAGCGTTCCCGTCGCAAACGCATGAGTAGTGTCAGTATAATCACAATTGCTCGCGCATAACTATTAACAATTTTCGTCAGCCATCCTAAATTATAAGGGTTGCTTTTGTCTTTCATAGTTTCGAGTGTCGTTGCAAAAAATATCGGCATACCGCCAATGATAATCGCATTTAAGATGAAGGCGTAAATTCTTAGAGATCTTGACTGCTCCAAACGAAATTGCTTAAAGTCAATGCGTACTGACAGACCTCCTATGAAAATGGTATAGTAGTAGCCATATATCACACAAAAACGTTGCAAAATATTATATTTTTTCAGGTCTGCCATTTAAATTAAGACTATTCAACGAGCGGGTGCCACACTTAATTTTAATGAAATCCATTCGTAATTTCATATGTTAATAAGTCCATAGCATTTATTATTTATTATCTCAATGTTTTAATCCTGAGACTATTATTTATGAACTATCTACATAAGCATGTTTATTGAAGTGGATCAAAAATAATTGGTGAATAGGTATGTATAGCTTAAATTAAATAACTACAAAAACATCTGCGTCAATACTAACACTCGATATGCATATGATACTTAAGTTCTTAAAGAAAAGTTTTTTTTTATATTTGGCCGTCGCCAAATATAAGGTGCATGAATGTGGTTTATAAAAAGCTACTTTTATATCAAAATCGGATTCGATTGTACCAGTGGGTATGCCTTTAATTTTTAAGCTAATTACGGCATATATCGAAAGCTATGCAAGCTATCGTGATAAAATTTGTATGTGAATTCCGATCATTAGTATAATTTACTGCACCAAAAGTAGGCGGAATTGGAATAGTTGACGTGTAATTTTCTGATATTTACTTTTCGAGATTTTTCAACATTTTCCATATTCTTTTGACTTTTTTAACCTTTTAATTTTGTTCAATATATCCCATATATAGTATGTTCGAATTTTTCAACCTATTTCATCTTTCTTCGTTATTTTCTTTATTTCTTCGACATTTTCAGCTATTTTGAACTGTTTGCACATTTTCCAACCTCTTTCAACTTTTTTTGAGTTTTGCAACCTCTTTCAACTTTTTTCTACATTTTCCATATTTTTTCGACTTTTCGAACACTTTCAATATTTTATAGACTTTTTCAATTTCTTTCAACTTTCTTCAATGGCTTCCATATTTTGTCGACTTTTTCAGTCTTTTTCAAACTCTTTCAACCTCTTATATATTTCACATTTTTTTCGATTTATTCAACATTTTCAACTTCTTTTTAACACTTAGTTAAAAAGTACTTTCAATGCAGTGTAGGGTATGTGAGTTTTGGCCTGGCCGAATATGAAACTACCCGTTCCTATTCAATTACCCTTTATATGGTACTCTATGTATTATTTTTCGAGTTTTTGTTTCTAATTATTCTGATTTCAAAGTTTTTTTTTGTATGGGAGATGTCACGTCCTATGTCTTAGTCTACATACTTGTTATCTTGCCAAACTAGGTTTTAGGAAAAACTAGTTTTTCCTAGGTCAAAATAGTTTATCCACAGCGTGTTAGGATGAACCAGTTTAGCCTAGTATGAGCTAGGGTTATTACTTACTTAAACGTCCTCACTCCCAAACCAGTTTAGCTTAGGATAAACGTCCTCACTTCCGATTTTCTTGATATTTTAGTATGTTGGGGTCCTCACTTACCCTTAAAATATTAGTATGATAGGATGTGTTTAATGCTGGTTTTGCGACGGCATTTGGTCGTGGTTCACTATACTATGCCTAATGTTACCAACTATACTTACTTTTTAAGTATCATACTTATTTTCAGCTTCATATACTTACTAAAACTCAATACTTATAAGTATACTTACTTTTAAGAACTATACTTATTTATGCTTACTTTTTGTTAATTTAATTGTTTGAAAAACACATATTGGAAAAGGTTTTAAAAATATTTTAGGGTAATTCACGATCTTGTTGCATAGTTGCAAATGCGTTTTTGCAAGAGAAGATTTTTGTGAACACACCATATTGCAAATGCGTCTCGTGTGATCAGGCGGTAAAAATTTCTTATATGATAGAATCGACTGTATATCTGACTGGCTGACTGCAGCGTCTTCTTGTATGCGGCGTTTTTTGCAGCAGTCACATCGCGACACTCCTGGTCATACCATTGGTTTCGAGGTTGTGGGCGTCGGAAACCAATAACTTCCTCGGCAGCAGCGCGCATGGAGTGGGAGATGTGTGTCCAAAGTCCACCGGCGTCGTCGGTTTCAGAGGTTGGTTGGTTG
Source organism: Tricholauxania praeusta (assembly GCA_949775025.1). NCBI lineage: Eukaryota > Metazoa > Arthropoda > Insecta > Diptera > Lauxaniidae > Tricholauxania > Tricholauxania praeusta. The sequence goes on from OX459031.1 coordinate 96,143,937, forward strand.
AGCTTTACCGAGAGTTGAGCGGAGTACGCCTTGGCAGTCCGTTGTAATTGCAGCTTGGCAACGTCCAGCTTTCGTTGCATGCCCCCGGAAATGTACGCGTATGCAGAACGCTTAAAGCAAGCCTTCGATCATAACATGATCAATTTGGTTTTTTGATCCGGGGATAGCCAGGTGGCCTTGTGAAGGTCGAGGTGTTGAAATCTGGTGCTACTAACTACCATGTTTCGCGCCGCGGTGAAGTCGATCAGTCTCAGACCGGTGTTTGAAATGGTCTCGTGGAGACTGAATTGACCGACTGTAGCGCCAAAGATGCCTTCTCGCGTAGAAATCATCCTTGGTGGCATCGTCCTTTTCCTCCGTCGGGGCGTGCGCTCAAATTAGGCTTATGTTGAAGAATTTTGCCTTGATACGGATCGTGGCCAACCTTTCGTTTATTGGCGTGAACCGGGAAACTATGTGGCGTAATTTTCGACATATAACGAATCCACAACCAAATTCGCGCCTTTTCGCATGGCCGCTGTAGTAGAAATCACAGTTGGTCCGTTTAGAGCAGCCTTGTCCTTTCCATCGCATCTCCTGGATGGCGGTGATGTCAGCCTTTATTTTTATGAGGGCTTCCGCCAGTTGGATAGTTGCACCTTCCCTATGGAGGGTCCGGACATTCCAGGTGCATATCCGTAAATCATTGTCCGTTTTTCGTTTGCAGTGGTCGTCATCGTAGTGGGGGTTACTATCCGAGGCTGTTTTGGTTTTCATTGGAAATGATGATAATGTGTGGTGGGACCCAAATCCTATGCACACATTCCAAGTTTTAAGTCTATGAGAGACTCGCCTTCTCACAACTAGCTCACCGCCGGACGAGTGTCCAAGGGATCTCCAGAGGATACTTGGCCAAAAGACCGGAAGTTTGTGAGCTGCTTCAACTGCTTGCAAAAGAATCATCCCTCGCCACTCCCAGGTCTTCTACAAGCAGCTCCATCCTCCAGACTTATTGAACCAAATTTCCAGCCAAGACAAATACGAATTTAAGCAAAAAACTGTTAAGAAAACACTTCAACTCAGTGACAGTGAGGGCGAATAATGAACTCTTCTTCAATCCCTGTATATATTTAAATTTTTTATTTAACTACTTTGAAAGTAGGTATAAGCGAAAAATGATAACTTTCCTTTGATCTCTTTATATGAATGTAATTTTTTTTATTTACAAATAACTTTGAAGTTTTTGATATGTTTTTTTTTTTCTTTTAACTATTTTCTATATAAAATATATATATGAAATCCAAATACATCAAATTAATTGTTTAGTTATTTTTTGGACCTCGGTTGATTTATTTTGATTTTTATCAAGCGGGTATCAAGGTTTAAATTTGTTTTTTAAGAAAAAATTTTTTTTCTTACAATATATAAGTACTTACTTATACTTATTTTTAAATACTATACTTACTAATACTTACTTTTCAGTGTTCTTAAAAAAAAATACTTATTTTGCATTAACATGAGTTGGTAGCATTAACTATGCCCAATACGGGCTTCGCTAAAACACCAGCCTTAGATATACTACAGTGAACCGCGACCGAGGGCCGCCGCGATGCTTATTTTGAACATATTGGAGGATGTAAGCCCTAAGTTGCGACCGAAGGAAATCTGGCTTGTGGAAAAACGAGTTGACATCATATCATGGTCGACGCTGTCTGTCGATCACAACCTGATTGAGAACATATGGATGGTGGTTAAACGCATAATCGGCCAGAAACTGCTCAAAAGTGGTAATAATCTATTCGCTGAGATAGAAAAAGATTGGAGAAAAAGATTTTACCTCATTAATAAGCAAAATTATAAGTCAATGTCCAGACGATATCATGCAGTCATCAGAAACAACAGTTACTGAACCAAATATTAGACTGATTATGTATTTTTTCCTGGTGTTGTGCTGAGTTGCGCATGTTTTGAGCTCTTGAATTTTCGCTTTCTTTGTTTTCCTTAAATATTTGTTGTTGTAAGCTAACGGAATAAAATTTTTGTTTTTGGTATAAAATCAGCAATAAGTGAAGTTAATAAAAGTAACATAAAATTAAACTCAAAGTTATTGTTTCCCTGAAATAATTTGATATATCTTCAAAACAAATTTCAGTTGCAAAGCATTTGAGCGGAACTGTATATACTTTTCTTTACCTACTTATTACACTCTCTGCTAATGATCTGCACGAATGCATTCCCTTTTTCGTTTACAGTAGTGCACTCTACTTCAGTGAACACTGCTTGAATGAAATAAGCAAGCAATAGAGAATGAAGTAAAATGAGAGCATGAGAGAGAACAACACATGTACACTGCTTGTTGCTTTGAAATCAAAGCATGTACACATTTCTAGTCTCTTCTCGCGACTGCAATGTTTGTTTCATGAAACAAAAATAAAATGTCAAAGGCAAAAAATTAACCGGGTGCAGCAAATAAAAGGAATGTTTAGAATGTTTTGATCTATTAGTAAGCAGTTCAGACGATAACAACGCTAGTTTGAAAATGAAAAAAAAAGTGTTTTGCAGTTGTACTATTTTTTTCTTATGTAAAATAGACTAACAGTCTCAAAAAACACTTTCAAAATTAGTGTGAACATGTTTTCGAGATATGACTCTTGACGTAGTCTAACATTTTTGAACAAAATTCAACTTCACATTTACCGATTTGGACAAAAATTGTATCAAATTAAAATTAATTAAATAGCCAACAAATTTGTTCCCAACATTTTCAACTGCAAATTCAACCGATTGAAATATGTGAAAAAAGTAATTTTTTTGACCTAAATGGAAATCAAAAATTCAATTAAAATTCTTGGCATACATTTTACACATGAAATATTACATTTTAATTCTATAAAAAATCTTTTCGTATGATTAGTTTAATGTAAAAGTAACTTTTGCCTAAGTTACTATAACGGGACATAGGAAAAAATACAAAGAAAAATGTACTCCATTCAGAGTTAATTCATGAAGTTCTTTACAGGTAAAAGTCTTAACAAATGTTGATTGAGAGGTTAACATAAAACTACCTGTTAATAGACAAACTCCAAGAACGTAATGAAGTTAATTTTCTAATTTTATGACATATTTTAAGAAATCCCGAAATTTTTAATAATGGTTCGTGTTATAAAAACACAACCCATTGATGAGGATTGTTGTGTTGTAATAAAATTAATCTCAAACAGGTCAATGTCTTACGGAGGGTTCGACTTTGTTGTAGCATATTTACAGGTAGTTCACATTGATAGGGGCTTACCTCTTCTACCAGCTAGTAAGTCATAAAGCTTGGCTATGCAAAAAAAAAAAAAACCCAGCATAGATGAGGGGATTTTCGAAGGTCAGTAAAAGTTACTCTGAAAAATATATAGAAATAAATTTTATAACGGTCTAATTCACGAACTAATAAATTCAAAAATCATGTGTGGTTTTGCGCATAAAAATGGTATATAAATATTCATGTCTTAAAAAAAGTGAATAGAATAAAGTAAGTGCTTGATCTGAGTGCAACATTTTTAAGCCGCCATATATAAAATTTTTATAAATATTTGAATTATAACTAAGAACTGTTTTTTAAGATGGAGTTGACCAATGTAAGAACATTTTTATAAACTTAAACGCTCTACGCAAGCCGATATTGAAGTCAAATAAATCAAAAAGCTTATAAACATGTCCAATTTGAACTTTCTAGGGTTTTTCTTTATATGAACTTTTTGAGTTGCTTGATGTTAGTTTTTGGCTGAATAGAGGGCTCTTATAGTTATAGTAATAAAAGTTGTCAATAAGCAGCCACAATTTTGTTTGACTATGCTCATTATACATAAATATGTATACTAGTATATTTGCTATACTCTAGAAAATTTGATGTACACTAGAATACTTGCTGCACTCGCTTCAGTGAACAGTATATTCAAGCAATTTTTTCCTAGCGAAGCATGATATCATAAGTACAGTGTTTGAATATTTCGCTCTCTTTTGTTTGGTTTTCGTTCTAAGAAGGGATGTTTTCTATACTAATACAGATGCTTTGCAAGCAGTGGATAGAATGAAGTAAGTGCTTGATTTACAATAGAATGTCTTGAAACGCATTTCAAACACATTCATGCAGAACGTTACTCTCTGCTATGCGTTGCAGACTGATGAACAAACTAAATATACCATGTGTAGGGTATATGTGTAGTGCCTACGTAGGTTTTTTTTTTCAACTTTATAACTCTTGAGGATAATGAAACTAAAGCGAAGTCTACTTTATTTTAATAAAAATGTAGCACTAAGTGGTATTGATTATCCCATCTGATAATTTTTTAGCCCACAACAAAGTGTGCCACTATCAAATGTCCGCATCTCACCAAAGCGCTTTATAAGCTAATTAATTTTGTTTATTGTTTAAGTATCAACGCCTAAGGCTGGAACAATAGACGAATCTTAGCTATGCCGAATATTAGTCCGCGAATAAAATTGCTGCTGCAACTTAATTACTACTATGCCGTTTTGATTGGCATAGTCTCACTAAGATTCGATTTTAAAAGAAATCGTGTGGTACAATCAAAATTACTAAAAATTTACGCAAATGTTGTAGCCATTCTGTCAGTTGGTTTCACTCCATTCGCCGTACATGTTAGCTTTGATAATATAATTTTTGAGAAAAGTGAAGTTATTTTATATACTGACGTTGTTAATATTGCTGTACGATCCTTTGCCATAGCATTGACTTTAATATTTCGCTCCCAGCGTGAAAGAGTTTTCATGGCACTAGCCAAGGAATATATACAACTGGATAAGTGTTTTTTTGGCAAAATTACAGAACGATCGAAACAAGTCCGTAGTTTTGATGGAATATTTTATATTAAATACTGTACAACTTTCTCTCATGGTGTGGTGATACTTTTTGGTGTACTGCAATTCAGCAAAGTCGTCAATCTGGAAATTATCGCAGTGGCAACATTTCTGCTAAATACTCAAAATATCGTGCATGGCGTTGTGTTTCATTATTTTTGTGCGCTATGGTTTAGTTGTGTGCGCTTATTTATGCTGAATGATAAATTGTTAGATATTTTCGAAAGTTTCAAAAAATTACAACAATACCAGCCAATGCTGCACAATAATAGCATCACTTTGCGACAACTAAGTCAACTTATGGCAGCTGATATTGGAGAAATGTCAAAAGTTTATTTAAAGATAACCCAACTTTTGTTTCAACTAAATGATGCCTTTAAGCTGCAGCTACTTGCTGTATTACTTACGTATTTCTTTAATTACATAGCTCTCGGTTACTATGGAGTTCTCTACATAAGTGGTGCCTTAGGAGTGAAGGCGAGCTTTCTTCCCTTAACCGTGGGCACGATTGCCTCCTTGATGATCTTTCTAGATTTATATATTATATATTGGATTTCTGATGCCATTGAATTTGCTTACTGCAATACAACGCACATTTTGAGACTATTTAATGCATTTAAGCCTTTGGATATTGAATTCGAACGAAATGTAAGTATTCGCTATACCATAGTCATATATCCTACAAACTAAAATCAGTAGCTCATGCATATGTTTTTGTTATTACAGTGCGAACAATTTGCGCTCCAACTGTCAGTACAAAAATTGCACATTAATGTGGCCGGTATGTTTGATTTGAACAAACGATCGTCCTCAAATCTATGGGGACGCACAATTAGCGCGGTAATTATACTCTTACAATCCGGTTTTTTGGAAAGCAATCGTAAGTTTCGACAAGATCATCATTTGGATAGAAATAATTGAAATCTGTGTATACTCGTATATGGGGTGTTATTTGCCAAAACGAAATCAGTTGAACTTCGATGTCTCTGAATTCAGTAGATTTTTTCAATCGTAGTATTTGACTACGTGATGTCTAAAAATTGATCTAAGTTTATGATACTATATGCAGATAAATTATTTTATTTATATTTTTATTTATAATATGTTTTGTTTCTTTAAATATTAACTCTATGAAAAAACTGTCCCAAATGTACATTCCCACATGCATGTGTAGTGACCTACAATTACAATGTTACAAAATCACCACACGATAAAACACTTGTCCTAATTTATTTTGAAAACTGAATTATTTCTAGTTTTATAAAAAATGTTTTCAATTTTTGAACTTTAAAAAAGTTGTAAAATAATTTTCTTAATTCAAATTTAAATTTTGAAAAAAATAGAATTGTAATTTTTCAATCATGTTATAGACTTCAAATAAAAATATTATCAAATTAATTAGAATCTACAACTGGCGATCATGCCTTTTCGGACCAAATACCAAACAAAAAAATTATCAAACAAAATAATCCCGGTAACCAGACACCCACTGCGGCTGTTGCCCATCAATTGAAATTAACACACCAATTTCAATTCTTTCTCAAGAATATCATTTCGTCATTATCGTGGTATATCTGTGAAAATATTATCCATAATCATCATTACGCATCATCATCACCTATAACAATTATCTACCATCAATGAATAACCTTTTATCAAATGAATGAATGAATCCATGACCGAATTATGAATGAATGAGCCCATGATCGTAAGTATAATTTATTACAATCGAAGAATTAAATAATATTTATACTTTTCAGGAATTTTTAAAATAAAAAAATTCTTTGTATTACGATATGTAATAAACTTCACATCGTAATGCAAACTTCGAAAGGTATTACACTACACTGGGCACACATTACATATACACTTAAATTTCTAGTCGACCCAACCCAATAGAACCCATCAACTTACCTCTCCTCAAGCTACACTGAATCTAAATCGTACCCAGCCTAACCCAACACATGACCCTTACCACATTACACAAACCCCAACTTATTCTACCCACTTCTCTCGCGATGGAGACGGAGACTTTATCTCCTTCAACAGTGACACACTACACAACCCTTTCGATTTTCCCTTGGAAATCCATGCCACCTCAGCTAAATTACCACAATTCTGGACAAATTGTTCAAAAGCATAGTTCATCCAAGCGGATATACAATACAGCACAAAAAACATAACAACAGACAAAACAAAACCGAATACCTAATCACCGCACTCCCACAAGAAGTAATAATCACAGTTTTAGACTTCATACAGAAACCTCCAATAGATGGTCTGTATGAAGGACTAAAACGAGTGCTTATAGAACGTAACTCTTTAAACGAGAACAAGCGACTCGATAAGATATTTTCTGTCACAGAGATGGGTGACCGAAAACCATCTCTGTTCTACAGATCGCTTCTTCTTCTAGCAGGTTCTTCGGTAGATCCAGTATTACTACGGAAGTTATGGATACGAAAACTACCGAAGAACCTAAAAATAGCTTTGACAAGTGCAGATAACAAAGAGTAAGAGGAATTCCTGAATCTAGCAGATATATTATGGGAGGTTATGACAGAAAATGAAATTTCATCAATATACAAACAATTCAAATTTACCGAACCATAAATAAAACGATTTTACAATCGCAATACAATCATTCACACATAGAGGTAGAATCGATCAGATCCGAACGAGCTCACGAACGATCATACCAACATTCATACTCACGGTCGAGAGGTTTTTCTAGAGACACAAGCAATTCGCGATACAATTCTAACCAACGTTCTCTAAAACGTTGGTATGTAGATATCACTACAAATTTGGTAAAGACGCCAGACGATGTGAACAACACCGATTCGTCCAAGCCAATCCTTTAAGCTAAAAAACTCCATCGTTGCGTCGGCTGATGATGGAAGTCTCACTACACTCACACGTCGTCTTTTCGTTCACGATAACACAAACAATTAAAAAATTTTCGTTGACAGTGGAGCAGAAGTTTCTGTGCTCCTATTTTCCAAATTCAAAAACCACAAACAAAAATCCCACGTTATTTTGACAGCTGCTAATGGCATCTCAATAGCAACTTACGCCAAAAAGTTGCTAACACTTAGGCCCAGTGTTGGCATGTTACAAGGATTTTTAGGTAAACGACAGCCACACGTCGTAAACTGTCGTAAATGTCGCAAATGTCACTCCATGTCAACCTCGCTTTCACAACTACTAAAATTGTTTGTCAAACAATTTAACGAAAAAAAAAATATATATGTAATTTGATGAGATTTTGAACATGTTTGACAAAAAATTTGATGATCTGAATCAAGTTATGAATAAATAATTTTTGAACTTAAAAATTCGTCCTTGTCACAAACTCAAGACTCGAAGGTTTGCGACTTTTACGACCTATGGTCGTAAAATTTTTTTATAAGTGTATCAAAATCCAGCTGTTTGGCTAACGAGGCCTCCATGCAAAGAGTCCTTAGTCCTGATACTTGCTCTTGTGTGCAGCCCGATCGGCGAAAGTTTTTTATTCGAGCAAGAACACTAAAAGAGCGTTCAGAACTAGCAACAGTGTGCAAAACACACGAAGAGCAACACATACATTAGGAAAAATAGTCTCCAAGTTGTTAACAAATATTGAATTCAGCAAAGTATATGGTGATGGTTCTTCTATGAAATTGGCTTCGTAGATATGTTTCAGATGGATAATTTCATATTTTGATTCTGCAGAAACGACGTTTTTAATAAGATCTGTAGCAGCATTTTGAATTTCGCTTTCGTTCATTGCTGTGAATCTCCACAAAAAAAAGAAAAAGTCCGACTGCATTGCATCAACGATGACGAGAAAAGTGTTTTTTCTGAAATCAGTCTCCTGATCGTCTGTGTTCGTGTCATCAGAGTCTTCATTTTCTTCAAAATGCCTCTTTCGTTCTCTTTTCCTGGTGGAAGAGAACCATGATAACATTTCCAATCCATCATCAACCGTTTTGCATTCATATAAAATGTTGTCTCATTGGTTCCGAATCGAATTTAAGTCAGATAATAAGCTTTCAAGATTTTGATCTTCGATGTCGATGGTCGCGTCTCTTGCTTGAAGAATGATGCTTGATAGCTTTCAATATTTCGTACAAAATCGAGGACATTAAAATGTGTTCGAATCCTTTCATGTACTTCACAATGCCGTTGACATCACTACGAGTTTCAACCGTAAAATTGAGTTCATTTAAGCCTTCTAGTGCTTCTTGTAATCCTAGAGTTTGATTGGCAATCGGATTAACTGCTTCAATTTTAGCAGACCACTTTGTATCTGAAGGTCAATGGAGGCAACTCGGAACACTTTTTTTAAGAATTTCCCAACTTTGTGGACTACTGGTGAAAATGACCTGACAGCATTCTTCGACACCACATAAATTAAGACTGTGGGTTGCACCGGGTGAGTAAACAGCATTTGGATTAATCACTGTACCTACGTGGCCTCTTCATTTAATGGCGGTGTATAGAAATAAAACGAGCCATAACGTACGAATTCAATAAAAAAAGTGACGATTCACAAAAAAAAATGAGTAGCGGCATTACCAGGTACATATTATATAAAAGAAATGAGTTGGCAGTAATATTTTTTATATAATAAAAATGAATAAAATAACTGGATTTCAATCCGCAATAGGCGCCATGAGCAGTACAGTGAAATGAGCGCGCAAGATTCGAACGAATTTTTTTTTAAAAAGCTTGTGACTCTCAACTTTAAGCTAACTATGCGTTAAAATCTTATATTTTTAGAAAAAAATTGTAAAAACACTAATTGCTTTTTTTTAGTAAAAAAACGAAAATTTTTTTTAGTCGTGCCTCCTATTTACGGCCCCCATTGCAAAGCCTGGGCCCGGGGGGTTTTCCCCGTCTCCCTCCTCTCGATGGGCCTGACTTGGAGAGCATGGAAGTACAAATTAGAAGAAGAAAAACCAAGCCAGCTACTACAGAGAAGCAGTAAAAAATTATCAAAGCTAGTTGTGCGGATTCAGGGAAATATTTCGATACATTTTCACAGTACATTTGCGTGATGAATGGCGAGAGTTTTTCTGCTGTGGAAGGCAATAAATGGCAACCTTAGCATTACTTTGGAACTGCTACCCACAAACCACCTGAACACATCAAATATATCTAGAAAATCAAGTTCCCTGGCAAGATTTTGTTATGGCTGGCAATCAGTGAGCGTGGCGTAAGTGAAACGGTATTTTCTGAAGGTAGCTTAGTTGTCACTTCCAGGACTTACTGAAAAAGATGCATTTCTGAACTCAACAAATTTATGAAAAAATAACATCGACGCTATAAAGTAATTTTCTGGCCGCTTTTGGCTTCATCACATTACGCAAGAGCCGCAGTGGAATTTTTTAAATTGCGAGGCATTGAACTTGAACCTATAGATTTTAACCCACCAAACGTACCACTTATTCGACCAGTTGAAACTTTTTGGGCTAATTTGAAGCGAATTGATTCCAGCAAGGGATATCGACCAAATAATATTTGATTGTTTAGTTGAAACAATTGAATTGTAGATGCAAAGGATCGATACATAAGGCATTTAGGAGTGTATGAGCAAACTACCTCAGAAAATACGAAAAGCAAATCGATGTTGAGAAAATAATTTTTTTACAAATTATGTTCAAGATTACAAGTAGTTAACTAAATAAAAGTTAAATTTTAAAAACATTTTTGATATTTTATTTCAACCACTTAGCATTTGTTTTTTTGGTTTGTTTTGAGACTAATAATTATTATATTAATAATTTTTGTATTGAACTTTTTAGTCATTTATACAACAACTTGTTATCTTTGTCATGTTGGTTGTAAAAAATGACTAAAAAGTTCAACACTTAGCATTTGTCCAAATTTCATTCACCATACGTTATTAAGAAAAGATATAAGTTAACAGGCCTCAATCTGAAATTAAGACGTGACTTACCATTTACCTTTTTAATTACGGACATTTCCAAACCAATTTTAGGCGCAGAGTTTTAACAAAATACTATTTACTCATCGACTTAAAACTTAACATCTCATTGATCCACTCACAAAACCACTATCTATAAACGCCATTTCAGCATACACAGAAACACCATTACCAAAATTATTTTCAATCAACATCAAATACTCTCAGTTACTGAAAAAATTCCCAGCGCTCACAACAGAACCCGATTACACTGCACCAGTCAAACACAAAACAGAACACCATGTCACAACACAAGGACAATTACCTTACAACAAACCTCGACGTCTAGATCTGCCAAAAATGAAAATAGCTAAGCAAGAATTTGACTTCTTAGTTTAAGCTGGCATCTGCAGACCGTCTAACTCAATGAAAACATCTTCATTATACTTAGTTCCTAAACGTAAGGCAAGCGACTTGAGACCATGAGGAGATTACAGGAGATATAACACAACAACTGTACCGAACCACTACCCATTGCCAGATATACACCATCACCAAATACCAATGGCTCCGGAAGGCATTCACAAAACAGTAATCACTACACCTTCCGGAATATTCGGATTCCTCCGAATTCCTTTCGGCTTGAGGAAGATTCATTAACGAAGTTCTAAGCGGACTAGACTTCATTTTCGTATGCTTAGACGATATTCTAATTGCTAGCGAATCAGAGTTACAACACCTAACACAAGTTTTTACACGACTCAGCAATTACGGGCTCAGCATCAAAACAAATAAATGCGTTTTCGAAGTCGATAACATAACATTTCTAAGTTACAACTAAGCTTCTACAGAACGAATACAGTGCATACAAGACTGGACCGTCAGCCAACCACAGCCAAACAAATGTAAGACTTCATCGTTATGACAAACTATTACCACATATGCATTCCCAAACTCGCACACACATTAGGACCAATCTACCAAATGGTAACCAACGCACCAAAAATAAAAAACCAACGCATCAAAAATAAAAAATAAACTATCAAAATGGACAAAAGACACTATAGATGCATTTATTTCAATAAAAGATAGCTTCGCTAAGCAAACACTGCTCAACCATGTTAGCACTAAAGCGAAGCTAAGTATCAATTGCTGCAAATGCATCCAACACAGAAGTCGGAGGAGTCCTACAACAAGAACACTATAACAAATTAGAGCCACTAGCACATTCGATCGTGAATTTCTCACCATATATCTAACCATCAAACATTTTAGACACCACTTAGAGGGCAACAAATTCACAGTATACACCGATTACAGACCACTTATCAATGCTCTTTACTCAAAAACAGAACGTAGTCCAAGAAAAACACTTCATTAAGGATACATCGCACTGTTTACCAACAAAATGCTACACATTAAAGGTACAGAGAACACTGTCGCAGATGCTCTATCAAGATACGAGGTGGAAGAACTAAAAACACCAGACGTCAATCTAAAATAATAACATATCGAAAAGAAACATCAATACAGAATCAAACGACATCATCAGCAACAATATAAAAACTAATTAAGACAGTTTGCTTAGCTTTAATTAATAAGTTTATTTCATAAAAAACATATATATTATACTTTTCGGCTATGCTGAACTTTTCAAAACGAATCTAAAATTTAGACTGACTCTTCAATCCGAAACAGAGCTTTCACCTAACCTGTAGCAGAGTAAGCGCTGCCCGCTTACAACGCGACTGCTATGGAAAAGTGCTGACACTGCAGAGATCACCTTGCCAAAAGGTATTTCTCACACTTGCAAATGGAATGTTCTAATTATGCAGCAAGAGTGTCATATTCTCAAGCATAACAGGAAAAAAGGATAGACACGATTTAATTTTGATCACTAAATAATATGATTGCTTGCAAGGTATTTGCGAGAGACGTGAGTTACTTGAGCTTTCCAATTCTCTTGAAATTTTAGAATGTTCGGGAAAGTGGGTGGCCTTCGACCGCGGCTCAGGTTTCCAGAAGCTTTTTTTTGTAAAAAAATCAGCAAGTTACCGATTTGTGTGACGTCAAACTGTTTCGATCCTGAGTTACCGATTTCGTGACAACTGATGTTTCTGTACGTTCAAATCGTTAAAAATTTGGTCCGTGATGGAAAAGAACACAAATTGAAAAGAGACGTTTAAAATTGAATCAAATAACAGCTGTTTATTTACATTTGTTTATTTACATTTCAAATTTTATTTGGAATTATTTTCAGAAGCGGAAATAATTTGACACTTAGTGATGTGAAATGAAAAGTAAACATATACAACATATTTGCAACCGGTTACTTTTGCGTTGCTTTAACAAATATTTTTTTTTGTTTAAGATTCTGACTGTATAGAAAGCACATTATCTTGGAAACTAAAATGTTCTAAAATAAACAAAAAGATTATAATCAGTAAAAAATTCAACTTCAGCTAAAGTACCCGGTTTTAAAAATTTATATTGAGTACTTGTTTCTTCATATTTACACAACATTACTGACATTTATTAGAATCGGTAAAATTCTCTCTTACTGGAGAGTCAGTGACAAAACTGACATTTTTAATCGATTCACATTTCTTACAGAAACACTTTTTGAAAAGGTTCTATTGGAATGAAATTGGAGAATGTGACAACTTAGGCCGCGGTTACACTGGATGCGGATTTTTGTTCGTACGAATTCGTACGTATTCGTAAGAATTGCAAAAATTGAACAAATGCATGTGTGTATATGAATGCGGTTACAGTGGCTACGCATGCTTCGTGCGTATTCGTACGAATCTGTACGACTGCTTTGATGCGAACAAAAAATTTTGTTTTTCATCAGAACAGTCGCACGAAAACAAGGAGAAAAACAGCTGATGGATTGCACTTCAACTGAAAGTATGAACGAAGTCGCGTCTAATGTAACCACTCTGTTCATATATATTCGCACGAACAAATTATTAAGAATTCGTACGAACAAATTTCCGCATCCAGTGTAACCGCGGCCTTATCGATTTGAAACGAATAAATTGAAACCGAAGTCGATTCAAATATTTACAGAAACAGTGCAGATGAGAGTGACGTCAAGTCGGTAATATGAGTCGGTAACTGCGATCGCTACGAGTTGCAGAAACGAGCATCAGGCGTCTAGTGTTCCATGTTTCGGTGTTTATACTTAAGCAATTAACAAAATTAATTATCTTATGAAGTGCTTTGGTGAGATAAGGACATTTGATAGTAGCACACTTTGTTGTGGGCTAAAACATTATCAGATAGGATAATCAATACTTTTCAGTGCTAAGTTATTATTAAAATAAAGAAGACTGCGGTTTTAAAGTTGAAAAAAAAAAATCCTATATATAGGGCATTCCATGCCAAATCACCGAGGTTTTGGCCGGACCCTCTTCTATTTCGCTAATTTGTTGATATGTTTTAGTGCGTATTAAAAGCAACAAGCACACCAATATCCAGTCTTGAATTCAAAACCACTATTGAGTAATCGGTTTTTTAAATTTTAAGGCAAACAATTTTCAATTAGCGATATACTAGTGATAAATATCGATATCGATAAAGAGTAGGGAATCATTTTTTTTTGTACTTGAATGTAGTTTCTAAAAAAAAAAAATAAAAAAAAATCGTTCAAAGTCATAATCAGTTAGATATTAACGTTTAAAGATAAAAATCGACATTTCCGAAAAGTGCGACCCCTTCGATTTTTTTTAAAAATTGTCTCAAAATTTTACTCTATATTACGCAACTTTTAAGCCGTAGTTCAGGATGTACTGACAATTTTTTCAATTTTTTTCAAATTTTGAAAATTTTATGTAATAAGATTTGATGGAGTTACAAGTGATCAAAGTCCGAAAAAAGTGATTTTCCCGCTAATTTTTAAAAGTCACTAAATTTTAATTGCTCCGTTTATGTAAGTCCAAAAACCTTTTTTTTTAATTTTTTGGTATTTTTGGAACTTACAACCGAAAATACATGAAAAAGTATGGGAAAAACTAGATCTCTTTTTGTGAAAACTAGTGATACAGATAATTCAATCATAAAAAAAAGATAATACTAAACGATAAATGATAACCTACTTTTTATTGATATTGATATTTATCACTAGTCTATCGTTAATGAAAATTGTTTGCCTTAAGATTTAAAAAACCGATTACTCAATAACGGTTTCACAAACATATCATACATATAAAAAAATTAGCAAAATCGAAGAGGGTCGGGCCAAAACCTCAGTGATTTGGCATGGAATGCCCCATATATAGGTTTTTTTACCAACTTTAAACCTCTTGGGAATAATGAAACTAAAGCGAAGTCTACTTAATTTTAATAATATCTTAGCACTAAGTGGTATTGATTATCCTATCTGATAATGTTTTAGCCCGCAACAAAGTGTGCTACTATCAAATGTCATCATCTCACCAAAGCGCTTCATAAGCAAATTAATTTTGCTTATTGCTTAAGTATCAACGCTTAAAGCTGGAACAATAGCAGCCTCTTAGCTATGCCGAAAATAAGTCCGCGAATCAAGTTGCTGCTGCAACTTAACTACTACTATGCCGTTTTGATTGGTATAATCTCACTAAGGCTCAATTTTAAAAGAAATCGTGTGGTACAATCAAAATTACTAAAAACTTACGCCAATGTTATAGCCATTCTATCAGTTGGTTTCTTTCCAATCGCCGTGCATGTTAGCTTTAATAATAACATTTTTGAGAAAAATGAAGTTCTTTTATATACTGACGTTGTTAATAATGCTGTACGATTCTTGGCCATAGCATTCGCTTTGATTTTTCGCTCCCAGCGTGAACGAGTTTTCATGGCACTAACCAAGGAATATATAAAACTGGATAATTGTTTTTTCGGCAAAATTACAAAACGATCGAAACAAGTCCGGAGTTTTGATGGAATATTTTATATTAAATATTGTACAACTTTTTCTCATGGTATAGGTTTATTTTTTATTGTACTGCAATTCTGCAAAGTTGTCAATCTGGAAATGATCGCAGTAGCAACATTTCTGCTAAATACTCAAAATATCGTGCATGGCGTTGTGTTTCTTTATTTTTGTGCGCTATGGTTTAGTTGTGTGCGCTTATTTATGCTGAATGATAAATTGTTAGATATTTTCGAAAGTTTCAAAAAATTACAACAATACCAGCCAATGCTGCACAATGGTAGCATCACTTTGCGACAACTGAGTCAACTTATGGCAGCTGATATTGGGGAAATGTCAAAAGTTTATTTGAAGATAACCCGAATTTTGTTTCAGCTTAATGATGCCTACAAGCTGCAGCTACTTGCAGTATTACTTACGTATTTCTTTAACTACATAGCTATCGGTTACTATGGAGTTCTCTACATAAGTGGTGCCTTAGGAGTGAAGGCGAGCTTTCTTCCCTTAACCGTGTTCACGATTGCCTCCTTGATGATCTTTCTAGATTTATATATCATATATTGGATTTCTGATTCCATTGAATTTGCTTACTGCAATACAACACACATTTTAAGACTATTTAATGCATTTAAGCCTTTGGATATCGAATTCGAACGAAATGTAAGTTTTCGCTATATCATATTCATATATCCTACAAACTAAAATCAGTAGATCATGCATATGTTTTTGTTATTACAGTGCGAACAATTTGCGCTCCAACTGTCAGTACAAAATTTGCACATTAATGTGGCCGGTATGTTTGATTTGAACAAACGATCGTCCTCAGATCTATGGGGCCGCACCATTAGTGCGGTAATTATACTCTTACAATCCGGTTTTTTGGAAAGCAATCGTAAGTTTCGACAAGATCATCATTTGGAGAGGAATAATTGAAATCTGTGTATACTCGTATATGGGGTGTTATATGCCAAAACGAAATCAGTTGGACTTTGATGTCTGCGTAATTAACGGATTTTTTAAATGGAAGTATTTGACTACGTGATGTCTTACTGCAAATTATTTCAACATAGGTCGAACCATTAGTGCGCTAAAATTGATCTAAGTCTATGACATGCAAATGAGTTATTTTAAAAATATATTTTATCTCTATAAATATTAACTCTCTAAAAAAACTGTCCCTAATGTACAATCACACATGCATGTATAGTAGAGCACCCATCAAATGTATGAAATGTGTTATGTTATATGTTTCGCTCCACACGCCTTTTCTAATAGAATGGAGTTAAAAAAGAAGATCTGCAAAAAAACTTTAGTGTTTCTATTGGAAGCAGGCCAGTCGCTTTTGGCCCAAAGGCTGAAAAATGAGTTTTTTTATTGATCGATCTACAACTGTAAAACAATAGATTTTTGGTGATAACAACCCAGCACAATTCAATGTAAATTAAATGGCTAATACATCTTTCATACACTATTCGGATCTATATGTGTGCGTTCGTGGTCTTAAATGATGTTAAACACAAATTTTATGAACAACTTTTAGATTTTTTTTTAAACGGTCGCCATTAAATATTGGAAGAAGATAAATTTGTTCCCGTTATCTTATTTTATGAAGTATCTCATGTTGTTTGAGAAAAATTTTTGTTTTTTTCAAAAATATTAATTTTTGATGGTAAAAAAAGCTAATAAAATTCATTTTAAAATGTTTTTTTTGACTTATTTACATTAGGGTGACCAAAAAAATCGAAGCTCTGAAAAAATGTCATTAAAAAATATTGATATTTAGAGGTCACTAGCGTCCCATTTAGGAATTAAGTTCATTCTTTTTATTTGCGAGTTATTATAACTCTTCCAAAAAGACAATTCTGCATGAGATACGGGCTGTTGGCATTGATTCTTATATTTTCGGGTCTGCTGAACACGATGGTGATAGTTGTTTTGCTATACAGTTACTGGGTATCTTAGTAGCATCGAAAAACTCCCTGAAAACAGCAAAAAACAGCGCGAATTCGGGTTTAAGTGAGGTAAACTCGAGGAATAAATTGTTTTTCTTAGCCTAACATTCTTCAGCATTGTAGTCCAAAAACAGAAGAAAAGATTCTGCTTAGTCTCGATGTTCCAGTATTTTTTCTCAGAAGACCAGATTAATCGAAAAATAAAAAATCCCCAAAAACGGGCCAAAACTCAATCTTAAGTTAGGTTTATTCGAGTAATACATTTTTTAAAGATCGCTTTCTAATCGTGTTATATCCACAATCATTATTACGCATCATCATCACCTATAACAATTATCTACCATCAATGAATAACCTTTTATCAAATGAATGAATGAATCCATGACCAAATTTTGAATGAATGATCTCATGATCGTAAGTATAATTTATTACAATCGAAGAATTAAATAATATTTATACTTTTCAGGAATTTTTAAAATAAAAAGTTCTTTGTATTACGATAGGTAATAAACTTCACATCGTAAAGCAAACATCGAAAGGTATTACACTACACTGGGCACACATTACATATACACTTAAATTTCTAGTCGACCCAACCCAATCGAACCCATCAACTTACCTCTCCTCACGCTACACTGAATCTAAATCGTACCCAGCCTAACCGAACACATGACCCTTACCACACTACACAAGCCCCAACACATTCTACCCACTCCTCTCGCCATGGAGACGGAAACTATATCACCTTCAACACTGATACACTACCCAACCCCTTCGATTCTCCCTTGGAAATCCATGCCACTTCAGCGAAATTTCCACAATTCTGGACAAATTCATGGTCCAAGCGGATATACAATACAGCACAAAAAACATTACAACAGACAAAACAAAACCGAATACCTAATCACCGCACTCCCACAAGACGTAATAATCGCAGTTTTAGACTTCATACAGAAACCTCCAATAGATAATCTGTATGAAGGACTAAATCGAGTGCTTATAGAACGTTACTCTTTAAGCGAGAACAAGCGACTCGATAAGATATTTTCTGACACAGAGATGGGTGACTGAAAACCGTCCCTGTTCTACAGATCGCCTCTTTTTCTAGCAGGTTCTTCGGTAGATCCAGAATTTCTACGGAAATTATGAATACGAAGACTGCCGAAGAACCTAAAAATCGCATTAACAAGTGCAGATAACAAAGTTTTAGAGGAACTGCTAAATCTAGCAGAACCACAAGATCATCCGTTTCAAAAAACACCTCATGTAATTAATGGACGGCCCCTTAATCCCGAAAAAAGAGCGCACCTTGCTATCGTGTTCTACGGACATTTTTGATAAATATTTATCTTCAAGCCATTGATGAATTATTTCAATAAAATGTGTTCAAGAGTCCATATTTCATCAACCTTTAATTGTATTCACAACATCAAAACATTTTTGAACTTGTTAATCAAGTATACCATACATATCGGTCATTCTTTTAATAACAGAACACTTTGTTTTTTTGAGGTTTTTGAACATTTTTTGGAACGAAATATCTCAAAAACTATAGTAGATAGGGTAAAAAATCATTTAAACATATTTGTTAAGTAAGACTACAACTTTATAAAAAATGCTAAACAAATTTAAATAAATTTGTTAAAACACTAATTTTTTTAATTAAAAAAACTCTTCTCAAAATATTTTCAATATATCGTCTTTGGATTTTTTTTATTTTTTTATATGTTGTTCCTCAATTAATCCTAAGAATGCATGTGCTTTCATATCGAAATTCTCGCCATAACTTTGGAAACTACGAATTTTTTACTGATGACGCGCACCATATTTTGAGAAAAATTTTTTTAATTAAAAAAATTAGTGTTTTAACAAATTTATTGAAATTTTTTTAACTTTATTCATAAAGTTATTGTCTTTCTTAACAAATATAATTTAATGATTTTTTTTCCTATCTACTATAGTTTTTGAGATATTTCGTTTCAAAAAATGTTCAAAAACGTCCAAAAAACAAAGTGTGCAGTTACTAAAAGAATGGCCGATATAGAGACCAGAATGTGTTGTTATAAAAGGAGCAGTGAGATCGACACCTCAGGAGGACCTGGAAGTTATAAAGCATGTTCTTCTTATTGACCGATACATCAGAAATACGGTGACAAAAGAAAATCCAAGGTTAAAAGAATAGAACATTCTTCTAAGTTCTGAGGGTCAGGGGTCTTTTTTGTAGGATATGCAACGGAAACTTCGCGTTACGGCGAGTGATTATCAAGTACCAATACTTGACTTGGATACTGTCTACAACATCAACCATAATCCAGTGTCTACTCGGATAATATGGATATGTCTTCAGACTCCCTAATTATTGTATCGTTTTTCAAGCTAAGCTCTGTGCTATAAACCAAGTTGCACGGGGAGCTTTCTCCCCCCGTCATAACCATATGTGTGGAGAGTCAGGCAGCGATCAGAGCACTGAACGCCAAAATTGTGAAGTCTAGGTGTGTTAAGACTGCAGGAAGTGACTACTTTCAATCCGACAGCATAATATAATATTAAAAAGCTATCGAATGTATCAAAATAGCAACAGAACAACCGCAGAATAAACAAATGGTAGTGCCAAGAATGCCGCTGGCGGAACTATGTTATCGGATAGAGAGCATAACCAAGAAGCAAGCGAACAGAAGGTGGAACCTTACCGCCGGATGCAGAACGTCTCGAAACACGTTTCCTAAACTGAATCTGGGAAGGACACAAACTCTCTTAAGGTTAAGCATAGGAGAGTTAAGAACTATTGTAGGAGTGCTAACAGGGCACTGTGTTATTGGTTCGATTACTGGATTACCAAATGATCGAGGCTAATGAGGAAACGAGCCAAATGTTTTTCTGATGACACAACTTTTTTTTTTTCTTTTTATTACAAACACATTTTTTGATAATAGTAACTTAATTTTTTTATTTCAAGTCATGCACGAGGACCATATATGTAAGTGGCCATAGATATTTTATGAATTCAAACGTGATTTCATATCAAATTGTACTAAAATAATAACTTGTTGCAAAGTGTAAACAAACAGGCTAAATAATGTACCCTTATTCAAATTGAACATTCCGCCAATATTGATTTGAGTTCTTATTGGAATCGATTGTAATGACATCATTTCAGACTAGATTGAAAAGACAAATGAAATTTATTTAAACTCTTGCCACTCAATAGTTACTTATGGTGTTCTCCCTTACTTCTTTTTCCAAATTCCGCGCCGATCTCGGATATGAAGGAAGCTCTCGTAAAATCGCTGCTGTTTCTCGGTAAGACGCAATCGTCACATCACATATCCAATAAAAAAGATATATATCAACAAGTCCTACGATATATGATACAAATTCAATATACAATGCGCCTGAAAATGACAGCTTGAAATTACCATTACATAATAATATAGCATAGTAACCGTAGCCAATATTTTCAATGAGATTATTGAATAATACCGATAAGATTTCAGTTTTGAAAATATCATTCAATTTTTCAATCAAATTTTTTAGACGCTTATGCAAATCAGCCAGTTGCCTAAGTTCTTCGACAACGGTTTTGCCTATTGGTTTGCTTAGCTGACTGCTATACTTGATGCAGCTTGATATGTTACGAAGCTTTTTATTTAAGATATGAAATCGCTTACAACAATGCCACAACGCTGTGAAGTATTGGAACATAACCCAGTACATTGAACTTTGCAAGATAGCGATATGAATCATCATCATTATGGTCGGCAGCGTTAATTGGCCTGTGAACTCCAAAATACCAACAGCATATCCGAGTCCATTAGAAACAGTCGTTACGATTTTAGCATAGAAAATCGTATTCATTTCATTTCCTGTATTAAATTTAGCAAAATATCGGTTTTCCATATCTAATAACTCCTGCAGCAATTCGCAGCAGCGTTTTTCGCGTCGATAACGTGAAAAAATTGTATATAAGAATACTATTCTGACAGTAGTTTCGCAGATATTATCAGCTATTTCGAATACTCCATTGTTGGCATAAAACTTTTCTTCAAAATTCCTACTCAATTGGTGCATTACTGGCACCAAAAGTAGTAGCAAAATGTTGCTGAGGAAAGTTAAGGATTGCAGCCAAGAATCTGGTGTTACACGCTGATTTTTAAAGTCATAACGTATTCCCACAACTCCAGTTGCTATGCTATAATAATAGCAAATCCGGATGGTTGTTCGAATCGACATTGCTGATGAAACAGAAGATATTGAATGAGCGAAAAAAAAAGTATTTGGAACGAATGTTCGCAAATACATTAACATAGTAAACATAATCATGTTGTGAAATTTTAATTAATTTAATTACAATCAATATATTGTTTTCGGTATACTTTTGTGTAGGGCAGCACTTGAAGAAATCGTGAATTTTTTATGCAGCTTATGTTAATTTGGTGGTCATAGTATGTGGTTTTTTCTATCAAATTTTATGCTTTGTAATATTGACTACATAATTTTTAAGGTGCTTCAAAAAATGTTGATTTATTTTTCAAAAGATGTGCTCGCAAAGCTAGACCTGTGATTGGCAAGTTCTCCTTATTACTTTTTAAGAAGAATTTTTCAATAATAATAAAAAGTAGCTGGAAATTTCCAGAACTTTGAAAATATATGAAGAAAATCATAGCACATGTGTAAGCATAACAGCTTAAAAGAGCTATGACAACAAAAAACATAAGTCAGAAAGATAACAAGAAAAAATGGAACAATGCGTGCGAAATCCAAAGAAATACGCACTTTGTACACATCAAGGTCACATACCCAATAGCTCAAGTGTTAGAGCGGCCGTCGCAATTCAAAAATAGAAATGCATGGTACGGTCGGGTGTCCGAATCCCAGTACAACTTAACCAAAACTGGTCTGATGAGGCTAGGTATATGCATATCAATATGTGTATACGTGGTAATAGCCGAAACATTTGTCACCAATTACCAGGTTAAATTGATCCACTTGTTATCTTTGTCATGTTTGTTGAAAATGACTAAAAAAGTTCAATATAAAATCGTTCAATTATTAATATAATACATAATTATTAGTCTTAAACAAATCAAAAATTCTTAAAAAAACAAATTTTTGTTGACGAAATACTTTCAAATTTACAATAAGTAAGTTGTATTACCAATTGTCACGGACGACAACTTGACTTAGTCTTGGCTACAAATAGTAGCAATGTTGTT
The DNA here is from genome assembly GCA_949775025.1 of Tricholauxania praeusta. Classification (NCBI taxonomy): domain Eukaryota; kingdom Metazoa; phylum Arthropoda; class Insecta; order Diptera; family Lauxaniidae; genus Tricholauxania; species Tricholauxania praeusta. The sequence continues at coordinate 96,166,776 of OX459031.1, forward strand.
GTAAGAAATGCTATCCATGCTCTGCCTACGGTAGATTCCTATCATCCACCTTTGAGTATTGTGCGACAATGAAAATTTGACTAATGCATGTTCATCCATTAATATTTACGAATTCAATTTTAAGAAAGCTGACTTTTTAAAATTGAATGAAAATTTAAGAAATAAACTAGACGACTTACTCACTTTTTTTAATAACAATACATTTGATGATTGCATTAAATTTTTCTATGGTGAACTTTTTTCTGCCATAGCATTGTCGGTGCCATATACAAAGAGGTACGTTAATAATTCCTCGTGCCCCTGGTATACAAAGGACTTGAATAAAATTCGCAATGGCCGTAATAGGGCATGGAATAAATACGTTTATAGCCAGGACCGAAATGACCTTGTTGCTTATCAGCGACTGTTTATTGAATTTAAAGATATGTCAGCTTTAGTTTATTCTGAATATTTAAATAAAATTAGGCTGAATATTCTTCATGACCCCAAGAATTTTTGGGGTTTTATTAATTCTAAAAAAAATCTGACGGGTTTCCATCTGAGTTTAGAACAGTTGATGGGCTCACTAGCGACCCACAAGTTATAGCCGAGTTGTTTGCTAATTTGTTTAATGAATCATTTTCTACGGATTTATTTAGCCCTGAAATCAACTATTTTGAATATATGGATAACGACCCTTTAGTTTTGGTTAATGAGATATCTGTCTCTCCTGACTAGGGGTGGCAATCCCGGGATCCCGGGATTTGCTCTAAATATAGGCTAAAGTAATCCCGGGATTACAAAGAGTCAATCCCGTGATTTTCGGGAATAGAAAAAAATCTTATATTATTCTTTTATATGACATATTTAAATACAAAATCTGCAAAATAATTGTTTTCAATACATTTGATGTGCAAGAAACATTACTGCATCACCCTGCAAAATGCACTTCAATTGTATCTGAACCTTAAATTGAGTAAAAATATTTTTTTTTATTGTAGCAATTTTTTGTTTAAGATTTGCTTAATAAAAATGTCACATAGCAAAATAAATATCTTTTTTAATACTTTGACTAATTTTAAGAATTTTTTACTAAGTGCGATTTGTATTGAAAATTGATAGTTCATGAGATAACTGATAAAATGTGAAATTTAGACTAAAATTATTTTTATCACTAACGGAAATACTAAAAATGCAATAGAAAAACAATATAAGCAAAACATATCTATTTCTTATAATAAAATACAAATATGCAACAAAAAATATAAGTTTGTCTTCAAAAAAAAAACCACAGCCGACCTTGATTTGACATTGAAATTTTGACCCATACCTAGACCTACCAAAACTTAAGTTCTAAGATATAATTAAACTTTTGTCTGAAGCTTTTTTCTGAAATCAGCATCTAAAGATATGGACAACTTAAATGAAGTAAACTTATGGGTGCGTCTACTGAGAGCGAGCCATTCGGTGCCACTAAATGCCATCACTGTCACATTTGAAGAAGGTGATAAAGTATTAATCAAGTACAAAATGTGGTACACGAATTTTTAAATGTAAAAATGAAATTGATAGTTTGATCATAAATGCTTGATTATCCTCTATCATCTCCTTTTAATAGTGGCTATCTTCTACTAGTCAAACTTAGTAAATGTGATTTAGATGTATTAACACTCGAAGTGTTCTAAGTCAATTTGAAGCTATTATTTTTTCTATTATTTTGCGTTCTTATTCTTCATTGTTACGCTGTCACAGTGTTCAGGAAGATAAAACAGGTTTGCCAAAAATGACGACACCAGGAACCACCTGGAAACTATTCCTTGGCGTCAGTAGTAACCGAAACCACTTCACTTAAAATCGGATCAGCCCCCCTTTTGGAGAAAATCCAATTTTGTACCTATGAGACAAAAAATCGCTTAAAACAGAGTTTTTTATTGCCGATCAGCTGATTAAACAATACCATTGTCTCAAATACATTATATTTTTTAGAAATCAAAACAATCGATAAATTTTTAGTCGCAAAAATTATAAATGTTCAGAAGAGAACTCGACAACAGCTTTTATTAATCTGACTGGGTACGAATCAGCGTCCATGTTATTGATTTTGTAGCGATCCCAATAAAGTTTGAACTCGTGATGGATCGACTCTCCACTTTGCTCTGACCAATAACCCAGTCCATGTATATCATTGAGAAATTGTAGACACTGTTTGAGGTGGTCAACCAAGACGTGAAATTTTAAAGTTATGGATATTCCACACGCATGAATAGTTTTTTCCAGATGATCTAGCGACTTTCTTAATTCGACCGAACCTTTTTTCCGATAGTTTGCGAAACAACCTTGGACGATATTGTTCATAGTCTTGAACGCAGCAACAAAGGGTTCAATTCCAAGCCTACCTATTTCGCCGTAGATTCTTTCATCAATCAGTAAATCTGCATTTCTGAGCAATTTTCGACACGCATTCCCCTCAAAAAGCTCACCGTGGTACTCTTTTGCAATCACGTTAACTTTTTTGGGCCAAATCAGAGCAGCGTCTCGACCGACAAGTTTGGCCAATCCATCCCAAAAAAGATGATTAACAAATCCTTGCAATATGTGCAATTCAGGTATTATACACTTTTTTAAAACGCAAGTGTCGTCACTTTCAACGATTAGTGATTCATTCACCGTGCTGTTACAATTCCTAGCTTGTTTCTTATCTTTATTTAATGAACAGAAATCATTGTAATTTTTCTTTAGATCGCCATAAGTTTTTAGAACAGTTGTCTCATCTGAAATTCCCGAATTTTCAGCTCCATATATCAAACCCTTTTGTGACTGCAAATCATTCAGAGTTATAAAACAGTACGGGCAGGGGTAAGTAGCAGTCGCCGTTTGTTGACCATTGATGAGGAGAACAACTTTAAAATCAGCAACAAATTGGAATGGTATTTCGTTAACTTTCGTCAACTCGAACAACAACTGCAAGTTTTCGTAACTTTCTTTTACAGCAGGGACCACACATAATAATATCAATTTTCTTACACTGGTTAGAACACTTTCGCCTCCGGTTGAACCGCCTTCTGAATATGGTTTTATATTTTTTTTACTAAGGTATGATTCTTCTTCATAAACGAAATCTTCAACAATTGAATTAGTTTCGGGACAATAATTTTCAGGGAAAACACACATACTCATTTTAAGAAAACCTTGTCCCCGATCCACCATGATTTTTACCTCAAAGTTTCCCACAATTTCTCTTTTTTCCAGTATGAAATCGAGTAATTCAGTCGCTTCTGCCCAAACGACGTATCTTTTAGCTTTTTTTTCGAATTCTTTGTTCTTACTTTCGATGTCCATGGTAAATTTCTCGCACTTATAAAAAGGCTGCAATAGTTTTGAATTTTCAGACATTTCTTGCTCCCAGTTTGGTGGTAGACAATTTCTGCACGAAGAAAGTTTGCAAGTTTACTCATGTCCCTTCGCGAAGATCTTGTATTTCTCTTAAAATTAAATAAGCGCTGGCCTGTGATTTTGAAAAGTTTCTTAGGTTTTTTGCATTCTTTTTTATTGTTAATTTGGATCCACCAGTAGAGAGGTTGACTGTTCCGGTTTCTTGATCGTATTCACTACTTTCAAATTTTTCTTTAATAATGCTCGACGCGATTTGTTCCTTTTGTTTCTCGGGTAACTCATCAACAATATTTTTTACGTTTTTACCGATTTTAACCGCACAACGTCGCGTTAAATAAGAATGTCTTATGCCTTTGCCGATTTTCCCTCGACAATTTTTGCAGTATTTAACATATTGAGTTGAATTTTTCTTCAGTTCTTCGGACATTTTTACAGTGTTACATTTTGCTGCAACGCCTCTATCCTGTTTATAGCATATTACGTTTGAAAAAATTCTCATTTTACTACGTCCTTTGTAATGAACACCTTCTTAAAGTATACATAATTTCAATTTGATGTAAAAAGTGTCACAATAAGTGAATTCATAAACCAGAGCATGTGAAGTTGGTAACAATCCAGCTCGTGAAATTAGTACAAACAGTATACCAAATTTCATCCCTGCATGACAGAATCAAGGTTAGCCTAATCGTTAAAAAATTCTATACTTCCTTTCCCGACGAACAGCCGAATCAACAAGTTGTGCTAAAGCGTAGTTTTCCAAAGCTAAAACTAATCCTGGTAAGTTTTAGCAATCCTCCAATCCTTTCAATTGCTTTTCATCAAATTTATCTTTAAATTTGATAATCCGAAAGCTTAACGCAATATTAAGAAAATTTCCTTCATTAAAAATCTAATTTTCTTTAAACCTTTTCCAGATGTTATTTAAATGATTGAAAAAAAGTTTAAGCGTCTGAAAGTTCTAACAAACACATAGTTAGCCAAAAAAATTCACTGCAGGTAAATTTAGTCTCATAAAAAGACAAAAAAAAAAAAGAAATTGTAATTCTTATCATAAATTTTTTCTGCAGAACATACAAATAACATGGTCTACGCTCAAGTCATCAAACTTTTGCGTACACCATAGTTGTTTGTGCAATCATTTTTATTAAGAGAGAGAATTCTGTGCACCGTATGGCTTACAGACAAGATTCTGATTCCAAGACCAGCACTCTACAATACTGGTTTTTTTTCAACTTTGGCTTGACAACCAGAAGTATCAGCATGATCCATCATCGAGTCCATCGGCAAAAGCATAGCCAGTGATCGCAGTAGAGTTAAATGTGAAATACGTGTGCGCGTGATGTTTGGCATCCCCAAAAATTAATTGTTATTTGTTTCGGGAATAGTTAAAATAATAATAATTTGCAAAAATAATCCTTAAAAGATCAAACTAAAGGAACAGATATCTTTAAATTTGAAACGTTAAAACATAAAAAAAAAACTGACTTATTCTAGTGAAAATAAGTGAAAAGAAATAAAATATTTTGTGGTTAGAAATGAAAAGAAAACTTGCAAAATCATAAAAACCATATACAAAAATCATTAAAATCATAAAATGCGTGAAAATCGTTCGAACTGTTTGCTAAACATACATAAAAAAAAAAAAAAAAAAAAAAAGTAATACATAACAACTAAATACGCACTTGCATACAAAATTTACATGGTGCGCATGTAAAACACACAAGTGAGAAGCTTAACTTTAATGCAGCAACTCATTTGCTTAGATTGAAAAAACTTAAAAAGTTACATAATTAAACATTGAATTTTGATCCAGGCATTAAATGTATATTGAGCAAGGATATGCTTGCTAGCACTTAAGCATAGTTTGAAATCCTGCTCAATCATATTTACATGTCATAAAATACTCAATTCCAATTAGAATATAAATTTTGTAAGCTCAACAGCTCAATAACTCAACACTAGTGAAGGCCTTCATCGGTGGACGCTACCAGCGTGAGCAAAGTGAGTAAAAAAATGATTTTTAAGTATCTTTATACATATATATTTTTTTTACTAAAATGAATCTACCCCATTTTTCCTTAATATCAATTATATCACATAAGCAAATAAAACAAATGAAAACAAATTTAGTTAAAATTTAATTAAAATCCAATTTAATCAAAATATAAAATACACAACAGTGAGAGTGCATTTCTATTATTTGCAGAAGTCTGCAGAACTGCTTTGTTATCCTAAATTACGATCCACATTATGTGAGAGCAACATAGATCCACTCTCATTGCTTAGGTGTTTATTGCTGCTTTAAAATTCAGTGCTGCAATTAAAATTTTGATGAGCTGCAGTCGTGGCTTAGAAGTAAAAACTCTCATTTCTTTTGTTTGTTTATAATTTTTTTTTTTTGCATTCAATGGTTAGTGCATTTTGTTTTAAAGTAATCAAAATGGAAATGAAACGAAACTAGAAATATTGAAGTAAAGATCAAAACAAAAACAGAATATGAATTTGTTAATTTTTTTTAACTGAAACTTTTTTTTTTTTGTGTGAATTAGTTTGCCCGTAATATTAAACCAAAAACCTATCAAAACAGAACTGTAAAACACTGCATTAAATTTAAAATGATTAAATAAGAACTTTGCAATGCAGAAGTACAGATTATTTTTGATTAATAGTACTAAAGTAGATATTAAGGTACTAAAGTAGATACCGATTTCAATTTGAATTTGAAATAGTTGACTAAAATAATTATAATAGCTTGGAAATCATAGCATGTAAAATGTTTTTTTTTACGGTTCTGCAGTTTATGGAAATTGTAATAAAATGATTATTCTAAGACCTAACTTTAATTTGGTAAATTTTGTTAATTATGAATTCTTTGCGTGAATAAAATTTATAAAATATGATTAACTAAATTTTCGGTTTTCCGGTGGTGATATGTTGACTAAGGGTTAGCTTTGTACGATAAGGGGATCTTAAATTTTAGCGCAATTAAGATCATTGGTTGGGTGGGTAAAGAAGCGCGTATCTTCGTCAACACCTGAAGATACATATATGGTTAAGATATGGTACCTGCATTTTGTTTTTTTAGTTTTGCTCGTAATAAACATGATCATGATGGGGTTTTGTTTTTGATCGTGATCATATTGGTCCATTAGTGAGGTTAAATTTTAGGGAGTCTACAATAAAAAATTTGTAGTGGTGGTTTCCGGTAAGCAGGAGATGTCACGAATCCCCCCAACGACTGAAAGCTAGTGGTTTTCAATGGCTCTCGCCCCCGACATTTTCGGCTTCGCTGTCATCTAACCGGCTTTGTATGCAAATTGCATACAATTGTATGAACCTTAATTTCATAAGGTATCGTGTCCCATATGCAACCACTTTTAAACCATTACACCTTTCTTCACAGTCTTCCTTCTGTTGGACGTGGCTTTTACACAAATGTAATCCCTACACTCAATAACTTTGGAACCATGTTTTTTTTTTGTCTCGGGTACTTCTTGGTAAGACAATGTCTACGTAATTGGGCATAACCGGAAGAGGACGTTTGGTTTCACCTCTCGCATGTTCACTGAGAGTAAAGCCTAAACCAAAATAGACGAGACGAGACGTAACGAGTAAGTTCGAGTGTATGTAAACCAATGTTGATAGCCAAAATGAACCAACGTAATTGATCGAAAGTGAACGAAACATTTTGACGAGACGAGTTGTTCCGTAAGAACCGAACTTCAAAACGTGGCTACTCGTCATAACAGCTTTTTTGGTTCGTTGGCTAGCGTAACATTTTGGGTTAAATGTCAAAACAGACAAAACGAGTGCAAACGTTCGTTCAATTGCTACCGTCTCGTCACGTCTATTTTGGTTAAGTCTTAAGACGACAAGTTGTGCATATGCTCAATGGATATCTTTGATCTTTTAATGAAAAGTTTTTCCAAAGGAACTTTCGTATCAAAATTTCCAAACCACTGGTGATCGCAAAACAATAAACTTTTTTTACGCCCATAAATATTTTTTCACCACAAGGCGCGCAAACTTTTTTACGATTTTCTTCATGATAACACTTTTTTAACGGCATTTTGACAGTTAACTGACAAAATTAGCAATCACTACTTTTTCTGATATAATATATGTGTACAACGCATGTTTGAATACAAAGCATGCATGTATATATTCAGTCGCCTTGGTTTATTGGTCCAATTCGAACATGTTATAATTTCTGAGTATAAAGAACTATTTGGGTCGATAATGTAGTATAATCAGCTCGTCGAGTCACAAGAAACTCTGTTTTGAGCAATTTTTCGTCTCATAGGTACAAAATGGGATTTTCTCCAAAAGGGGGGCTGATCCGATTTTAAGTGAAGTGGTTTCGGTTACTACTGATGCCAAGGAATAGTTTCCAGGTGGTTCCTGGTGTCGTCATTTTTGGCAAACCTGTTTTATCTTCCTGAACACTGTGCTGTGAAATAAAGCAATTTTAATTTTATATACTCGTATACAATAGTATAAACTCCTCGTTTTTTTTTTTAGTTCTGTATGCATTTACTAGAACTATCAATCCTGGGATTGAAAACTTCGATCCCGAAAATCCTGAAACTCAAAAAAGCTCCGGGATTGCCACCCCTACTCCTGACCTCATAGAGAAATATATTTCATCTGTTGATGATGACTTCAACTCCGGGCCGGATGGTATTCCTGCGACAGTTTTAGTAAACTGCAGCTCTGTGCTGAGTCAGCCCCTTAGTATTTTATTTAATAGATCAATTCAAGAAAGCTATTTTCCTAAATTTTGGAAAAATGCATACATTAGCCCCATTTTCAAGAAAGGGTGTAAAAATGATGTTTCAAACTACAGGCCCGTGGCTAAGTTATCATCAATACCGAATATTTTTGAACATAAGTATTATATATGATCAGGTTAAAGTGTGCTGTAGTGAAGTCATAACAACTCGTCAGCATGGTTTTGTTAATGGCAGATCTACAGTTTCTAACCTCCTTGATTTCACTTCTTTTGCATTAAGCTGTTTAGACTCTATTGAGCAAGTTTACTGCATCAACACTGACTTCAGTAAAGCATTTGATAAATTACCACATAATTTGATTTTGTTTAAGTTAAAGAAGCTTGGATTTCCTTTAAGTTTTGTCAGCTGGATTGAATCTTATTTATCTGATCGCTTGTATCAAACAAAATATAGGAGAGTGTTTTCGTCCCCATTTAGCGCGACATCAGGTGTTCCACAAGGAAGCCACCTGGGGCTGCTCCTGTTCATTTTAGCAATTAATGACGTTACACATGTTATCAAAAACTCCCATCTGTTAGTATATGCAGATGACATGAAAATTTACTGGAATTTAGGGGATTGGTGACACCACTCCACTTCAGTCTGACTTGAAATCCTTTGAAGTTTGGTGTTCTAAGAATAACTTACATCTCAATCCTGATAAATGCCAAGCTATGATTTTTACCAGGAAGAAAACTATTGTGGAATTTGATTATAAATTAAAAGATAAAAATATTTGTCGTGTCGATGTAGTCAAAGACCTAGGTATACATTTTGATACTAAGTTGACTTTTAATGAGCATATTAATCAAATTTGTAAAAAATCCTCATCTCTGCTTGGCTTTATTAAGAGGTGGGCAAAAGAATTTAATAGCCCTTTAGTAACGGTGACTTTATATAATACAATAGTGCGCCCTCACTTAGAGTACGCTAGCCAAGAATGGTCACCATTTTATAATATTCATATAAATAGAATTGAAAGAATTCAAAAAAATTTTATTCGTTTTGCTCTCAATGGCTTAAATTGGATTGACCCTTTAAACCTTCCTCCTTATGTGGATCGTTTAAAGTTATTACATATGCAGTCTTTGAGCTCGCGTAGAAATATTGCGGATATACTTTATCTGCATCAACTTGTAACTGGGTCTCTTGCTGCACCAGAGCTTCTTAACTATATACATTTTAATAGTAATCGGAGGAGTACTCGTAACTCTTATCAGTTATTTTACCAACCGGTTAGTAGAACTAATTATATGGCTACAGCTCCTTTTAATCGCATGACAACTCTTATTAATAATTGCGAAGTTTATAACATTAGCTTGTCAAAAGGTCAACTCAAGCTTAGACTGAAAACTAACTGTAGCTAAATTTGTAGCTTAATGGTGGTGTGAATTTTTTTGTTTGTGTTGTCCGAGCCCCACAGCATGCTGGGTAAATTTTTTCTAACATTTATGCCTTAGATCACGTAAATTTATACATATAATTATTTTAATATCTATATGTCTATTTTTACATGGTGTGAGTGGGTATGTTGAGAAAGTGCGATAAAGCTAAGAAAAAATTATAAAATAAATAACAAATTAATGTGCATGATAATTTTTTCTATTCCATTTTTTATTGAATAAGCTTTTTACTTGGTATAAAGCTTCAATGCTAAATAGCTAAGAAGGCTATAATAGCTGTAGTAGCTAAACTCTATTATTATTATTATATTCCTTGAGTCATCTTCTGCCATCTGGATTTACTTTGGAATTCATTAGTTTGTTCAGAGGGATACTTTTAGATCTTCAAAATCTGTAAAAATTGGAAAATTCTAGAAATGAAAAAATTTTAGAAATTTTATAATTTTAAAAAATTGAAAACTTAAATAACCTAAGAAATTTAGAAAATGGTGGGTTCGTTAAGGTGCAGGAAATGCTAGTTGGGTTTCCCTCGTGGCTGAGTTGACTGAAAACGCTAAATTAATTTTTTTCTTAACTATAACTTAAAAACTTTACATTTTTAGTATACACATGGTTCAATTTTGTGCAGCAAATCAAAACTCCTATTTAAATGTAATGCGATTGTGTGTCCGCTTGGCCATTAGAGTAGGGCTACCAGATGACCTGCCTACATAAGTAGTGTATGTCAAAAAATTCCAATTTTGGAAAAAATAAAAATATTTGTAGTCCCATAAAAATATTTTTGATGGGCCAAAAAAAAAAAAGGTCCTCGTTTTTTACGAAAAACCCCAGCAAAATTAAAAGAATATTTGAAATAACTTTTATTTTACAATGCAAACATCGAAAGTAGCAAAACCATCCAAAAGTAGTGCATTTCAAGTGAAAAGTAGCAAGGCCTTGCAAAAGTAGCACATTTGCTACTAAAGTATGCCATCTGGTAGCCCTACATTAGAGATTTAGTAAAACTTTATTGTTGTAACAAAATTACATATTTTTTATAAATTAAAACGAGTTTTTATATCAAATTGCACTAATATTATAATCTGTTCCAGGAGGAAGGCAAAAAAGCCAAACGAAGTGCCCTTATTCAAACTTAATAAATGAGCAACGTTAGTCTGTGGAATTATTTTGTTCAACTGTAGAGAATATACTTCGCACTGTGGAAGAATATCAAATTATTAGGATCATTATTATAAAAATAAAAATTTTCTTACTTCGAGTTCAAAATTTAATATCGATTTGGGGGACATATAAAATTGGCGTAGAAGAGATATAAATCGATGAGACCCATTAGAAATGATATGCATTCGAAATATATGGCGTATTGATAAGATATCTTAAAATATCCGTTGTACAAAGGTACAGCACAGTAGCCAAATGTAGTGTAGTTAAAGAGATAAATTACTAATATTATTAGAATTGAGTTGACATAGATGTCATTTATCTTTTGAACCAACATTTTTAAGCGGCGATGGAGATATGCAACTTCATTCAGTACAATCACTGAGCTATGTGATGATTGTTGAATTTCTGAATCATTTGATTCTACTGCTTTTGCTAAATCCTCCATCTTGCAACACAACATCCGGAAGTGTTTACAGCAATACCACATCACCACAAAGTATTGAAACATAATCCAATGAAATATACTTACGAAAATTGCATCATTTATCAGGACCATCAAGAATTCTAATGAAAACTCTACCATATAGTCGAGTTCATTATAAACTGCTTATATGGCATGAGAAAAAGTTGTAATAACTTTAAGTTATAAGTTCCAACTCAAGTAATCCTTTCAATACTGGCAGTATTTGTCACGTTGATATCGATGAAAAATTGCGAAAAGTCTCAAACATGATCCAGTATAATGTTTGATATTTCCAGTACTGTGTTGTCCCTGTTAATTGGTTTTTTATTATTATCACCGATTTTTTTCATTATAGGATTAAGCACTATCATCAAAGCATTGTTCAGAAAAGTATAATCTTTAACCCCACGATTTCAGAGAACTTGTTGATTTCTGAAGTCATAATGAATTCCAACAATGCTATGCAGTAATAATAGCAAATGCGTATGACTGTACCACTTGACATTGTCGGTGTATGTGCCAAGTTGTTTTAATGATAATTTTACCTTTACCAATTTGCAACGTTTTTACACATTGTAATTTTTTAATTAATTTAATTGCCTTTGAAGCATTGTAAAGCTATGTATGTTATATGTGTACATTTGGGTGACCCATATCCTGTTTTTTTTTTTAAACAACGCGCATTGGGAAAAACATAGGCAAAACGCGCGCATTGCCTGTTTTAAGCGATAACTTCTATACTGTTAGTGCTAGATACTTGTACTTTGGTCATTAACTTTGAAAATCATCAAAAAATTTTCTGATAGGATTTTGTTTCAATTTCCAACGCAAAGAGCTGACTGACACCCTACAGCCGGAAGTTAAAACTTTTGAAGAACTACGCTGTGTTAAGCCGAACTAAAATATCACAGTTCTGTCAACGGATTCTTGAAGCTAGTCAAAAATAAGTAAACACGTGTGTCAGCATTTTGAAAACTGACTTCTAAAAACTTTTAAAAAAGAGTTTAAAGTGGGTATATTTAAGCGAAATCTATGTAATAAAATAATAATTACGTTTTCAATGTTACAGCATTACGCTAAAACTACTGCATGCATTTCAATAAAAAATTTATTTTTTAATTCCTTAGATGCTTGCTCACTGTTCCAATAAAAATATGAGCATAAAAATGAATGTATGTCTGTTTGTTATCTATAGACCTGAAAACTACTGAGGCGACTGAGCTCAAATTTGCAGACTATATTTGCTTCGATATCGCAAAGGCTTAGAGCATAGTTTTAAGTTTTTTGGGCAACGGAGGGTGGCGTTTTCTATACAATAAAATCACTTTAAGCGCTATACCTTGTCGCTTGTGGTAGTCCAGCAAGTACTAAATGAAATCATAAGAAAAAACTAGAGTAATTCTATATTCAAAGTATGTAAGTTTAAATCAATTTATTTAAGCATCGCTTGCACTTCTGATGGTAAGTCTCTTTCTCTATTTTTTATTTTGTTTGAAGCGCATAAGTTAGTTATTTAAGGATCTGAATATTGAATTGAATAATTTATTTTTTGGGAATTCAACGCATTCAGATCATCATCATATTTGTATTGATCTGGAAGCGAATATTATGAAGTCATCACGACAACAAATAAGCATAAAAGCTTATTTCTAACCGATAGGTAAGCTTAAAGGTGTTAATAAGTTGGTCACATAATTTTTAAAAAATCTAGGTAAGCTTTACATTGATTGAAAGAAAAAAAATTTACATACCAAAAATTTGTTTGAAATTTTTTCATAAATATACTTACTTAAGGTAACATCTTAAAATTGATGCATCTTAAATTCCTGCAAACTCCTGCAGCTGACTTTAATACCATCATTTAGGTTAATGATTCTACTAATCAGTACTAAGAAAATTTATTGGTAGAAAAAAATTGATAAAATTTTTTTTCATCTATTAGATAATGGCTTAATCACTCAAAAAATGTTCAGCCTGTTTAAAACACGTCAGGGTAAAATAGGCAAATTATAAATGGAACGACCCATATGTCAATCTGTTGTTCTCTGCAACTCTCGACTCCACTTATAAGCCTAGTTTTCAAGGTATTAATTTTCCATTAAAGGGTTAAACAACTAAAACTACTGCATTACTACAGCCAGTAAGCAGCGATTAATATACATTTAAAATTTTACAAATTGACACAATGCTTTTGTATTTAACAGACTTTGATAACAAAGGAACAAAAACAATTCTGGAATAGACTAAACGGAATAAGTCTCTATAAATTTGTTCCTCTGACGATGGTTTTAAAATGGGAGACCATGGCTTAAAGACAGCACACTTGCACAATTTTCGGACAGCAACTCTCGAAAATGGAAAAAAAATAAATTTAAGTATTGCAAGACTAAGTATACAGAAGTTGGAAGAATAATATGTTGAAGAAGTCCTTTTAAACAAAACTGTTGATTCTTAGCACCAGATCTAGAATTTTTTTTATCAAAAAAATCAATAATATATCTATGGAATCTTATGTAATAAGAAAGTATGTCTATAATTCAAATCGAGTTTTAATATCAAATTGCACCAAAACTATAACCTGTGATGATGTACGTCTGTTCAAGTCAAACATTCCAAATATATTTGTTTCAGATCTTCTTTGCGTCAATTGTATAGACAATGCTTCACTCTAAACGATAAAAGAAAATTTAATAAAAATATTTTTGAAAATTGTGCAACTGATCACCACTCTTTCAAAATTCAATGCTGATTCGGCAGTGGTATGAAAACCCCTTAAAATTTCAGCCATATATTACGGGGTTGTCATTGTTGCGTCACACATCCAAAAGTATAAATACATATCGATCAGACTCATGAATACATGTACACATAAACCCCAAATACATAATATTTTACACCGAAGTTCGGAGATAATTACTATACATTAACCCAGAAAAATATCCACATGTTGCATAATATATAAGAAAAAAGAACAACATTAGAAGTATCGACGGTGCAAAAATGTTATTATACTTTTCAATTACTACTTTGAGTCGATCATGAAAATACGTCACTTCAGCCAATTCATTGCATAAGCCTTTGAAGAATTGTTCAGTTCTTAAACTTTTTGTTCCCAACAATTGCACTAATTTCTCCAATTTAGCATTTAACATTTGGAATCGCTAACAGCAATACCACATTGACACAAAATATTGAAACATTACCCAGTGAAACATACTTTGCATGACTGCATAATAAATCATAAGGCTGATTGTCATCAATGATAACTCAGAAGTAAACATTAGTACATCAAAGATTGGTGTAATTTCATAAGAAAGTGTCGTAACAACTTAAATATAGTATCAAGTTCATTCCATCTTTTTGTTCTTGCTTACAGAAAAAGAGTTTCTCCAATGTAAGCAATTCCTGCAAAGCTTTTCGGCAGTTTTGTTCTCGATTGTATCGTGAACAAATTGTATAAAAGAAAGTCACGATGACAATGTCTTCCAAGATTAACATATTAACTTCAGTTATTGCATTGTTGACAAAGAACGTTCTTTTGTATCCTTCGCGAGCTACTCTCATAAACGGCATCAGGGTAACCAGCAAAATATTGCTGATAATAGCCAAACTTTGGTGCCAACGATTTGACAGAAGTCGCTTATTTTTGAAGTCATAGTGAATTCCTACAATACCAATTACTATGTAGTAATAGTAGCAACAGCGTAAGACTATTCGACATGACATTGCCGCAGAATGCAAGGACTTTAATAAAATGCGTCAATTTTGTTTAAGTACCTTATAACCAAATCAATAACTTCATTAAGAGACAGATCTTAATCAATTCAATTACAATTAAAAACTATGAATTTTTCAAGTTCTTAAGGTAAGGTTAGAGCAGGTGCGTAACAACCGAGGGAGAAAGGGGGGTTGCGGCCCCCCCAGAAATGTTGGTAGAGGAGCAGTGTATTAATTTTGACCCTCTAATCGGAAATAAGCTATATCATAATTCGATCAACATTTTTAGGACTCAGCAAATCTTTTTATTAATGTGATTAGCTACACCTTGAGTCTATCGAAATGTGACAAAATGAACATTTTAGAAAGAGTATTTGAACTGAGCTTCAAGCAAACTTTCCATTAGTTTGTGAGTGTTAGTCGTAGTCGATATTAGTCAAGGTAAGGGATGCATACTCAATAGCAGCGTACACATGATCAAACAATTCTTAAAATTGTGCTGTCCTGAAATTGCTGAGCAACTTCGGAAATCATCTCACACAAGGAAACACCTTTTAGATCAAGTTCATCGAGTGGCACATTTAATAATGACAGTGCCAGGTTTAGCAGCTTCTTGTTAAAGGTCATTTAGCACTTTGCGACGGTTATAGACCTATCTTCGTTTACAAATGACCCAAAAACAACTTCCCCATACAACGCTGCTTCATAATTATAACGAATAAACTGGATCTTTAGATTTGCGAAGGGTTATGAAAGCATTCACCTCGCGAAGAAATCGAAAAGCCAAGTTTGGAAATATTTGAATAAAACTTACTTTATCTTTAATTAACGGAAATTGCAACGAATAAAAAAACATCATCATACGAAATTCTCTTTATGTCTCGTCCTAAGTAAAGAATAAATCCTTTTTTTTCAGAAAAATTTATCGTCCTTTTTTATTTGAGTTGCCCCCCATGAAATATTTCGTTGCGACTTCCCTGGGTTAGGATGTTTCCAATTAAGACTAAATTTTACAATAATTGACATACAAAATGCTTTTTTATATAATATTGCATAATGAGAAATTTTAAGTTTATTAAAACATTTCTGTATGATACAATGGTTGATTTCAAATTTTTCTTTTTGAAAATCAAATTGCAAAGTGCTTATCGAAACGACCCAGTGGTATCAAGTGGTCAATAGAGTTAATGTCAAAATCAGTTCAAGGCTCTGTTAAAATGGATACATGTTCTGTAGCGCTCTGTTTCAATAAGTTTTCTGCTGTAAGACTTGTAGTACTTTTTGTTGCCGCACACTTCAATGGATATTTATTGATGGTATTAACATACATATCTCATAAGAGCATTTCCAAATATGCTTGTGGTATGTTGAAAATTGCACTAGTTTAAAGTATAGAGTTGTAAGCAAAGCACTTTTGAATTAATTAGCGACTATTTAAATACTTAACAGTTCGCACAAGTTCCTGGGGTCACCCCCTTGATCAATCTTCAAAGTCGACATTTCGAGATGCACGTCTTCTGGATCATCTTCATACTCGTAAAAACCTTCAAGGAAATATTCGGAAATATTTTTTGGCAAGCAAATTATGGAATATTTCAAAAATTGATTCCAAACATCTGCGATAGCTTGTGTGTAGGCATTTAGAGCCTGAAACAGCTGAGCGAGGTTAAGCAAATCAGGGTTTGGACAAAGTTTTTGATGAAGACTCTCAAGCAGCATATGATTGATCAGGGGGACAAGAAGGAAAAATTTCAAATGACATCAAGATGAATGGAAAGTCGAAAAGGTTCTGGGTGCAACTTTCAGAAATAGAAGCAAACTAAGTTGGAGCACTACAAGACTAAGTCTACAAATGGGGCAAAAATAATATATTGAGCAAAAGTTTTAAAAAAAAAAATTTTGTTTTTAAAATCTGGTAGAGAGTTTTTTACTCCATCATAGCAATAAGTTCTTAAATAATAAAACCAATTTTCTATAATTTAAATCGAGTTTTAATATCAAATTGCACCAAAACTATAATATGCGCCAAGATGAAGGCAAAAAACCTAAATGCTGTACGTTTATTCATGTCAAACATCCCGTATATAATCGTTCCAGATCTTCTATGCATCAACTGCAATAACAATACTTCATTCTAAAAAAGAAATGAAAACTTAATAAAAATACTTTTGAAAATTGTACAACCGATCACCTCTCTTTCAAAATTTATTGTTGAATTAGCAGCGGTATGAAAATTCCTTAAAATATCTGCCATATGCTGCGGTGTTGTCATTGTTGCATCACAGATCCAAAAGTATAGATATAAATCGATTAGACCCATGAAAAAACATATAAACCCCAAATACATAACATTTTGCACTGAAGTTTGGAGAAAATTACTAGAAAATAACACCGCAAAATATCCAAATGCTGCATTATATATAAGGCAAAAAAACAGCATTAGAATTATCGAAGTCGCAAAAATGTTATTCAACCTTTCAACCAAAATGTTGAGTCGGTAATGAAAATACGTCACTTCAGTAAATTCATTGCTTAAGATTTTGCAGAGTTGTGGAGACTTAACACTTTTCATTCCCATCAATTGTTTTAAATTCTCCAATTTAACATTCAACATTTGCAGTCGCTTGCAGCAATACCACATCGACGCAAAATATTGAAACATAACCCACTGAAACATACTTTGCAGAACTGCCGAATAAATCATAAAGCTGATTGTCATCAATGAAAACTCGGAAGTTACTGTAAGTACATCAAGAACTGCTGCAAATTCATAGAAGAGAGTCGTCACAACTTTTATGTATAGGATCAAATTTAATCCATCTCTTTGTTTTTGCTTACAGAAAAAATGTTTCTCCAATGAAAGCAATTCCTGCAAAGCTTTTCGGCAGTTTTGTTCTCGATAGTATCGTGAAAATATTGTGTAAAAAACTGTCACGATGACAAGGTTGTCAAAGATTGAACTAGCAACTTCAGACATTGCATTGTTGACATAGAAAGTTGTTTTGTATCCATCACCAATTGCTCTCATAAACGGCATCAATGCAACCAGCACAATATTGTTGATAATGGCAAAACTTTGCAGCCAACGATTTGATAGCACTTGCTGATTTTTGAAGTCATAGTGAATTCCTACAATACCAAATACTATGCAGTAATAGTAGCAACAGCGTATAACTATACGACATGACATTGCCGCAGAATGAAAGCACTTTAATAAAACGGGTCAATTTATCTAAATGCTTTTTAACAAAATAAATAAAAACTCCACTGAGGGTCAGATGCTAATCAATTAATTTACTATTAAAATGTGTGTACTCATGTTTATATTTAGTTTTCATGTTGAGCTTAGGGTGTTTCAAATTGTGATAAGTTTCTTCAATTAATAACCAAATTTACTCAGCGATGTACATATGAAATGCATTCTGGGATTTGTATGCCTGCTGAATAGTTTTCAAAACGTTTTTATATGACATGTAGTTTGATTTTGTTAATTCATTTATTTTACATTCCGGTAAAAAATGGGTTAATATAAGAAAATTTGGTACATCTGATACACCATTTTAAAGTTTAAAAATTGAACTCTCCTATGGTGCTAAACAAATTATAAGCTAATGATACATTCTTTTGGAAGAATTAACGATTTTTAGAAAAAAAAGGGTTAAAATTTTACAAAAATGGTTATATCTCGAAAACTATATAACAAATTTTAAATGTGTTGTTGTCATTTTTATGCCTTATTCAATTGCCTTTCATATGATATCAATATTTTGATTTTTATAAAAGCTATATCCGCAACTTCCGATAGCTATATCTCCGAAATTAGATCCGTCCGACCCTCTTTTTTTGCATACTTATTTTTTGTTTTAATAGCGCTACTTTTTCTTAAAACCTTAAAAAAATTGGAGTATTTGTACTAAAGTAAATTTAAGCCGAAAATGTCTATGATTATATAAATATTGATTCGTAAATAGTTATAAGAAGTTACTTTAAATACTTGAATCATGCCTATGTAAAGTTAGATCAGGTAGCTTGCTAAACTAGCAAAAACAGTTGAAGGCCAGAGAGTCTCATTGTGATACCTGATAACTGATTGATCCATAAAACTTATCTAAAAATTCCTTGAGTCATCTTTTGCCTTCTGCACATACTTACTTATAGAATCCATTAGTTTCTCCAGTCGGATACTTCAAGATCTTCGAAATCTGTAAAAGTGAATGAGTTGAAAAATTGTAGAAATGGAAAAATTTCAAAAATTGGAAAACTAATAAACTTAAAAAATTACGAAAATGGTGTTTTCGTTGCAGTGCAGGAAATGTCGGTTTGGTTCCACTTCTTCTTTGCTTACACAGTTCCAATAGTGGTGCTGTGAAGGACCAAAACTGTAGTACTTATATCCCCATGTAAGAGGTTCGCATGGTTGAAAACTTATCTAAGCAGCTCGCCTACCCTACCATGGGACAATAATTTTGCCCCAAATTGATACGGATTGATCTCCTTAACTAAAGCTTTAGTTTCTTTAAGATATTGTCCAGGGTTAGGCCACAAACATTCATAAGTTACAGGCTGCTAAACTTAAACAAGTGTCAATTTTAAGCAAAATTCACTTCTTCCTTTGAACAATAAATTCAATTACCCTTAAATGCATGATTTTTTTTTAATTTAAAATTCATTTAAATGATAATGAAATGATCGTACATCACAAGAAAAATACGGAACTTTTTTTTTTTTTTTAAATATTTTTTTGTTAAAAAGTGGGTTTGTTAACAAATAGCTACATTGAGTGGTTTTTAGTTCGTATAAAGCTTTTAAAACAATTATTATTTTTGTTGAGACATAGAGCAACACCGCATTCACATTTTGTTCGAGTAAAACCTTTACAGTTTGGGTATTTGCATCCTCGTTTTGTCAATTTCGTTCCGTGTCTACACAAGCACTGTGCTACCTCTGCTTAGGAAGCCTCAGTTTCATTTTGCTTCAAGACCCGTTTGCAGTCAAACCACGCATTTACCATTGTCAAATCTATCGAATGATAAAATATACGAATGAACCATTTTCTGCTTTTCATGATAACTTTATAGCGCCTCATTCGACTGTCTAAAACAGACTTTTTTTTCTCATGGTCAACTTTCAAAATTTAGCTTTTTCCGATGGACCCCTTGCAGCTACATTTTTACTATATTTCCAAAACTCGACAAAAATGTGAAGATTAGATCTAACTATGGAAATTTGCGTTGCAGCTGAGTTCCGACACGTTGTACTAAACATGGAATATGCAAGTTTTTACAAGTAACAGTCGATGAGCTTCTTAAAATATTATCTGCCCACAGTGATAGGTGAAGTCAACCCATCATTAAGTTCTTCACTTTCGAAAGCAGATAAATTTTCGTGGACCTCGGCTTACGAATTGTGAACCCCAATTTTTTTGTCCCGCCAACGTAGACCCACGTCGAGTCTCCCATGGACCCCTGAGGGTCCACCTGGGTACCAATGGTCTAAAAGATCAACGCCATCCATATAACGATTGTATTGCTGAATTACATGCGGACATTTTAATTCAACTATTTGTTTCAGCTTCCGCTCGTATCTTTTGACAAATGTTTCTAAGTGGGTCCCAGCAAAAGAAGAAATAAGGGTCACATTTTTATTGTCCTTCCAAACAAGAGAAGAAAAATCAATTCCATCTATTGTAGTAACGAAAACGTAGGTGGTTCCACGCGGCTCTTTTTTCAATAGAGCTTAGGCAGGCAGCTTACAATCTGGCACCCTATTTCTTCGTACCGTGCCCAAAGAATAAATTCCGCCTTTAGCTAAGTTGACCATAAGCGGAATTGTTGTGTAGTAATTGTTGTGATATAAATTATAATTTTGTCTTCTGGGCACAATCCTACGTAAGCGCAATACACTTTTAGGCTATATTGCTTCATGTAATGCCTTACTTTGGACGAATACATTTGTTCATCCACCGAAAGATGTTCTTCCAAGGGAACACCATTGAATTTCTTCTGGAGATGATCTAAAAGTGGCCGTATTTTGTTAGGTCCACTGAATATAACTGGTCTCTCTTGATGTTTGTGTACATAAAATAAATTGGTTTGTTCGACAATATGAGATATTAAATCTTCAAAACAGAAGTAACTAAAAAACTGATATGCGTTTGTAGAGTTAATAAATCACCTCACATTGTCTCCGTGAAAGAGTAACTTCTGCTTAGCCAAATGCAGATTCTTCTTTTTCCAGATAATAGTTTTTACATCGAGATGATGCTGGTAGAAGTGAATAAAACTGATGAAACAGTCGCAGATGGTGCGTTGGTTATAGAACTCTCAACATTTGTACCTTCATTCTCGCTGTATATTCTTCTAAAATGTTTGGGTCGAAAGTAGGATCTTCCAAGCTATCATCATCCCAATCATTTCCTCCATCATCGCTTTCGAAAGCAGTAAATTTATCCAAAAACTTTTCTATTTCCATATCTGATAAATGACTACTGCTCATCTAAGCCAAAAAGTAACGAAAATTTTTCAAAATAAATTCTTTCCAAAAAAATTATTTGTATTGCACTCTTGCAAAATATTTTTGTCGAAAGTGACGTCCGAAAAAAGGTATGAAGTAATATCATCGCCAGAGGCTAATTTTATTATGTACATTTTTTTTTTCTCGACTTAAGTGAGCGCAATTGATCGCATCGTGATGTTTATATACACAAATCACTTTTGCACTTTATAAAAATGGTGCACATAGTTGAAGATACAAGTGATACTTTATTATCTCATGCGCTGAGGTTTTTACAATACGAAAGTAATAGAAAAAAAATAATTTTATTTGTAAGTTAAAAAATATTCTTAAATTTTTGCTCACGTTCCATATCTTTAGAGATACATACAGGAACATGGGACTTTTATTATTGATATAATCTGGTGCATCTCGGATTCCGTTATATGTTTGATTGCTTACTCCCTATTTGCTCTCGCTGAACATACTTCTTAGTTTTGCAGGTAACAGTGCTATCGTAAAAAATTTTGACTTGTTAAAATTGCATCATTTATCAGGACCATTAAAATTTCTAACGAAACCTCTACCATATAGTCGAGTACATTATAAACTGCTAAGAAAAAAACTGCATGAAAAACAATTTGTAATAAGACTTTACTAAGCTCATCTTCTGTTTCGTTCTTTCTGAAAAATCTTCTGTCCAACTCAAATAGTTCTTGCAATACTTCTTGACACTATTTTTCACGTTGATATCGATGAAAAATTGTGTAATACTGCGAAAAGTCTCGAAAATTATCCAATATGAAGTTTGATATTTCCAGTATTGCGTTGTAGCTGTAAATTGCCTTTTATTATTATCACCGATTTTTTCCAGTATGGGCTTAAGCCCTATCAAATAAGTATTGTTCAGAAAAGTATAAATTTTTATCCCACGATTTAAGAGAACTTGTTGATTTCTGAAGTCATAATGAATTCCAACAATTCCAAATAATATGCAGTAATAATAGCAAATGCGTGTGACTGCACCACTCGACATTGTCGGTGTATGTGTCAACTTGTTTTAATGTTAGTTTTACCTTTACCAATTTGCAACGATTTTAATCAATGTAATTTTTTAATTAATTTAATTGCCTTTGAAGAGTTGTAAAGTTATTATGTATGTACATTTGGGTGACTCAAGTTACTGGTATACGAGTATGAGGAGAGAAAAATTCTGACCCAAGGAGAGCTCATAATGTTTATATTTTCTAGTGTCTCATCAAACTTTTTAGTTTTCCATAAGAATAGCATGATAAAGAAAACTGCTTGTCAGTTTCGTCTATAACTTGTGATAGACAAATTGAAAAGAGTCCATTGCAAAGAGTCTAACATACTTCTTGGTCTGATATGAAAATCTCATACGAATTTTATCCATATCATTGCTTAGATCGAAATCTTTTTAATTAAAAAGCAAATCTTACTGGATTGGATCGTTGCCTAAACCTTATCTGGATTTAAAATTTTTGTATGAAAGCATAAACCAAAATAAAATGAAGTCGATAAGTACTCATCCTCCGCCGCAACTTTAAGATACTTCATACAATTGAGTTTGATTTGAATTGACAGCGTCTACCGAAATTGTGTTTAGGGCATTAGTTAGTGCGATTAGACTCCTTATACCATAAGAGTCTGGCATGTCCTAGTTTTACACTGAATTCAATTTTATATACTTTGGATATCGATGCTTGCATGAGGACATACATTTTTATATTATGTTGTGTGTGTCAATCTGTTGTTCTCTGCAACTTTTGACTTTACTTATTAGCCTAGTTTTCAAGTTACTAATTTTCAATTAAAATGATTGTTGAACTTACAGCCAGTTAGTAGCTATTAATTTTCATTAAAAATTTTACAAATTGATACAATGCTTTTGTATTTAACAGACTTTGATAACAAATGAACAAAACAACTCTGGAATAGACTAAGCGGAATAAGTCTCTATAAATTTGTTCCTCTGACGATGTTTTTAAGATGGAAGACCATGGCTTAAAGACAGCACACTTGAACAATTTTTGGACAGTAACTCTCGAAAATGGTAGCAAAATAAATTTGAGTACTGCAAGACCAAGTATAACGAAGTAGAAAGAAAAATATGTTGAAGAAGTGCTTTGAAACCAAACTGTTGATTTTTAGCACCACATCGAGAATTTTTTTATTAAAAAAATCAATAATCTATTACATATATAAAATTTGTAAAACTTCAGCCATATATTGCGGTGTTGTCATTGTTACGTCACAGATCCAAAAGTATAGATATAAATCGATCAAACTCATGAAGAAACATATAAACCCCAAAAACATAATATTTTGCACCGATGTTCGGAGAAAATTACTAGAAAATAACACCGTAAAATATCCAAAGGCTGTATTATATATCAGGCAAAAAACCAGCATTAGAATTATCGAAGTCGCAAAAATGTTATTCAACTTTTCAACCAAAATGCTGAGTCGATAATGAAAATACGTCACTTCAGTAAATTCATTGCTTAAGATTTTGCAGAGTTGTGGAGACTTAACACTTTTCGTTCCCATCAATTGCACTAAATTTTTCAATTTAATATTTAACATTTGTAAACGCTTGCAGCAATACCACATCGACACAAAATATTGAAACATAACCCAGTGAAACATGCTTTGCAAAACTCCTGAATATATTATAAGGCTGATTGTCATCAATGAAAACTCGGAAGTTAGTGTTAGTACATCAACAACTGCTGCAAGTGCATAAAAAAGAGTCGTAACAATTTTCATGTATAGGATCAAATTCAATCCATCTCTTTGTTTTTGCTTACAGAAAAAGTGTTTCTCCAATGAAAGCAATTCCTGCAAAGCTTTTCGGCAGTTTTGTTCTCGATAGTATCGTGAAAAAATTGTGTAAAAAACTGTCACGATGACAAGATTGTCAAAGATTGAACTAGCAACTTCAGACATCGCATTGTTGACATAGAAAGTTGTTTTGTATCCATCATGAATTGCTCTCTTAAGTGGCATCAATGCAACCTGCAGAATATTATTGATAATGGCAAAACTTTGTAGCCAACGATTTGATAGCACTTGCTGGTTTTTGAAGTCATAGTGAATTCCTACAATGTCAAATACTATGCAATAATAGTAGCAACAGCGTATGACTATCCGATATGATATTGCCGCAGTGTAAAAGAACCTAAACAAAATTCAATTCAATTCAATTTTATTTGAGTGTCTTTTAACCAAATAAATAACTCCATTAAGAGACGATCTTAATCAATTTAATTACAATTAAAACGTATGAATTTTTCTAGTGAGCTAAGGGTGTTTCCAATTGTGATTACAATAATTGACATGTTAAATGCTTTTGTTATTGGATTCATATGCATAATGAAAAGCTTTAACTTTCTTAAAATATTTCTTTCTGATATAAAGTTTAGTTGTTAGGACTTATAGTGCTTTCTCTAAGATATTTTTTACCTACTCCCAGCTGTCAACAAGAATAAATGATTAGATGGAGGATATGGAACACTAAACTGCGCATGAAGTTAGATATCGTATAAATAATCCGATTAATATTTTTGCAACGCAACCTCCTCTTTAATTTTATTTAAATGATAATAATAAATAAACGCAATACGATCAGGTTGAACAGTACGGGATGCACAGACACTACGTTCTTTCAAGAAGAACAACTAAAAATTAAACTTGAAAGAATTATCGAAATGAACGGTGTATTGCAGTTGATGTTCACAATGACTCAATTCAATAACGATGAATGCGCCAAGTCCAACTGCATATCGTATTTGTCGAATGCATCAACAAGAGTACAAATCCACTGACCGAAGAATTGGTCTGCCACTAATATACATTTTGCATAACGACGACAAAAATATGGAACCATGACTTCATCGATTGGTAAATCCTCCATCCTCAGCATCTTGAATAGTGACCGCACTTTTGAAAATTCACTGCATCAGTTGGCGTGGTACCTCCCATGTAAGCAAAAAACGTTTATTGTTGTAGATAGTGTGCTGTAAGAGTAATCTTCATAAAATTTGGTGTACAGATTTCAGTTACTATAAGCTTTTAAAAGAAATGAATTTTGACGGGATTGCATCAGTGGGCGTGGTACCTCCCATATTAACATAAATTTGTAAGCGCTGTTTGATGTGAACTATTGCAGCAATTGGTATGAAATTTAATGTAATTCGTTCAGTTGCTATAGAGTATATCTGAGTCAAAACTGGCTGAAAATACATTAGTGGCCGTGGCACCTCCCATACAAATAAAATACGTTAAGTGGCATATGTATCAAGATATGTGAGCAATTATACTAAAATTTGGTGTTAGAGGATTTCTTATGGAAAGCTATTTCTGGATATATCGTGATAATTGGTTTTTTGGCCGTACCATTTGATAGTGGAATAATCTTCCTGCGAGTGTTTTTCCTGACTCCTCTGGCATTATCAAATTTGAAAAAAATATTCACAGACACTTATCTTCCTATCCCCTTTCCCACTGACCCCTCTCCGATTCTTACAAATCAACACGATGCATTGCATTTATGGGGGCTATCCTCTGAAGCGTTGAACTATTTGTTAGTTAAGCTGAAAATCATGTGCAAATGTGACAAAGATATTATTTGTTTGAAGTTTCGCTTTCGAATGGGCAAACAGTAGCTCGGTCAATCAATATACCAATTCATTTAAATGATTGCGCAGTTGCCAAATCTTGCTGGAAAATGGCTAAAATTAGTTTAACTATGTTCGGAAAAGTTTAGTTTTAGAGCAATTTTGGCTTACTAAGCGACTTATTAGTTTTTTTGATAAACAAACAAAATGATAAAAAGATGACTTATCTAACAGTTCGCAAAAGTTCTATTTAAGGATCTATTTAAGGTTGATCTTCATGCTAACAAGAAAACTGCAAAATGCTCTGACCAGCTTGATTAATCTTCTAAGTCAACAGTTAGCGTTGCACGTCTTGTGAAAGTCAAGGAAATCTTCGGAAACGTTTTTACTTGAAGTGTTGGACTCAAAGCAAATGATGGAACATTTCGAAAATTGTTTCCAAACTTTTACGACAGTTTGTACGATGGCATTTGAAGTCTCGAACTGCTGAACGAGGTGAAGCAAATCTCGGCTTGAGCGAAGCTTTTGAAAAATTTGGTCTTACCGGGACTCTCAAGCAGCATATTATGGAAAGTGATGGGATCGAGATTGGTATTCAACGCATATTTTACACATCATGTCTTCGTTACATTAATTTATGATTGATTTCATTCGCACAAAGTATAGAATTGTAGCGAAATTTGGTTTATGCTAGAAAATTCTTGAAATAAATACCACCAAAAGAAACTAAACGATATTAGCACCATCTAGCGCAAAATGCTAAAAATAATAAACCGAACAGACGCTGCAGTAAACAATAAAAAGTCAACAACCGAGAGAAATTATCGCCGTCGTACAACGTACAACGCCATCTAATAATAGCAACCTTCTCGATAATTGTGAGCTCAACGTCAGTGCGCCATGCTGGTGAATTGTGGATAGTGGTAGAATGCACGCTACAAAGTAGCACTGAAAGGTTGTAGATAATAGTAGCTAGTAGGTTATTCGAGAAAGTGATGCCTGTAGTATAAAAGGGTGTC
The DNA here is from genome assembly GCA_949775025.1 of Tricholauxania praeusta. Classification (NCBI taxonomy): domain Eukaryota; kingdom Metazoa; phylum Arthropoda; class Insecta; order Diptera; family Lauxaniidae; genus Tricholauxania; species Tricholauxania praeusta. The sequence goes on from OX459031.1 coordinate 96,193,818, forward strand.
ATTCGAGTTTTCGGACACAGTTGAGTTAGAGCAGCGAAGCAATAAGCAATAAAGTGAATACAGTGTGATCCGTAGTAGAACAAAACAGTTTTCTATACAGTGTTAAATTAATATTAGAATTTGAACGTTAATAAAATAAACCATTTTATAACTAAATAAGTTTGTGTGTTTTTAATTGTTACACAATCCAGTGATCGAACTCAGAAAAGTGTGAGAGATCAAAATTATCGTCAAAGAGACAGAAATTTCGTAACAGTATGTTTCACTATTATTCTGATACTTATTGCAATGTATTCAGCATAACTAACACAACTATTATAATTCACAGAAAGAAGATAACCTTGTGACACTTCGACTGGTCTGGATATAAGCTTGGTGCATACCTAGTTAAATCAGGTATTGCTGCCTCCACTTAAGACGAAAGCTTTGTGCACTGACTCATGGATTGTGTTATGAAAATCTGCTTTCATGTCGAGTTTTCAATTGTTCCACCTAATTGAAAATGGGCAGTTTCGGTGGCGGTGTACCTGGGCAATAACGTTAAGTAAAAATCTGGAACAGGGTACCTCTTACAATATTATGAGATTTTGTGTTAACTAATTAATTGACCCTGGCCAATTTATAAATCTAATTCAATGTATGAGAATTTATGTATATAGATTTAAAATTAAAAATTGAATGAATACATCCAGCGAAGTTTGGATTCAGAATTTACAGCTTTGAGTAAAGGAAAAGACTGAATCTCTGTTTCAGTTTGATCATTTGGTCAGCACACTGGAAAAATTTCATACAAGATCAAGATAATTGGAAAACAGTGAAAGTTCGGGCAGCAACTCTCGATGGCAGAAGCAAGCTAAGTTGGAGCACTGCAAGACTAAGTCTACAAACATAAAAAAAAAAATATGGAGCAAATGCTTTGAAATAAAACTGTTTATTTTCAGAGTCTGATCGATTGTTTTGTACACCATCATAGGAATAAGTTATTTTGTAATAAGAAAACTTCTCTATAATTTAAATCGAGTTTTAATATCAAATTGCACCAAAACTATAACCTGTGCCAAGATGAAGGCAAAAAACCCAAATGCTGTTCGCTTATTCAACTCAAACATTCCGAATATCTTTGTTTCAGATCTTCTATGCATCAACTGCATAGACAATACTTCACTCTAAAAGAGAAAAAAAAACTTTAATAGAAATGCTATTGAAAATTGAACAACAGATCACCTCTCTTTCAAAATTCATTGTTGAACTGACAACGGTATGAGAACTCCTTAAAATTTCAGCCATATACTGCGATGCCGTCATTGTTGCGTCACAGATCCAAAAGTATAAATATAAATCGATTAGACTCATGAAGAAACATATAAACCCCATATACATAATATTTCGCACCGAAGTTTGAAGATAGTTACTACACAATAACACAGAAAAGTATCCACATGTTGCATTATATATAAGAAAAAAGAACAGCATTAGAACTACCGTAGGTGCAAAAATGTTATTCAACTTTTCAATTACAACATTAAGGCGATTATGATAATACGTCACTTCAGTCAATTCATTGCTTAAGCCTTTGACGAAATGTGCAGGTCCCAACAATTGTACAATTTTTTCCAATTTGACACTTAACATTTGAAACCGGTTGCAGCAATGCCACATCGACGCAAAATATTGAAACATAACCCAATTAAACATACTATGTGTGACTGTAGAATAAATCATAAGGCTGATTGTCATCAATGATAAGTCAGAAGTAAACATAAGTACATAAAAAACTGCTCCAATTTCATAAGACATTGTCGTAACAACTTTTATGTAGAGGATCAAATTCATTCCATCTCTTTGTTCTTGCTTACAGAAGAATTGTTTCTCCAATGTATGCAATTCCTGCAAAGCTTTTCGGCAATTTTTTTCTCGTTTGTATCGTGTTAAAATTGAGTATAAAACTGTCACGATAATAAGGTCCTCAAAGATTGAACTAACAATTTCAGATATTGCATTGTTGACAAAGAACATTCTCTTGTATCCATCACGAGTTGTTCTCATAAGTGGCATCAATGCAATCAGCAGAATATTGTAGATAACAGCAAAACTTTGCAGCCAAAGGTTTGATAGCACTAGCTGTTTTTCGAAGTCATAGTGAATGCCTACAATTCCAAGTACTATGCAGTTGTAGTAGCAAATGCGTAGGACTATCCGACATGACATTGCCGCAGAGTGAAAGAACCTGAACAAAATTCATCAATTTTATTTAAGTGTCTTTAAACCGAATTAATAACTCCATTGAGAGACAGATGCTAATCGATTCAATTACAATTGAATTAAAATGTTTGCAATTTTCCAACTCTTACACTGAGCTTAGGCTGTTTCCGATTGTGATAAGATATCGCAATTAATCTATCCAATACACTCAGAAAATAAATTTGGTGAATGTAATTAAACCAGCGACATAACTATTATAAGTTTTTTGTCAAAAAAATTGGCTTATAATTATTATGGATAAGAAATTTTATATTAATTGTTGATAACTATTAAATTTCAATGGATTCTTTTTTATTTATTTATTTATTTACGTCTATGGATAATTATACTTACAGACTTAGCACTTAACAGTTATAAATTATAATTTAACAGAAAGAAGTAAAAAATGTTCAAATTTACCTAGGATGGAAGGCATTTCTGACTTTACTACGATTTTAGTTAGGATCATTTTAAGATATTTTTCGAATTTTTAGCTCTTACCTATGGGCATATTTATCTGAAAGTTCAAGTCTGATCTCTTGTTGTAGTATTAGTCAACCCGGTGACTACGTATATAATGCACGCAATATGTATTGCAAAAACCATAATATTATAGAAAGATGTTAAATTTTTTATCAAATTTTATTGAATAAAAGACAAGTGAAGAAATAATAAATAGGAAAATAGAAAAATACAAGAAAAAATAATTTTAATTATTAATTATTTGGGCTTAAGGTCGTATTTTAAATTATTTTATAATAAAACCATCAGTTTCACTAATAATTTTTTCCCAACGTTTCGTGGATAGTTCTCCACTTCTTCAGGGGTGATTTTATTTTTCGAAATCACTACGAACAAAAAACATTCATATAATTATCTTAGAAAAAATCAATAACAAAACTAATAAACTTACGATGAACATTATAAAAAATTTTTTAAAAATGAAAAAGAAACTATTAAAAATATTTTAAATTATTTAAAACAAACAGAAAAAACTTTCACGAACAAAGAAAAAATTAGCCTAGCACGCGTGGCAGGTTATTTCCTTTTTAGTGTGTTGAGCCAATACTGGGTTTTTGCATAGTCTGCAGCACTTGAGCGAATTTCTTTGTCCCTTATCATTCGAAATGCATTGGTGACACTTACCCTGAATCTTATCGCAACCACTAGCATCCAATTGTGGCGCCTCAGACTCATATTGTGTTTTCAGAGACAATTCATAACCAAGCATGTCGCATATTGCTGACCTAAGATGAAGTTTCCCTATAACATGCAGATTTTGTAATCGTCGGAGAATGTTGCACAGTTCTAATTACAACTGGACAAGCTGGTTGTTCTCAGGATATATGATATAAGCGGCAAGGGTAGCAATGTTGACCAAATTATTAAACAGAGTTATGGGCCAGCGTCTAGTTCCACGTTTACATGAATAGTTTGGGGTCATTTGGTCCATCGTATCGACGCTTTCAAAATATAGAATAAAACAATAATAAGAGTCAATTAATGCATTACTGACGCTAGTCAAAAGAAACTATACAAGCCTCCTTTTGTCTTGTTATAATCCAAGATAATTATCGGTTTGCGGGCTTCGGAGTTTATGACTACAGCCTTTGTGATGTGCATGGTTGAAAGCAAGGCTACCGATTCATTTCTCCTAGTCTCATATGATACCAATGTTACGTTCTCTCGAAATGTAAATGTACTATTTCCAACCGGATCTTTCCGCTTGCACATTAGCTCTGCAGGGATACATCTTTTATTCCGACGCATTGTACCGATCATGCTCAATTTCTTACTCACAAGCTCTTTTGCTAGCGCTAATGTGGTAAAAAAATTATCCATTGCGTTATTTTGCTCGGAATTTTTCCAATATTTAACCAATCACAAAACAACTATCTCACCAAGTCCTTTGCCTAGGGCTTCATCCGGTAGCTTCCCTCAACAGAATTCTCATTGGAGCGTATAATGAGTCCTCGAGTCAGCAGACCAATTTATTTTTATACCGTATTTGTTTGGCTTAGAGGAATGTACTGCCGAAAAGGACAGCGGCCGATAATTGTTTTGCTTTCAAATTTTAATTTTGACACTGTTATAACGAACTTTTAATGTATTTGCATTGTTTATACTCACTCAACATTCGTTATAATCGACACAAATATAACAAAAAATCCACTAGATTTTTGGAAATGGCGAACTAGGTTTTCAGCAATATCTAACGTTTATTTTGCCTATCAATCTTATGTCTATTAACTTTTGGGTTATATACATTAGGGGACATCGATAAATTACGTGAGTCAAAAAAGGAGGGGAGGGGTCCGGAAAAGTCTCACCAAGGAGGACGGGGGGTCAATAAAAATCTCACGTGAACTTTTTACTTTTTATTGCAGAGACCATACATTATAATAGCAGATTACATTTAAAAATTATAAGGCAAGTGTCATGTATGGGGGGGCCTCCCGTCAGAACTCACTAAATCTCACCAAAGGAAGGGGGAGGTCCGAATTTTCAAAAAAAAAAAACACCTCACGTAATTAATGGACAACCCCTTACGTCCATTTTTTGATTAGTCACCCGGGTGACTAATACTCTAACGACCGATTAAAAATTCTTCAATAAACGAAAGGTTAAATCAGACTGGAGTAGAAGAGAGCCAGATTGATTCTTTACTATAGAGAAAACCTCTAGGTCATTCGCATAAAGTACGTTGAGTCATAACTATTATGCATAAGAAATTGTTTTTCCATTGTCAATAACAATTAATTTGAAAAAAAGTGTTCAAGAGTTTCCTATTTTGTGAATCTTTTTGCACCAATCGATGGGCAGGTGTTTTTTATGATGGTGTCCGATTTGGCTATATTTTGAAATTTTTATTCAACCAATTGAAGGAAAGAGGTCGAAAATGGATTTAAGACATCACAAAAAGTGGTTCCGAATTCCAAAAATGGCTGATTTTGCTCCATTTTCGAAACTTTTTTATGCACCTATTGTTGGAAATGGATTTTGGCCATCACCAGTAATAAGACCTAGACCCAAAATGTCCGATTTTGGTCCGTTTTCAACGTGAAAATTACTGTCAAGAACTATTGCAAAAATTACTTGAGTTGGAAAGAACAACTTTTATTACAACTTTTTTTCATGCCATCTTAGCAGTTTATAATGTAAACACTTTCGGGTGTTGTGTCGCAAGATGGAGGATTTAGCTAAAGCAGTAGAATCAACTGATTCAGAAACTCAACAATAATCACATAGCTCAGTGATTATACTGAATGAAGTTGCATATCTACATCGCCGTTTAAAAATGTTGGTTCAAAAGATAAATGACATTTGTGCCAACTTAATTCTATTAGTATTAGTAATTTATCTCATTAACTACACTACATTTGACTTTTGTACTACGGATATTTTAAGATATCTTATCAATACGCTATATGTTTCGAATGCATATCATTTCTAATGGGTCACTTTGGTTTCTTTTGAGAAGTCTACGTGTCCAATCGATCCCAGCTTCTTTTTCAACCATCCAGGACTTTGGAACAGTTATATTGTTTTTGTTTGCATATTCAAAAGCGAACTTTTGCGCCATTAAAATTGTCTACGAGTTCACGCTCCTGATGTTTGGAAAACACTTGCTTGGTTGTATATTTGAACCCGTAAATTTCATTTAGTTGCGAGTCACTAGACCTTCTACAATGCCCCATGTGCTTTCGTCGAAAGTGCCCCATGCTCTGTAGTTGTAAGAAATAATATTTTCCACAAAAGTTATAAAAATAATAAAATCAAATATAACAGTAAACGTAAAAAGATAATAGACAACAATTTTTGACACTGACACACGAAAAATTCCAATAAGTAACAATTATGTAGCACTTACCTAGTGCACAAGTGAAATTACACAGAAACACTGAAAATTTTAAAAATCGATCTTTTTGCCACAACTGTTCAATGAGAACTGTCAGAGTTCGTGTGCGGTCTGCAAGAATAGTGCGGCACGATTTTTCATAAGAAATGTTATTTAAAAATTAACCGTCTTTCTGCAATCGCAAAAGTCAAAAGTGCCCCATTGTCGAAAGTATCCCACCATACCCTACATCAAAATAAAAAAGTCACCATTATTAACATTGGAATATGAATCACCTGCAAAAAACTACCATCCAAGAAGTGATTTCAAACCGAATTGAACAAAGGTAATTTGATTCATATAGGATATTCATCCAGTGTACGAGCCACTAAAGCAATAAAAAAACCCTATGCTCGAAGCAATTGGTATATATATATATTACCTATATTCTAATATAAATCGAACTTTATTGACATGAGCCTTGAATCCATTAGATTAGTTTCAATGTTTTTTGACGATAATGTGATTGAATTGCTTGTGGAGGAGACTAATCGATGTGCTGCACAACGCAACATTGCAAAGCTTTGCGATAAATATTTGTTTCTACATTTCATCGGAATAATTCTACTTCCCCAACATAATAAGGTGAATTGGTTTTGGCATACCAATCGTACGGCAAACAATGCCGCAGTATACATTTCAGTGAAAATGAAATGTTGGAACGTTCTAGTGCATTTCAAAAGTGCGGTCATTATTCAAAACACTGAACGAACGTGAAATGCAATTTGGTGTCTTGGCGGAGGGTTTTTCAATCGAAGATGGCTCCATATTTAGGTCGTCGTTTTACAAAAATGTTAGGTAAAGGCTGTAGGCTCTTTCTTCGGACAGTGATCTCTATCACGCAGAAATGCATGCGCACGAGCAGCGTTTGTATTTACAGGTTTTTAACACGTTTTTGATCCGAAAATGTATCCCCGGCTCATAGTACCCGTTTTTGACCCATTTTCGGAAAAAAATTTTGTTTTTTCAAGATAGCTCAAAAATATTTTTGGACATCACTAAGGAAGGCTCGGGACCCTGGAAAGAACCGTTTTTGAGCCGAAAATGTGTCCACGGGCCATGGTACCCTTTTTCGATCCATTTTCGGGTCAAAAACGGTTTTTTCCAGGGCCTCTAATCTTCCTTAGTGATACAGTAGACACTCATACTGCATAGAATAGTGGAAAGTATAATAAGCTAAGTCTTTTTATCTTTCTTTCGATGCATTACAAAAGTATGAGAGTCTTGAGATAGCTGGTGCAATTTGTAGCATGCCACAGGCAGATTTGGAAATACTCTTATACGATTTGTATATCACGTCAGTAAATATTCTTATGAAAAGTGCGGCAGCAAAAAGTGCTACAAGTTTTAAAACAGAAAACTTATTGAAACAGAGCACTACAGAACATGTATCGATTTTAGCAGATCTATGAACCAATTTTGACAATAACTCGATTAACCACTAGAAACAACTGGGACGGTTGAGAAGTACTTTCAAGTTTAATTTTTCAAAAAGGAAAATTTGAAATCACCCACTGTAAGAGAAAGGGAAAAAGGCTACGAATCTTCAGGGACTAGCCAAAAATAGACAAAAGAACGGGAGCGGTAGTCTACTAAGTACACTGTGTACAGCTCCATATCCGACGAGACTATTTTGACTAAGGGAGTTGCCGCCATCTAATCATTATTTCGTGTTGACAGCAGGTGGTAAAATATATCGTGGAGATGGCACTATAAATCATTACAGTTAAACTTTATATGCTAAGGAAATGTTTTAAGAAAGTTAAAACTTCTCATTATGCTTATGAACCCAATAAAGCATTTCACATATCAATTATTATAAAATTTAATCACAATAGGAAACACCCTAAACTCACCCTAAGGACAAGAAACATTCATACATTTTAATTGTAATTAAATTGATTAAGATCGTCTCATAATATAGAGTTTGGTTAAAAGACACTCAACTAAAATTGAAGAATTTTGTTCAGGTTATTTCACTCTGCGGTAATGTCATGTCGAATAGTCATACGCTGTTGCTACTATTACTGCATAATATTTGGTATTGTAGGAATTCACTATGACTTTAAAAATCAGCGACTTCTGTCAAATCGTTGGCACCAAAGTTTGGCCATTATCAGCAATATTCTGCTGGTTGCGCTGATGCCGTTTATGAGAGCAGCTCGCGAAGGATACAAAACAACGTTCTTTGTCAACAATGCAATATCTGAAGTTAATATGTTAATCTTGGAAGACACTGTCATCGTGACAGTTTTTTACACAATTTTTTCACGATACAATCGAGAACAAAACTGCCGCAAAGTTTTGCAGGAATTGCTTACATTGGAGAAACACTTTTTCTGTAAGCAAGAACAAAAAGATGGAATGAACTTGATTCTATACATTAAAGTTGTTACGACACTTTCTTATGAAATTACACCAATCTTTGATGTACTAATGTTTACTTCTGAGTTATCATTGATGACAATCAGCCTTATGATTTATTATGCAGTCATGCAAAGTATGTTTCACTGGGTAATGTTTCAATATTTTGTGTCAATGTGGTATTGCTGTAAGCGATTCCAAATGTTAAATGCTAAATTGGAGAAATTAGTGCAATTGTTGGGAACAAAAAGTTTAAGAACTCAACAATTCTTCAAAGGCTTAAGCAATGAATTGGCTGAAGTGACGTATTTTCATGATCGACTCAAAGTAGTAATTGAAAAGTATAATAACATTTTTGCACCCTCGATACTTCTAATGTTGTTCTTTTTTCTTATATATAATGCAACATGTGGATATTTTTCTGTGTTATTGTATAGTAATTATCTCCGAACTTCGGTGCAAAATATTATGTATTTGGGGTTTATACATTTCTTCATGAGTCTGATCGATATATATTTATACTTTTGGATCTGTGACGCAACAATAACAACCCCGCAATATATGGCTGAAGTTTTAAGGAGATTTCATACCACTGCCGTATCAACACTGAATTTTGAAACAAAGGTGATCAGGTGTTCAATTTTCAAAAATATTTTTATAAAATTTTCTTATCTCTTTTAGTGTGAAATATTGTCTATGGAATTGATGCTTAGAAGATCTGGAACAGATATATTCGGAATGTTTGACTTGAACAGACGTACAGCATTTAGATTTTTTGCATTCATCTTGGCACAGGTTATAGTTTTGGTGCAATTTGATATTAAAACTCGATTTGAATTATAGAAATATTTTCTTTTAAAACAATATTTTAAAGATATATTATTGATTTTATCAAAAGTTTTGTTCTTCAACATATTGTTCTTCCAACTTCTGTTTACTTAGTCTTGTAGTACTCAAATTTATTTTGCTTTCATTTTCGAAAGTTACTGCCCGAAAATTTTTCAGATTAACAAATTCATAGAGACTTATGCCGTTTAATGTATTTCAGAAGTCTATGAGAATCCAGATCTTTTTTCTTGTAAGCTAGTGTTATTGGACTTATTTTTTAAACTAATTCGGAATTTCGGGAACTATTTTTGCGAAAATGCCATCGTCGCAATAACAGTATGTGTTGTAGCTCTTTACTGTTGGAACCATACCTCTTGATGATATTCGACCGCTGGAGATAGAAAATCATCAAACATTGTTGGATACAGCAGAATGTTTATTCTTTCTGGTTGATTTTCCTCATTGTCAAAGGACATGGAGCAAAAACTTCTTAATTTTTTGGGATTCTCTCAATGATCCACTTCTTTCAAAATGTGCGATCAGTTTCAGAATCATGTTATCACTAGGGCGTACTACTTAAAACGTTCAATTTTTCATCATTTTCCTGATTCACGTACATATTGTAGCGAAATTTGGTTTATGCTAGAAGACTCTTTAAATAAATACCAACGAAAGAAACTAAACGATACTAGCTAGCATACACCATCTAGCGTAATGGTGTAAAAATAATAAACCGAACAGACGCTGCAGTACACTATTAAAGTCAATAACATAGAGACATCTAGATTGTGAAATTCATACAACGTACAACGCCATCTAGCATCTAACATTCTGGATAATTGTGAGCTCAACGTCAGTGCGCCATGCTGGTGAATTGTGGTGAATTGTGGATATAGTTCAAGAGCCGGCTGTAGAAAAGTCGAGTGTATAAGATCACAGTATGGGATGCATGCCAAATGATAGAGCTCGACGAGCCTAAATAGAATATCTAGGGTTGCCTTGCCAAAGCCTGTCCCGATGGCCGAAAATGCCCGAATTTTAGCCAATTTTATTGTTCTAATTAAAACTGTAGTACATAACAGCTCGATATGAATGCCAAATGATAGAGCTCGAAGAGGCCTAATTATAATACCTGGAATTGCATTGTTGAATCCTGTCCCAAACATTGGTTTTCACCGGTTTTTTAGGTAAATTTTCATTAATGAAGATAGCAGCTTAAAATTCGTGCCAAATGATAGATATCAAAGAGCCTTAATAGAATATATGGGTTGCCTTGTAGAATCCTGTCCCAAACATGAGTTGCCACTCATTTAAGAAAAGTTGACCCCAAAAACGGGTGTCAAATAATGTTTAGGACATGATTCGACAAGGCAACCCTATATATTCTATTTAGGCTCTTCGATATTTATCATTTGACACGAATTTTAAGCTGCTATCTTCATTAATGAAAATTGACCCAAAACACCGGTGAAAACCCATGTTTGGGACAGGATTTAACAATACAATCCCAGGTACTATATTTAGGCCTCTTCGAGTTCTATCATTTGGCATACATTTCAAGCTGTTATGTACTACAGTTTTAATTAGAACAACAAAATTGGCTAAAATTCGGGCATTTTCGGCCATCGGGACAGGCTTTGGCAAGGCAACCCTAAATATTCTATTTAGGCTCATTGAGCTCTATCATTTGGCATACATCTCATCCTGTAATCTTATACACTCGACTTTTCTACAGCCGGCTCTCAGCCTAATAGTGGTAGAATGCACGCTACAAAGTAGCACTGGTGGGTTGTAGATAATGGTAGAATATACGCCACTTAGAAGCTACTGGATTATTCGAGAGAGTGATGACTGCAGTATAAAAGGGTTGTCATCTGAGCTGAGTGACACAGTTGAGTTAGAACAGCGAAGCAATAAGCAATTAAGTGAATACAGTGTGATCCGTAGTAGAACAAAACAGTTTTCTATACAGTGTTAAATTAATATTAGAATTTGAACGTTAATAAAATAAACCATTTTATAACTAAATAAGTTTGTGTGTTTTTAATTGTTACACAATCCAGTGATCGAACTCAGAAAGGTGTGAGAGATCGAAATTATCGTCAAAGAGACAGAAATTTCGTAACAATATGTCCAGCTCTGCGAACGTTTTCACAATGATTTAGGAAAGCCTAAAAATCTGGCACTTTGCCTTCATTTTCTTTGAATTATGGAAATACTTTCTTATTACAAAAGGACTTATCGCTATGATGAAGTAAAAAAACTCTCTACCTGATTTCAAAAATAAATACATAGTTTTATTTCAAAGCATTTCTTCAATATATTATTCTTCCCACTTCTGCAGACTTTGTCTTGCAGTACACAAATTTATGTTGCTCCTATTTTCGAGAATTGCTGTCCGAAAATTTTCCAAGTGTGCTGGTTTGCAGCCATTGTTTTCCATTTTAAAACCAACCACATAGGAACAATTATTCCGTTTAATCTATGCCAAAGTTTTTGTTGTTCCTTTGTTATCAATGTCTATTAATTACAAAGGCATTGTAGTATAATTTTAATTATGTTTAGTACCTACTGCCTATCAATCAGTTTTGTAGATTGACATATACGAGGGCGGATTGATAATGATCGTACAACATAAAATAAAGATGTACAGTAGCATACAAAATTGGAACAATGTTAGGCAGTTACATAAAAATTTTAATAACATAACAATAATTACATAAAAATATTAATAATAAACTGATTTGAAAAAAGTTTTCGATTTTGAAATCTTTATTTCTTGAACATTTTTGTGGCAAGCTTCTTTTTTGTTAGTTTGCAGTTGAAAGCTAACAAAAAACTGCAAGCTAATAATTCAATGTTCCTTATTTAAAAAAAAATGAAAGAACTAAAATGAAAAAAATATCTGTTGAAACCGAAGATGGTCAGTCGTCAAGAACTACAGCAAAAGCTTAGAAAGTTAGTCATAGAACAGTTCTTCGTGTCCAAAATCGGCGCAATAATAAGCATACAATCAACAAGATAGGCCTACCCAGAAAGATATCAGACAGATATGCCTGCCGTATGGAGGGTTTACTAAGATGCAATCATTTTAAAACAGCTAAGACAGCTACAGTTATGATAAATAAAAGCAGGGTTTCGAACCCGAACCGAACCCTGAACCCGCTCCGGAACAATACTTTTTGTTACATTATGTGAACTCGAACCCGAACCCGAACTCAAACCGATTCAAAAACTCGGTTCAGTTTCAATTTTTATAGCCAATTATCATCTTAGTTTTTCATTTTCATTTTTCAAATTTCATATTTCGCAGAATTTTTTTGCTTCAAGCAATTGTTGGTTGCTGTGAAAATTTTCATTGTTCGTAAAGTTTTCTAATGCAGCCGGTATTAATGATTTGTATAGCAAAAAAGTCATATATACATAATTACGTGAATAAAAGTGGTAAAGTTTTTTTTAGAAAAGGTAGTGATTAAAATAATTAAAAAGGGATACATAAATTACAGATTGTTGTAGCGACGCACGACAATTTTTTAATTACACTCAAAATTTAAAACAAACGTATATGGTAAATAGAAATTAACCTTTTTATTGCGTTGTTTTTAAACTGGCTTACTTTAAATTTCTTTCACGCTTTAGATGTCGGAAAACCCAGTAAAGAATTTTTTATGATGCTATCAATGATCAGTCTAAATGCAGCAAATGCTCGTTTGTTATGAAATGTAATCATGCTGGGAATCTCGGTCGCCATATCAAACGAAAACATCCTGATGATCATCGAAGCATTACTGAGCTAATGAATAGCCAACCATCTACATCTGGAACCATTAAAAAACTTAAAACTAAAGACGAAAATTTCGTTTCTATTGAAAATTATTTTAATTTGATCAAAATCAATATGACATCAAAATGTTTCACTGATGCCTGTGTTAAGCTAATTACAGTTAATGGACGATCGTTTACAATTTTCAAAGATTCCGGGATGCTCGATATTATAGAATCTATAATGAAGACCCTTAAGCTGACTATAAATTCAAAAAATATTAAAGATCTGATAAAAAATCAAATCACTTGAAGTTAGAAACGATTTTCGGCACCATCATCTTTTTGGAGCCTTATGCAAATTCATCAAATCACAAGAAAAATATTCTATTCTGATTGCAAAAATTGGCATGATCTAATATTTTGGATATTGATGCTTGCATAAGGACATAAATTTTTTCTTTATGTTGTATATGTCAATCTGTTGTTCTCTGCAACTCTTAACTCCACTTATGAGCCCAGTTTTCAAGTAGTAAATAATTTTCCATGAAAAATGTTAAACAATTTAAATGATTATTCAACTGACAGTCAGTTAGTAGCGATTTATATTCATTTAAGATTTTACAAATTGACACAATGCTTTTGTATTTAGCTGACATTGATAACAACGGAACAACAACAACTCTGAAATAGACTAAAGGGAATAAGCCTCTATGAATTTGTTTCTATGACGATGGTTTTAAAATCGAAGAACATGGCTAAAAAACAGGACACTTCAAAAATTGTCAGACAACAACTCTCGCAAACAGAAGCAAAATAAATTTAAGTACAGAAGTGGGAAGAATAAAACTGACTGTTGATTTTTAGCATCAGTTCTATTTCATCAATAAAATCAACAATATATCTATAAAATCCTTTGTAATAAGAAAGTATATCTATAATTCAAATCGAGTTTTAATATCAAATTGCACCATAACTATAACCTGTGCCAAGATGACTGCAAAAAACCTAAATGCTGTACGTTTATTCACGTCAAACATCCGGAATATTTTCGTTCCAGATCTTCTATGCATCAATTGCATAGACAATACTTCACTCTAAAAGAGAAAAGAAAATTTTACAAAAATATTTTTGAAAATTCAACAACTGCTCACCTCCCTTTCAAAATTCAGTGTTGATTCTGCAGTGGTATGACATCTCCTTAAAATTTCAGCCATATATTGCGGAGTTGTCATTGTTGCATCACAGATCCAAAAGTATAGATATAAATCAATCAGACTCATGAAGAAATGTATAAGCCCCAAATACATAATATTTTCCACTGAAGTTCGTAGATAATTACTGCACAATAACACAGCAAAATATCCACTTGTTGCATTATATAGAAGAAAAAATAACAATATAAGAAGTATCGAGGGTGCAAAAATGTTATTCAACTTTTCAATTACTACTTTGAGTCGATCATGAAAATACGTCACTTCAGCCAATTCATTGCATAAGCCTTTGAAGAATTGTTCAGTCCTTAAACTTTTTGTTCCCCACAATTGCACTAATTTCTCCAATTTAGCATTTAACATTTGGAAACGCTTACAGCAATACCACATTGACACAAAATATTGAAACATAACCCAATGAAGCATAGTTTGCATGACTCCATTATAAATCATAAGGCTGATTGTCATCAATGATGTTTCAGAAGTAAGCGTTAGAACATCAGAGACTGATGTGATTTGATAAGAAAGTGTCGTAACAACTTTAATGTATAGGATCAAGTTTATTCCATCCTTTTGTTCTTGATTACAGAAAAAGTGTTTCTCCAATGTTAGCAATTCCCGCAAAGCTTGTCGGCAACTTTTTTCTCGTATGTATCGCGATAAAATTGTGTAAAAGAAACTCACGATGACAATGTCTTCCAAGATTAATATTGTAACTTCAGGTATTGTATTGTTGACAAAGAACCTTGTCTTGTATCCATCATTAACTACCCTCATAAACGGCATCAACGCAACCAGCAGAATATTGCTGATAATAGCCAAACTTTGGTTCCAACGATTTGACAGCACTCGCTGATTTTTGAAGTCATAGTGAATTTCTACAATACCAAATACCATACAGTAGCAGTAGCAAATGCGTATGACTGTCCGACATGACATTGCCGTTGAACGAAAGGACTTTAATAAAATGCTTCAACTTTGTTTAAGTGCCTAATAACCAAATAAATAACTTCATTAAGAGGAAGATCTTAATCAATTCAATTACAATTAAAAAAATTTAATTTTTCAAGTACTTAATGTAAGGTTAGGGTGCTTCTAATTGTGACTAAGTTTTACAATAATTGACATGTGAAATGCTTTATTGGATTCAAATGCATAATGAGAAGACTTAACTTTATTAAAACATTTCTTTATCGAAACGACCCAGTTGTATCAAGTGGTCAGTCGAGTTTGTGTCAAAACCAGTTAGTGGCTCTGTTAAAATTGATACATGTTCTGTAGTGTTTCAATAAGTTTTCTGCCGTAAGACTTGTAACACTTTTTGCTGCCGCAAAAACTTTTATACTTTTGGAATAACAACAGAAAACGTTTATCTACATCTATGTTCATTAAAAAATTAAAACGTATTTTCCACATAATAGCTAATAAAATTTCTTACTCAAAACACGTCAGGTCAAAGTTTACGAGTTTCATCTGCCAATGTTTTTGAGAAAACAATTTTGTAGTTTGCAGGTTTTGATACCAATGTACTGGACCGGGCCGGTTTTGACATAGAAACCAACAAATTTTGTTTGAAAATGAAAGTGGACTTGGCCGGTTTTGATTTCAAGGCGTTGGACCGGTTTTGAAACGAAGTTCATGGACTTGGCCGGTTTGGAACTTCTCCATCAAAACAAGTTTGCGAGATCTATTTAAGCTGGATCTTCAGGCTAACAAGAGTCCTACAAAATGCTCTCACCACCTTGATCAATCTGCTCAATTAATAGATCGTGTTGCACGTCATGTGGATCATCTTCATGAGAACCCTCAAGAAAACCTTCGGAAACGTTTTTGCTTGAAGTGTTGCACTCAAAGCAAATGATGAAATATTTCAACTTTTTTCAAACTTTTGCGATGCAAATCTGGGCTTGGACGAAGTTTTTGATAAATTTTTTCTTATCAAAGCCTGACCGAGATTCATAAGTTGGATCGGGGGGACAAGAGAAGCTCTCTTTGAAAAGCTCGAGATTGATATTCAACCCATATTTTACACATCATGTCTTCGTTATATTAATTCTTATTTGATTTCATTCGCACAAAGAATTTTTATCTATTCTTCTGATACTTCTGTAATCAGCGTTACTGACATAGCCACTTTATTTATTGTTAGTATAATTCACAGATGTAAAATAAAACACCTTGTGGCATCTGGAGCTTAGCTTGTTTCTTACCTAGTTAGAAAAAGCATTGCTGAATCTACTTGAGACCAAAGCGCTGTTCACTGACTCATGATTTGTGTTATGAAATTTGCTTCAATGTCGAGTTTGCTATGGCTTCACCTTATTGATAAAGAGCATTTCCGGTCGATGTACATGGGAAATGACGATTAGAAAGAATCTGGAACAGGTCAGCACCTCTTAAAAAATTTTCAGACTTTGTGTTAAATAAATATCTAACCATGTATATCGGGACTATTTATAGAGGAGTAGACTGGGGTTTTTGGGGTATTTGGGGTTTATATGTTTCTTCATGAGTCTAATCGATTTATACTCGTATCTATACTTTTGGATCTGTGATGCAATGATAACACCGCTGTATCTGGCAGAAACTTTTAAGAGTTTTCATACGACAGCCAATTCAACAATGCATTTTGAAAGAGAGGTGATTAGTTGTTCAATTGTCATGAGTATTTTTATTAAGGTTTTATTTCTTTTTTAAGAGTGAAGTTTTGTCTATGCAGTTAATGTATAGAAGATCTGGAACAAATATATTCGGAATGTTTGACTTGAATAAACGTACAGCATTTAGGTTTTTTGCCATATTATAGTTTTGGTGCAATTTGATATTAAATTTCAATTTAAATTATAGAAAAGCTCTCTTATTACAAAAGATTGTATTGATATAATGGAGTAAAAAACTCTACCAGAACTTAAAAATAAATAATTTTATAAACGATATTTCATAAACGAGAAAAAAAATTTTGATAATTCTTGAACCAAAAATTAAAATTTTTTTTTTCTCATTTATTTTTTTAATAGAAATTTATGTAGTGGCATTGACAATTTCAAATTATAGTGTATTAAGGAGAATACAGTGAAAAATTAAAGGATTTGTTATCTAAAGAAGACATAACAACGAGTAAGTGAGCCGAAAAAGAACTCCTTAGGAGATGTAGTCTTAAGAGGAATCTCAGTTAAAAATTTC
The DNA here is from genome assembly GCA_949775025.1 of Tricholauxania praeusta. Taxonomy (NCBI): domain Eukaryota; kingdom Metazoa; phylum Arthropoda; class Insecta; order Diptera; family Lauxaniidae; genus Tricholauxania; species Tricholauxania praeusta. The sequence goes on from OX459031.1 coordinate 96,211,308, forward strand.
GGTTTTTTTAGTTTAAAAATTTAATTTAACAATAACCTCTGAATATTTCCGTCTTAAAAAATTACTGCCTTTGATTACTGCCGGTTTTGAGCCATTTTTTCGAAAAGTTTTGAGATTAAAGTGAAAATGATCAGTACAAAAGTTGTAGATCTTCTAATTTTCTACAACTTTTGCATTAAATTTGTTTTGATATGATGCACAGTTTAGCCAGAAATCGTGAAAAACTGTGTTCGACCTCTAAAAATGCACCCCATTCCACCCCGGATAGCTGCTGTCGGTTCGATTTTTTTGTCCTCTTTTACAAGAGCCTGTTCAACAATATTCCGCTGCCAGATTGCTGTAACGAATTATTTTGTTGTTCAAACCCTATTTCTCCTGGACTAAATATGCCAATAACATTTCAAAAAAAATAAAAAAAGTGGCGACCTAAAAAAAAAGGTCATCAACTTTTAATAACGACTAAAATTTTATATTTTCCAAATAATCTGGTTTGTAGTTGGAATTTGCAATGGATGAGACCCGATTGTATAAGGCTTAGCACTCTAATAAGCAATACGTACATTACACATGAAAACCCATTGTGATACCTGATTACTGATTGATCTATAATACTACTCAATGTATTCCTTGAGTTATCTTTTGCCATCGAGATTTAATTTTGGAATGCATTAGCTTCTCCAGTGGGATACTTCTAGATCTTCGAAATCTGTAAAAATGGAATAAGTTGAAAAATTGTGGAAATGGAAAAATTTTAAAAATTAGAAACCTAAAAAAACTAAAAAATTAAGAAAAGTGTGCGTTCGTTGTTGTGCTGGAAATGTTGGTTGAGCTCCTCGTTTTCTTTGTTTACATACCTGTAAGTTCGTCTACAGGTAGTAATCGTTGCCTTAACTTCATCTGAACTTAAAATCTATGCGCGAAAGGAAAAACCAAAATAAATTAAAGTCGATGAGAGCCCGTTGTCTGCCGCAACCTTAAGCTACTTCATACGATTGAGTTTGATGTTTTTTTTTGACAGCATCTGCCGAAATTGTGTTTAGGGCATTAGTTAGTGCGGTTAGACTCCTTATACCATACGAGTAGAACTGATCGCAATATCTCATGCAGTTTAAGTATGGACAAAATAATTTCAAAAAATGAAATCTAGAGGAAATATAATTTAAAAAAATAGAAGAACAGTGACTCCTTCATGTTACATCTAAGAATGAAGAATGAAATAATACATGTGATTGAGCGAAGGAGGACGAGGTCTGATATTGCCGCAGAATGCATTTTTAAGATTTCAAAGTCCCCTAAAATAATCGTCTTTTATCGTAGTCTTAGATTTTTTAAGAGCTCTCTCTCTTCAGATGGATCGTTTATAATCAACGATTTTGGCAACTTTATCTTTTTGTTGTTTATCACAACCAAAATACTCTATTCTGATTACAAAATTGGCATGATCTAATACCTTGGATATCGATGCTTGCATAAGGACATTCAATTCTATTTTGTGTTGTATACATATGTCAATCTGTTGTTCTCTGCAACTCTCGACACTCCACTCTAGTTTCCAAGAAGTAAATCATTTTCCCAGAAAGGGTTAAAAAATTTAAGTGATTATTGAACTTACAGCCAAATTAATACAATGCTTTTTTATTTAACTGACTTTGATAACAAAGGAACAACAAAAATTCTGGAATAGATTAAACGGTTTTAAAATGGAAGACCATGTTTTAAACATGGACACCACACTTGAAAAATTTTCGGACAGCAACTCTCGAAAATAGAAGCAAAATAAATTTAAGTACTGCAAGACTTAGTATACAGAAGTAGAAAGAATATTATGTTGAAGAACAAAACTGTTGATTTTTAGCACCAGTTTTATTTTATCAATAAAATCAATAATATATCTTTAAAATATTTTTTTAAAAGAAACAATTATTTCTATAATTCAAATCGAGTTTTAATATCAAATTGCACCAAAACTATAACCTGTGCCAAGATGAATGCAAAAAACTTAAATGCTGTACGTCTGTTCAAATCAAACATTCCGAATATATTTGTTTTAGATCTTCTATGCATCAATTGTATAAACAATATTTCACTCTAAAAGATAAAAGAATATTTAATTAAAATATTTCGAAAACTTAGCAACTGATCACCTCTCTTTCAAAATTCAGTGTTGATTCGGCAGTGGTATGAAAACTCCTTAAATTTTCAGCTACATATTGCTGGGTTGTTATTGTTGCATCACAGATCCAAAAGTATAAATATAAATCGATTAGACACATGAAGAAACATATAGACCCCAAATACATAATATTTTGCACCGAAGTTCGGAGATAATTACTATACAATAACACAGAAAAATATCCACATGATGCATTATATATAAGAAAAAAAAACAGCAGTAAAAGTATCGAAGGTGCAAAAATGTTATTTAACTTTTCAATTGCAACACTGAGTCGATCATGAAAATATGTTACTTCAGCCAATTCATTGCTTAAGTCTTTGAACAATTGTGGAGCTCGTAAACTTTTTGTTCTCAACAATTGCACTAATTTCTCCAATTTGAAATTTAACATTTGAAATCGCTTACAGCAATACCACATTGACGCAAAGTACTGAAACATAACCCAGTGAAACATACTTAGCATGACTGCATAATAAATCACAAGGCTGATTGTCATCAATGATATTTCAGAAGTAAACATTAGTATATCAAAAACTGACATTAATTTATAAGAAAGTGTCGTGACAACTTTAATGTATAGGATCAAATTCATTCCATCTTTTTGTTCTTGTTTACAGAAAAAATGTTTTTCCAATGTAAGCAATTCCCGCAAAGCTTGTCGGCAACTTTTTTCTCGTTTGTATCGCGAAAAAATTGTGTAAAGGAAAGTAACGAAGACAATGTCTTCCAAGATTAACATATTAACTTCAGATATTGCATTGTTGACAAAGAGCGTTGTTTTGTATCCATCACGAGCTACTCTCATAAACGGCATCAATGCAACCAGCAGAATATTGCTGATAATAGCCAAACTTTGGTGCCAACAATTTGACAGCACTCGCTGATTTTTGAAGTCATAGTGAATTCCTACAATACCAAATACTATACAGTAGCAGTAGCAAATGCGTATGACTGTCCGACATGACATTGCCGATGAACGAAAGGACTTTAATAAAATGCGTCAACTTTGTTTAAGTGCCTTATAACCAAATAAATAACTTTATTAAGAGGAAGATCTTAATCAATTCAATTATAATTAAAAAATTTTAATTTTTCAAGTACTTAATGTTAGGTTAGGGTGTTTCTAATTGTGACTAAGTTTTACAATAATTGACATAATTTTACAAATATTGGATTCAAATGCATAATGAGAAGACTTAACTTTATTAAAACATTTCTTTATGCTATAAGGCTTACCTCTTACAATGGTTGATTTCAAATATTTCTTTTTGAAAAATTAACTTTCAAACTGCTTATCGAAACGACCCAGTTGTATCAAGTGGTCAGTCGAGTTAGTGTCAAAACCAGTTAGTGGCTCTGTTTTAAATTGATACATGTTCTGTAGTGTTTCAATAAGTTTTCTACCGTTAGACTTGTAACACTTTTTGCTGCCGCAAAAACTTTACGAGTTTCATCTGCCAATGTTTTTGAGAAAACAATTTTGTAGTTTGCAGGTTTTGATACCAATGTACTGAACCGGGCCGGTTTTGACATAGAAACCAACAAATTTTGTTTGAAAATGAAAGTGGACTTGGCCGGTTTTGATTTCAAGGCGTTGGACCGGGTTTGAAACGAAGGTCATGGACTTGGCCGGTTTCGAAACTTCTGCATCAAAAATAAATTTAAAAGATGTAATAATTCCGTCAAACAAATTTTTTTTTTAAATAAAAAATAAAGCATGGCTTAGATTTTAATATACTATGAAAATATCTCAAAATTTAATTTCATTGGACTTGGCCGGTTTTGAAACTGGCCGCCTCATTAATTGATATGCATACATATCTTATTGGAGCATTTCCAAAATTCCAGTTACCCAATACACGCATACCTTTGTAATGCATCGAAAGAAAGATATATTGATTTAGTTTATTACGCTTCCCACCATTCCATGCCGATTGATATAGTTGTCTACTGTATCGAACCTTCGGCCAGGATCTTGACGCGACTATGCCAAGATTCGTATACAAAAATTTATAATTCGCAGGATACTAAGTATTTTGTTATGAAATTTACTCTTTATTCACTACTTAAGATATATGGTTAGTTTCCCTCTCTCTGCTGATATAAATTCATATGGAAGAATTTTCGTCAAAGCATCACATTTCATGGCTATATAGTCATTTTTACGACCGTTCACGACGCATATATAGTACAAAGGCTCAGATTCAACTCAACCGCCGAGTCCCAATTGCATATCGTATTTATCGAATGAACTGAAGCTAAGAATATATAGTCACTGTCCGCAGAAAGAGCCCACAGCTTGAACCCTAACGAATTAGCCTGCCACTAAAAAAATTTTGGCAGAACGATCACCAAAATATAGAACCATGGCTTCAGCGATTGATAAATCCTCCATTCTGTCCATTTGCAAATTCACTAGAACGTTTCATCCACAGGAAGCATTGTTTGCCGTACGATTGGTATGCCAAAACAATTTCATATGTGACACATGATGATATTTCGGAAGTAGGAGTATTCCGATGACTTAATGAATAAATAAATAAATAAAATTAAGTATCAAATATTTATCGCATAGCTTTGCAATATTGCATTATGCAGCATAACGATTGAATTCCTCCACAAGCATTTCAATCAAATTATCGTCAAAAAATAATTGAAACTAATCTAATGGATTCTTTTCTCCTGTAAAATAAGTTGGATATATATGGTACTTATAAGAATATAATAGATCTAAGTTATAAATAAGCTACATTACCAATTGCCTCGAGCATAGGGTTTTGATTTGTTTGCTTTAGTGGTTCGTCCACCGGATAGTTATCCTTTGTCAATCACATTACCTTTGTCCATTTCGGTTTGAAATCACTTCTGGTTTTTTGCAGGTTATTCATATTCCAGTGTTGATCCCGCACTATCGATAATTCGTTTTTTGGCCGTACCATTAGATTGCGGAAAATTCGCCCTGCGAGTGTTTTTCCTGACCGCTTTTCATTCTCCTTTCCACTAACCTATCTCCATTTCTTACAAATTAACATAATACATTCCACTTATTGTAGCTGTTCCGTGAACGTTGATCTCCATACAAATCATATTAAGTTTCAGTAAGCAGAAATCTGAAAAATATGTAATAAATATCAATTTACAACATGTATTTCAGAGAAAAAGAAAGATATCGATATCATTCAAAGTGTATTTTGAAGAGAAAGAGTAGTTCTTTTGGTTTCATATATAAAAATTATTTTCGTTGTAATACGCGTATAACTTTAAATACCTTGAGAAACTGTGATATTCGCTTTTCTAGGTCAGAATGTCTTGAAAACCAAAACCATTAGAGAAATGTTGACCATAGTTTCGAATTTAGCACGCTGAAAACCTTCGGAAAAGTATATTTGGGTTTCAGATTCAGAAGGTTTGACCAAATTTACATCGAATTTTGAACTCAAAAGTTACAGCTTCGACCAGAAGAGTAAGGCTGCGTCCCTGTTTCAGTTTATTCATTTGGTCAGCATACTGTAAAAATTTCATAAGACTGTTTATTTTTAGATACTAATCGATAGTTTTGTACACCATCATATCAATAATTTATTTTGCAATTAGAAAGCTTCTCTATAATTTAAATCGAGTTTTAATATCAAATTGCACCAAAACTATAACCTGTGCCAAGATGAAGGCAAAAAACCCAAATGCTGTTCGTTTATTCAACTCAAACATTCCGAATATCTTTGTTCCAGATCTTCTATGCATCAACTGCATAGACAATACTTCACTCTAAAAGAGAAAAAAAAAATTTAATAGAAAATCTTTATGAAAATTCAACAACTGATCACCTCTCTTTCAAAATTCATTGTTGAACTGATAACGGTATGAAAACTCCTTAAAATTTCAGCAATATACAGCGGAGCCGTCATTGTTGCGCCACAGATCCAAAAGTATAGATATAAATCGATTAGACTCATGAAGAAACATATAAACCCCATATACATAATATTTCGCACCGAAGTTTGGAGATAATTACTATACAATAACACAGATAAATATCCAAATATTGCATTATACGTAAGAAAAAAGAACAGCATTACAAGTATCGTAGGTGCAAAAATGTTATTCAACTTTTCAATTACAACATTGAGGCGATCATGATAATATGTCACTTCAGTCAATTCATTGCTTAAGTCTTTGAAGAATTGTTCAGTTCTTAAACTGTTTGTTTCCAACAATTTCACTAATTTTTCCAATTTAACATTTAACATTTGAAACCGCTTGCAACAATACCACATTGACGCAAAATATTGAAACATAACCCAATGAAATATACTTTGCATGACTGCATAATAAATCATAAGGCTGATTGGCATCAATGATAACTCAGAAGTAACCATTAGTACATCAAAGACTGGTGTAATTTCATAAGAAAGTGTCGTAAAAACTTTTATGTATAGGATCAAATTCATTCCATCTCTTTGTTCTTGCTTACAGAAGAATTGTTTCTCCAATGTAAGCAATTCCTGCAAAGTTTTTCGGCAGTTTTTTTCTCGATTGTATCGTGAAAAAATTGTGTAAAAAAAAGTCGCGATGACAATGTCTTCTAAGATTGAATTTATAATATCAGTTATTACATTGTTGACAAAGAACGTTGCTTTGTAGCCATCAGCAATTTCTCTCATAAGTGGCATCAATGCAACCAGCAGAATTTTGTTGATAATAGCAAAACCTTGTAGCCAACTATTTGACAGCACTTGCTGATTTTTGAAGTCATAGTGAATTCCTACGATTCCAAATACTATGCAGTTATAGTAGCAAATACGTAAGACTGTCCGACATGACATTGCCGCTGAGTAAAAGAACCGAAACAAAATTTTTCAATATAATTTAAGTGACTTTTAGCCAAATAAGTAAATAACAACTCCACTGAGAGACAGATGCTAATCAATTAAATTACAATTGAATTAAAATGTTTGCAATTTTCAAGCTCTTACACTGAACTTGGGGTGTTTCCGATTGTGATAAGATATTACAATTAATCTATCCAATACACTCAGAAAATACATTTGGTTAATGTAACCAAACAGATTGCTAACTATAATATTTGAATACTTAATCAAATTGTTATTTCCTATTCTTCCTTAGAGTTATTTTTTGAATGTTTCTGGGCTTAAACAAATACATTTTTTTATTAGTAATTATAGATTGGTTCGATCCCCCGATCCAAAGCGACCTTATCCAGTTTTTGGTTCGTGACATTACAGAAAATTATGTTAGCCGTAAGCATCAACAAATTTTAAAGAAATATATTATTTTTTTGTTGTCTACAGAATTCTGATTTTTACAGGGTAGGGTGTTCAGTGAAAAACTTTTATTTTGGACTTAATTTTTAAACAAATTCGAAATTTTTATAACTATTTTTGTGATAATACCATTGTCGCAATTTCAGTATGCTCTCTATTCATGATATTCGACCGCTGGACATAGAAAATGGTCAGACATTGTCGAATATAGCACAACGTTGATTCTTTGCGGTTGATCCTTCTCTTTGTCAATAGATAGAGAGCCAAAAATCTTCCATTTTCTGAGATTTCCTCATTAATACACTTCTTTCAAAATATGCGATCAGGTTCAAGATGATGCTTTTGCTAAGGGATACTATTTAAAACGAGGACTAATAGTAGTGAGTGCCTTCAATTCTCCCAGCATATCCCCGATTTACGTTTTTCCAGCTCTGGTGAACGTTTTCTCAATGATTTTGGAATGCCGCATTTTCTGCTTTTTCGCTTTTTGATTTGTATGAAATTCGACATTTTAAACAGCCAAAGTTACAGTATTGGGCGAAAACAATCGTTGGTGAACACTTGTAAATTGTGTAGCAGGGTGCTGTTGGGTAACCAGGTTTCACAGCCGTACAAAAGAACTGATATCACGTTTGACTCAAAAATGTGGAGCTTCATTATCGTTGGCAAAAACAAAGACTGTCAGATATTACGAAGCTGAGCAGAGGTAAATTTCTAGCAAGGATGTTCTTATTGGGCCATTTAGTAATACTTCATTTGTATTAAAATTTATTCCAAGATTTCTAACCGTGTAAGTAAAGTGATTGATAATATCAAAAATAGTACTGTAGTCGATTAAAGTTAGATGCAACGAAGCCTTCCACTCATTTATCTGCTCCGCGATAATTCGAACGTTATTAATTTGATCAATATACAATTTTTTCTGGCGAGAACCTGCTAGTTGTTTTTGGACAAGTGGTTATATTTTACAGCTCACTCTGGTCAGGAGGATCTTTTCCAAGACATTAGAATGGAATTCATAGAACCATTACGTCCCTGTAGTTCCTGCATTGCGATAAGTCTCCTATTTCCAAGAGCCAGTTTTCAGGTATTCCCAAATTTGGGTACAGACAGGATACATACATTTATAGGTGAAATCTGGAAAGCTTTCAACATTTCACCAACTATACGATCTGCGTCCGCTGCTTTGTTTTTTTAAAGCTTTTTTCTTTGTAATCTCCATTACTATTGCCTATCCTAATAGACAAGCACATGGAGAGCGTTTTCGGGTGGAGGTGGACAATTGATGGTCTAAAAAAAAGTTCTTTACAACGGATTAGCTGATCATATGTATTAGTTAACATGTTATTATTTTTGTTTTTAATTTGCCGACTTTTTCTGAATTTGTTGCTTGCCATCTTGCGCGTTAGCTTGTAAGCTGTACAAAGGCTTCTGACCTCTGCGGCTTGTTGGCCTTTGGCTGCTAGGTCGTTCTAGATTAATCGTTTGTCCTTTTTTTGCGGGATGCTTTTACTTTTTAATTTAAGGCTTGAAAATTTGTGCGGCATTTTGCCTCTTGGTTGTGCGTTATCTCTCGCGCGTTTTGCTGCTCTACTTTTTTCATGGTAACTCAGGTAGCGTCGCTCATTCAAGGCTTCCTTGTTTCTGTGAGGTTAGGCCAATTGTGCAACTTTTATAAATGACGACTTGATGTTTTGCCATTTGGATTCAACTAAGCTCCAGGGATTAGCATCGCTTCGTCGACTCCGTTGCGGTGTGTCATTTTCTGAGCGGCCAGAGTATAATATATTCAACAGGACTGATTGTGAGATCACCTGCACTTTTCCATCTGCATTCAAATCTTCCAATGTGGTTTTCATCGAAAAAATGTTTTTTTCGAGCTCTTAATATATAAAAAGGCTAAGGTTTTTTTTCGGTTTTTACAATGTCTGAGTCTATATACTTCAATTAAATATGAATTTTGCATCCCAAATCCAATATGCATTCCGAGGCAGGTGGTTTTATCAGTATGACATTACCACCGCTAGTGTTTCACCGAGGCCGAGGCGAGGCGAGGTTCTAGTTGAACTCGGTCTCGCCTCGTTTTATAAATTTAAGTCTCGCCTCGCCTCGGCCTCGGACGAGATCTTGCCATCACATGCCTCGCCTCGCCTCGCTTCGCCTCGTTCTCGGCCGAGGCACCTCGGAAAAAAAGCGAGGTTTTTATTAAAATAAATAAAAAATTATATATGTATCAGGGCTGATAGGCTGATCAAGCCTCAAGAAATAAAATAAAATATCTGTTTTTATTTTTGGTGAATTGGATGAGATATGATGAATTTAATTCTTTTCTTATATGGGAAGAAGACGCATTGCCTATTTTTCCTAGCCAAACTAAGCTATGAACCTTTTACAAACTATAAGCAAAATATGTACCAAATCTTATTTATCTACGTCAAATAGATATTGAGATTTGATAAAGGTAATTTTTTTCTTATATTGAAGGCATGGTACCGCCCATTTTATTAATTGAACCTTAGTTATGCCTCTACCTTTTATAAATATATCAAGTTTTATTAATCTGCATCAAGTTGTTGATAATATATGATGAATTCTGTTTTTCTCTTATGTGGGGGTTGCATCACCCATTTATCGTAAATTATGTTACGGAGCATCCCAAATCATAAGAAACATATGACACATGTATGTCAAATCTTTCATCGGTCGTTTGAACGGTTTAGGTGTCCATTAGCAACGAACATACATATATTGAACTTTATTTATATACTAGCATTACGCTGTGCGTTTCGCTTCACCTTACCAGTTCTTAGAAAGACTATTAGAATAAATAAATTTCAATGCAGTGTTGTCAATCATGCAGTTTTGCTTATAGCCTTACATTGCCTTACATGCTTCCCTAATCGATCAATCGAGGCGTAGTCGCATAGAAGCTGATGCGATCCAAGCACTTCTGTGCAATAACGCTTGGACCAAATCTGAACTCGTAAGAAGCACATGCGGATTAAAAATAAAACAAAGTAGTTTACTCAAAATAAAATACTAAAATATTAGTTAAATATAGATTTTATTATAAAAATTACATTCATATTTTGAATCTGCATATGATTCTTACGAGTTCAGATTTCATCACAAATCCAATAGAAGAGATATAAATCGATCAGACCCATTAGAAATGATATATATTCGAAATACATGCCGTACTGAAAAGTTATCTTAAAGTATCCGTTGTACAAAATTACAGAACAGTAGCCAAATGTAGTATAGTTAATTAGGCAAATTACTATCATTAATAGAATTGAGTTGGTATATATGTCATTGATCTTTTGAACCAACATTTTTAAACGGCGATGTAAATATGCAACTTCATTCAGTACAATCACTGAGCTATATGATGATTGTTGAGTTTCTGAATCATTTGATTCCATTACTTTTGCTAAATCCTCCATTCTGCGATACAACATCCGAAACTGTCTGCAGCAATACCACATCAACACAAAGTATTGAAACATAATCCAATGAAATATACTTATGAAAATAGCATCATATATCATGACCATTAAGATTTCTAATGAGAACTCAACCATGTAGTCGAGTACATTATAAACTGCTAAGATGGAATGAAAAAGTGTTGTTGCAACCTTTAGGTACAAGGCTTTATTAAGCTCATCTTTTGCATTGTACTTTCTGAAAAATCTTCTGTCCAACTCAAGTAGTTCTTGCAATACTTCTTGGCAGTACTTTTCACGTTGATATCGAAACAAAATTGTGAAATACTGCGAAAAGTTTCGAAAATGATACAATATGGAGTCTGAAATTTCTAATATTGCGTTGTCGCTGTAAATTGGTTTCATATTGTTTGCACCAATTTCTTTCATTACTGGCTTAAGCACTATCATCAAAATATTGTTCAGGAAAGTAAATATTTGCAACCAACGACTTGAGAGCACTTGTTGATTTTTGAAGTCATAGCGTATTCCAACAATACCAAATACTATGCAGTAATAATAGCAAATACGTATGGTTGCACCACTCCACATTATCGGAGTATGTGTCAATTTGTTTTAACGTTTTCACTTTCACCTAATTGTAACGTTTTTATCAATTAACATTTTTTAATTAATTTAATTGTTTTGGAGAATGGTAAAGCTATGTATATACATTAGACTGATTCAGTTTTTTTTTCCCAACCAAGTTTAGTAGATGTGAGTACTGAAAAGAAAAGTTCAGGCACAAGGCACAAAGTTTTCCATAAGAACAGCATGGTAAAGAAAATTTTACATGACTGTTTCGTTTAAATCTCGTGAAAGAAAAATTCTACTAAGAACGGAACCAAATCGATTGAAAAGAGCATCAAATTTTTCATAAAAAATTTCATTAAAAATCAATTTTCTATCACCGAGCTGTATCTAGCAAGGAGTTAACGTAAAGTGGATTATGGGTTATATATCGATTTCCTCGAGAATTTTCAATACATTTTGAGTACATTTACAGTACATTTGGACAATTAATAATAATTACCTTTTTTTAAGTAAGTTTTGCTAAAATATGTGATCAAAAGTTGTACGACCATTTTTTTTTTAGTCAATTGAATGATACCGCAACAACTTCGAAATAATTTGAAATAAATATTGGAACATTTCCGAATTAAATTTGATAATGAAGTAGATATTACGGATGAAGACTCATTGTAAGAGTGAAGTTTCATTGTGATACTGAAGAGTTATTGTTCGACTGAATCAGAACATATTTATGTTACATACATATATATATTTTTTAAACATTTTTTTTGTTTTCAATTCTCTTACTTACAGCCCTATTCTGCTTGTTGACTTAACAAGAAATAATAAAGGTGCTCGTGTTAATCTAATTGTTATGAAATGTAAATATTGGATCGGTCTTATGCAGGACCTGGGTGCTCTATTACTGCAGTAAAGTGATAGGCTCAAGGGACCAATATAAACCACATCGAAAATTAGTTGACACACTGAACAAAAAAGTTGCATAACGGGTTCCAACAAATAAAAACACTCTAATAAAATTAATTTAGGAGGAATGGACCAAAATATACCGGAAGAATATGATTTTGAAAATTTTATTGCATCTATTTCAAGAAATATACAAGCCGTAATTGATATCCGTGGTGGACACATCAAGTATTGAAGTTTTTCTTTTAAGTTAATTAGTTTTTTCATTTTGCAATGAATTATTTGACACCATGAAATGGCTAGTGTTTTTATTTTCGTTGTTTTTGATAATATCAAATAATTTTTTTGTTGTTTTCTAATGGCGAATGAGTAATAGAATTCAGTACAAAAAAAATTCAAAAAATATATTCATTTCTTATTTTTATTCAATATAAAAGCGAAATTGTAATTCAAAATTTAATTTGCAAACAATTACTTGACGGACTGCATGTATACTGCAAATAATTTTCTGTTTTTACATGTAATCACATTAATTGTGCATCAAAAGACTACGTCTTATAGCACTAATATATAAATAAAATTGAAATTGAAAATACGAATCCCACAAAGCATTTCATATGTAAATAAATTCGGTTAATAATTGAAGAAACTTTTCACAATTGGAAACACCCTAAGCTCACCAAAAAAACTAAAAATATACAAATGAACATTGTAATTTAATTGATAAGCATCTGTTCCTCAGAGGAGTTGATATTTATTTTATTAAAAAACATTTAGTTAAATTGATGAGTTTTATTCCAGTCCTTTCATTCTGCGGTAATGTCATGTCGGACAGTCTTACGCATTTGCTACTATATCTGCATGGTATTTGGTATTGTAGGAATTCACTACGACTTCAAAAATCAGCAAGTGCTGCCAAATCGTTGGCTGCAAAGTTTTGCGACTATCAACAATATTCTGCAGGTTGCATTGATGCCGATTATGAGAGCAATTAGTGATGGATACAAAACAACTTTCTATGTCAACAATGCAATGGCTGAAATTACTGGTTCAGTCATTGACAACCTTGTCATCGTGACAGTTTTCTACACAATTTTTTCACGATATAATCGAGAAAAAAAATTCCGGAAAGCTTTGCAGGAATTACTTACATTGGAGAAACATTTCTTCTGTAAGCAAGAACAAAGAAATGGAATGAATTTCATGCTATACATTAAGGTTGTTACGACTCTTTCTTATGCATTTGTAGCAGTTATTGATGTACTAACACTAACTTCCGAGTTTTCATTGATGACAATCAGCATTATGATTTATTCTGCAGTTATGCAGAGTATGTTTCACTGGGTTATGTTTCAATATTTTGCGTTGATGTGGTATTGCTGCAAGCGGTTACAAATGTTGAATATTAAATTGGAGAATTTAGTGCAATTGATGGGAACAAAAACTGTTAAATCACAGCAATTCTGCAAAATCTTAAGCAATGAATTCACTGAAGTGACATATTTTTATTATCGACTCAAAACTTTAATTGAAAAGTTGAATAACATTTTTGCGACCTCGATACTTCTTATGTTGTTTTTTTGTCTTATATATATGGCTTCATTTGGATATTATGCAGTGATATTGTTTAATAAATATCTCCAAACTTCCTTGAAAAACATAATGTATATCGAGTTTCTATGTTATTTCATGAATCTATTTGATTTATACCTATACTTCTGGATCTGTGATGCAACAATGATGGCTCCGCAAAATATGGCAGAAATTTTAAGGAGTTTTCATACAATGAACTTTGAAAAAGAGGTACAATTGTACAATTTTCAGAAAAATTTTTATTACATTTTCTTTTCCTTTTTAGAGTGAAGTATTGTCTCTGCAGTTGATGCAAAAATCTGGAACAAACATATTCGGAATGTTTGACTTAAATAAACGAACAGCATTTAGGTTTTTTGTTTTCATATTGGCACAGGTTATAGTTTTGGTACAATTTGATATAAAAACTCGATTTAAATTATAGAAATACTTTCGTGTTACAAAAGAACTTTTTGCTATGATGAAGTATAAAACTCTTGACCGGATTTGAAAAATAAACAATTTTATTTCAAAGCATTTTTTCCACATTTTTTTTTTTTCCACTATTGTAGACTTAGTCCTGCGCAATCAGTTTGTTTCCGATTACAATTTATATAGGATTACAATATAAAAAAAAAATCCCCTTTCGTGTGTATTTTCCCGGATTTGTAGCAACACCGAAAATATTGGCGTGGTTTGACAATAGTAGGTGGCATCTCCCATACGACTAAAATACCTAAATTGCTATATTTTGGCACTTAAGGTTAACTTTTTCTACGTTTTAGTAAGTCGGTTTTTTAGTAAATTTTCAACGAAATTGGACACAAACTCTATCCGCGCCGTTTACACATGCGAGATAGGAAGCTCAAATATTGGGACAATTATTTCTAAGCCTTAAGCTAAAATATAGGCAAAAAATAAATTTTCAAAATATACACCCTAATATAGCTACGTCAAAAGATAAAATGTCTTTTGTGAGCGCTCTGCTTTAACTTAAAAATAATATTATTCAATAATAATACCCCACAATAAATGGAAATATCTTTAAGTTTTGTTAATATCCAATTAAAGTTAATGGTGCTTGGACAATTTAAAAACCTTAAAATTTTTGCTAAATAAAAGACAACCATTTTTTATAATGTTTATTCTTTTGAAATATTTTTTTTTTCTTTTTTGAAAATCTGAATTCATCGAGTCACAGACACCCAAGAAATAAATTTTAGACCTATGCACGCCCATCTTTTGAAAAATAAAACAAAATTCTTTGAAACACCTTAAAAATTATTGAGTTAAAATTACAAAGCATGAAATGTGGCAGAAAAAACCACATACTATGACCACTAAATTGACATAAGAAATTCACGACTTCTTCTAAGTGTCGCCCTACACAAAAGTAGGCCGAAAATAATATATTGATTGTTATTGAATTAATTAAAATTTCACAACATGATTATATCTACTATGTTAATGTATTTGCAAGCATTCGTTCAAAATACTTTTTTTTCTCTCATTCAATATCTTCTATTGCAGGGGCTATTAAGCTTATGTAGTCCGAGGACCCCCTATCGAGCTAATTTTTTTTTGCGGACCCCATTCCAACCGTTTGACGTCATTCCTAAGCGTACTCTCTGGCTTTCTTGCCAACCGTTCGGTTTTCACCCAGACAGTCTGGTTTTTGAAAGTTTTGTCCGGTTGTCAAACTCAATCAGACATAAAATGTCCGGTTATCTGATGAGGTTAAGGAACGAAGTCTTATTATTTTGCTTTAATTTTTTTGGTTTTCAAAGGTCTTTTCCGGATTTGAAGTTTTAAAAGTTGACACTACTTTCCAATAAATATTGACACTCATACCATTACCATATCTCTCTGTATTTTAACAAATCTTGCGCATTTCTAGAGGCAAACATTTTTTATTAGAATTTTCATGTAGTCTAAATCTAAATGTAAGACTCAAATGAATACAAATTGTGGAAGTGTTAAAGAATTAAAATATTTACAAGTCAAAAATATGTACATTAAAATCAGACAAAGATTTTTTGGTAAAAATAAAGCTTAGAAAATAGATTGTTTGTTTTTTTCCTATTTTTTAATACTTAAATCTAATATAATAAATTCTTGTGTCACAGTGTTTGTTACCGTACTCCTCCCAAACGGCTTGATCGATTATTCTGAAATTTTTTGTGTATATTTAGTAGGTCTGAAAATAGGGGGTACACTAAAAAAATTCTATTTAGAGTGCATATTTAGGGTGGCCCTCATACATTTTTTTTTTATAATAGCATTTTCACAAATACCACTGCATCGATTCACATGGAATTTACATCACGTAGCTTTTATACTAAGGGACATGGCTTAGTCTATGAGACTTTTATTTAGGCTGCATATTTAGGGTGGCCCTCATACAAAAATATTTTTAAAATAGCATTTTCCCAAAGACCACAGCATCGGTTCACATGGAATTTACACCACGTAGCTTTATTATTAAGAGACATGGCTTAGTCTATAAAACTTCTATTTAGGGTGCATATTTAGGGTGGCCCTCATACAATTTTTTTTTATAATAGTATTTTCACAAACACCACTGCATCTATTCACATGGAATTTACATCACGTAGCTTTTATATTAAGAGACACTGTTTGGTTCATAAAACTTTTATTTAGGGTGTATGTTTAGGGTGGCCCTCATGGAAAAATATTTTTAAAAAAAGAATTTTCACGAAGACCGGTTAATCGATTCACACCGAATTTACACCAAGTAGCTTTTATACAAAGAGGCATATTTAAGCCTAAAAATTTTTTATTTAGGGTGGCCCTCACTTAAAAATATTTTTAAAATAGCATTTTCCCAAATTTACACCACGTGTCTCTAATATTAAGAGACATTATTTGATTTATAAAACTTTTATTTAGGGTGGCCCCCAAACATAACTTTTTTTAAAAAAATCATTTTCGCGAAGACCGGTTAATCGATACACAGCGAATTCACACCACGTAGCTTTTATATTAAAAGGCATAGCTAAGCCTACAAAATTTTATTTAGGGTGGCCCTCAACAGCAATATTTTTAAAATAGGATTTTCACAAAGATCACTGCATGGATTCACATGGAATTTACACCACGTATCTTTCATATTAAGAGGTTAAGCTAAGACCATGCAGTACCATGCCTTCAATATAAGAAGATACCATAATTTGTGATGCAGATGAATGAGGCTAGATACATATATAAAATGTACGGGCAAAAAGAAGTTTCAATGAGAAAATGGGTGGTGCCACACCTTCCGTATGCGAATAAAACATTTTGTATATATCAGCAATTATTTGATGCAGATGATTGAGACTTGGTAATTATATAAATCACAAAAGCTATAGTAAATTGAACTCATCGCTTCACCTAGCAGTAAGGCCAGAAAAATGTCTGCCAGGTCTACTATACTATACTATATGTAAAAAAGTAGGGACAGAAGTTGATTTCACTTTAACGATGGGCTGATTCGCTTTTACATTTCATAGCATACAGCTTCGCGTCACCTACCGGAAAGCGCAGAACATACGTCTGCCGGGACAGCTAGTAATATAATAATAATAATAAAGCTTATAATGAAAATAATTTTTTTGGTGATTATTGGTTATTTTATAAACTAAATTTGTTATATTCTCTTATATAGAAGTTTTTATTTAATGAGATGGATGATGTTGTTTTCTTGAAACCAAATCCACAATGTCCGGCTCTATATTCGAAATTTTTGTCCTCAGGTCTGCTTTCACATTACGCTTGTCTCTATACTTTGATTTTGTATATAATAGTACCGAAAAAGCCTGTTCACACAAACACGTTGTACAAAACGGAATTAAGTTTTGGAGGGCCTTATTTGCAAGTGCAGGGTAATCGGATTTTAGAAGTAACCAAAAGTTAGTTAGTTCAATTTTATTGAACTTTAGTTTCAAAGACGTATCGCAAGAGATATCCACAAGCATATCTTGCTCTAATGTCGATAATTGCTTAGCATTACTAACATATGTATTGAATGGGTCCCTGATCCAGTCGTTACCATAATCAGGACAGGGAAAATACTTCCGGAAGCTGCTTTTTAGAGCCATTAAATGTTCGACAAAAAGCAGCCGCGTTTCGTTATCGACCTCTTTATTAGAAAATTCTATAAAGTCGCTGAGTGTTGGAAAAGTCTCATACAAACAATTTTGAATGCGTATTGACCAGTGGTGCCCACTACCACAAACAAACGCGCTTACAATAAGTATGTGTTGGTGATTTGATCATCAATTATGCATACGTGCACGCTTTTTACGCTCTTTAAGCGCCTGCTCGTTCTCATTTTTACGCTCTTTGAGCGCCTGCTCGTTCTCTGGGCAGCATCGGTATTGACCATAATTCGATTTTTTTATAATCGCTTCTATTTTATCTTCAACTTTAAATTTATTTGATGCTGCACCTTGTAGGGTCAAATTTAGCTCATTCAAATAACAAAAAATAACAGTCAAGTAAGCAACCATAGCTTACCAGAGAAAATCATTAAAACATCCTTTCAGTTCAAATTGCGTTTCGTCTAAAAATAATCCTATTTCGTCACGAAGTTCAAAAAGGCGATTGAGTACTTTCCCTCGTGACAACCAACGTAATTCTGTGTGTAATAATAGATGTTTATGTTGACTCCCCATCTCCTCGCACAAGACTTTGAAAATATTATTGATATTAATCTTGGAGGTCCTCTAAAATCGTAATATTTTTACGTGTTCCAACGCGGCCGCTAGTGATGCGGCGAGGTCGTTAATTGTATGTCAAACCAATCGGCCTTGTAGGAATTGAAACATTTCGGAAAAGTCGTTAGTTGTTGGATTTTTGTTATAAAGCCGTTAATTGCAGAGGTTTTGTTAATATTAATATACTTGAACTTTTTTTTAAATTTGGTAACTAAAAAAATAATGAAAATTTTGTCACACACAAAAATACATTTTTTATTAATGACTATACAAACAAAAAAAGTTCAATTTTTTCCCAAAAACAAAAAAAAAATAATGAGTGTCTCTTTCAAGAAAAAAAAAATTGGTTTAGGGAAGGCTAATGATGCCTTGTTTTCAATTTGACAAACCTGAATCACTTACTAGACGAATAATTAAATAGTGAATTTTAAAATAATACCGAATTTTTTCATAAAAATAGATAGCCTCCTGTAAATTATATGTTTTTGTAAATAAACCTTGGCACTGGCGGGTCAAGAATTTGGTGGAAAATTATTATAGTAGACAACTACATCATTTAGCCAATTATAACATATGGAGTTAAATGGTGGAAAGTGTTACAAACTAAATGATTTTTGAAAAAACTAGA
The DNA here is from genome assembly GCA_949775025.1 of Tricholauxania praeusta. Taxonomy (NCBI): domain Eukaryota; kingdom Metazoa; phylum Arthropoda; class Insecta; order Diptera; family Lauxaniidae; genus Tricholauxania; species Tricholauxania praeusta. Next base: position 96,230,609 of record OX459031.1, read on the forward strand.
TGAAGTACTTGGGCAATTCGTAGAAAACCACAAGCAGGTTTGAAAATATTCTAATATATCCGTCAATAGATATCTTCAATTAAGTAGAAAAATTATTGAAACCGAGCACTACATTTTGACTCTAAGCTCTGCATAAACTTTACTTAAGAAAAATGCATACATTTTTACTCTGATTGAATTGATTAGCACATGTCCCTCAGTGGACTTGTTATTTACTTTATTAAAAAACATCTAAATTAGCTCACTTTTTTAAAGGGCTTTCATTTTGCAGCAATGTCATGTCGGACAGTCATACGCATTTGCTACTATTACTGCATAATATTTGGAATTGTGGGAATCCACTATGACTTCAAAAATCAGCAAGTGCTATCAAACCGTTGGCTGCAAAGCTTTGCTGTTATCAACAATATTCTGCTGGTTGCATTATTGCCACTTATGAAAACAATTCATAAAAGATACAAAGCAGCGTTCTATGTCAACAATGCAATATCTGAAGCTACAGATTTAATCGTGGAAGATATTGTCATCATGATATTTTTGTACACAATATTTTCACGATACAAACGAGAAAAGAGTTGCCTAAAAGCTTTGCAGGAACTGCTAACATTGGAAAAACACTTCTTCTGTAAGCAAGAACAAAACGATGGAATGAATTTGATCCTATACATTAAAATTTTTACAACACTTTCTTTTGAAATTATAGCACTTTGAACGTTTAATTGGAGAAATTAGTGGAATTAATAGCAATAAAAAGTTCCAAGTCCCCACAGCTGTACAAAATCTTAAACAATGAATTGACTTGTTTTTACTATGATATAACATTTCAATAACATTTTTGCGATCTCGATACTTTTAATGCTTATATATAATGCTATACTTGGATATTTTGCTGTGTTATTGAATTATCATTATCTCCAAACTTCTATGAAAAGTAAAACGCAATTGTCATCTTTATTTTTCTTCATAAGTCTAATCGATTTATATCTGTACTATTGGATCTGTGACGCAACAACGACAGCTCCGCAATAAGTATATGGCTGAAATTCTAAGGAGTCTTCATAGCACTGCCGATTCAATAATGAATTTTGAAAGAGAGGTGATCCGTTGCTCGCTTTTCAAATGTATTTTTTAAATTTTCTTTTCTTTTTAGAGTGAAGTGTTGCTTGTGCAGTTGATGCATAGAAGATCTGGAACAAAAATATTCGGAATGTTTGACTTAAATAAACGTACAGCATTTAGATTTTTTGCCTACATCCTTATGCATATCATAGTTTTGGAGTTTTGGTGCAATTTGATATTAAAACTCGATTTAAATTATAAAAATATTTTCATATTACAAGCGAAATAATTGCTATGGTGGAGTTCAAAACTCACGAACAGATTTAAAAAATTAAAGTTTTATCTAAAAAAATTTGCTCAACATATTATTCATCCTTATTTTCCTGTCAAATTGTTTCCAAAGAACAGTAAGGTTACATTGTATAATTTAGATGACTAGGATTTGTATGGCGAAATATACTTTTATGTGAATTGCATATGGAACTCCTTTCCTTTGGAGCGCTCCACATTGCATCCGTATTCAATTCCAAATAAATTTGGTTTGGTTTCGTCACTCAATAAAATATTTCTCCATTTTTTCTCACCATCAAGGCCCGACCAGCTGGTGTGAGACTTTGCGAAATTTAACCTCATGATAAAATTGTTCGTACGCATCAGCGGAACCTTTTTAGCAATTCTTTCCAGAAGGTCTGCCTTTAGTAAACGACGACGAATTGTAAGAGAGCTTAAGACATTTACGATTTCCGCAGAAATTGCTTTGGAGGACTTGAAAGGGTCTTTTTTTGAAAGAATAACTATTTGGCGACCAATTTCTTGAGAGGTTTTCGTTGGTCTACCTCTAGTTTCTTTTCCTATTTTGTTTATAAAAACATTTTGCACGGAACGCAAACACCAATCCATCAAACTAGCGATGTCCCGCAAAGATTTTACTTTTTTTCGTTGGCTCAGAGCCAATCGTCACTATTCTGCTGTGCAACGACTTTTTCGGCCCATATCGACAGTAAATTTTTCATAATTTACTTGCAATTAATTAAGATATAAATATACTTTTACCGTTTATTAAAAAATCACAAAAAAAATTAAGTTTTAGATATAAAATTGAAAAACAAAAAAAAGGTATCTATTATTTTGATCAACGAATTCGAGCTCGTTTTCGATTTATATTCTCTAGCGAAAAAATAGGGGAACTGACTTTAAAGCAATTTTCAGCTTTATAAAGGAATAATACAAAGAATTCAAATGACATTAACCATTCTCAAGTGCATCTGTCGCCAGTACCTATTGTCAATTGTTCAATAATTCTTTAGCTTTTCACATTTGAATTCTGATCGACAAAAGAAAACGTGTCTTTGAAAACTAATAATTCATGACAATGAGTTTCATCGACTTACCGTGCGGTATATAACCCTGTAGTAAGACTCCAACGTCTTATCAAAGTCAATAAGCCTGCTATCGGTCTACGTTTATTAAAGTTTTTATTTTGCTCAAAGAAAAAAGAATAGAAATGATTTCCAACCCACTACATATCCTGTTTACGGCTATCGGTAAGAACTTTTAAAAAATACTCAATTTTAAATTATTAACATTTTGCTTTATATTTTCTTGCAGTGTTTGGCATTATGTGCGCTATTGCACCTTGTCCTCCTCCTCCTAAGGGTTGATTTGTTGCATTGTGATTTGTTAGTAAATATTTTTAAAAAAATTTTGCTTAATAACAAATATAAATAAAGCATTCCAAAAAATTTCAAAAATATTTAATTGACATTGAAAAAATCTGTGACAAAGAGGTAAAACAGCTTAAGTCGACTTAAGACAAATGAAATTAACGCCCGTTTTTCATTAGTCTCCAGTAAAATTTGCGATCATTATTGAGGAATTTGTTAGTACATATTTAGTTCTTCATAATGCCCAAAAAGCAGAAAGCAAATTTCACCAAAAAGTAATAGAAAATTGGTCAAAACTTTATTTGTCTTAAGTCGACTATTTCTTTTTGTCACATAAATTATTAAGTCAAGCATTGGCGTAATAAGAGAGGTGCGTATCAAAGTTCAACTGAACTCAGGTTAAACTCGCGTCGAAAACCTGACTCTGAGTAATATGCATCATTGATTTTGCCGGTCTTTCCCTTTAAAATGAGCCTTTCCTCGCAAAGCTAAAATCATTTTGAGAATGTTTTTGTTGTTGCGTTTAAGTGTAATTAATTTTATTTACATTTTTTGGGTATATAATAATCGCCGGCTAGATTGCGATAACTATAAGGATCACATCACAAAGTTTCGATAAAAGCAGCCTCAGTCATATAGTTATTCTCCATTTAGAAATTGCAATATTACAAACGTTTTCTTTCTTTTCCTTATAAAAAATATATAAAAATTAACATATTACGTTCCGGATAAACTCCTATACCATTCACCCGATTACAATGAAACTGGTGAACTGTTATGCGTGCGCCCAGGAAGGTTCTGACCACAACAATGAAGTGGGTGTGATGCCTCCTATCTGGAGATAATTAAAAAAATTAATATATATTCGTGAACAAAAGAGAGAAACATATTCACACTATATGAAGGTTAGTTGGGTGCTCAAAAAGGCTTAAGTGTTTTTTGAAAATTGGGAGACATACATATAAGATAGGGCTGAGCAACGTCTGATGGGTAAGCTAGTAAAAAATATAAAATTGGAAAAGGCAGGCAATTCCAATGCTAATTTTTTATGGTTTTCAACTATGCGAGATAGATTTCAATTCGGTTCGAATGAAAACATGATAAAAATACTTTTGAAGAGTGAACAAATCGAGTAAACTAGTTCGAAATTTCTTCGTTTGAGATTACGGCACTCGTCATCGAATGAAAAGTATCGAAAATTGAGATTATGCCATTCGATAACGAGTAGTCGTTCGAATGCTACCATACGAGACCTCACTCGTTTGCAAAACTGTGAACGGAAGTGTTTGAATAAAAATTTAAAATTCCAAGGAAAGTGTAATATCAAAGGGATTGCAAAAGCAATTGCATGCAAAATGAAGAATTTTGGCACACATGTTTATATTTTTTGCTGAGATTCTTAACCGATCAACGGAAAATGTAGAACATAGTATGCTTGCGGATTCTAAAGCCTTAACCAAAATAGACGTGACGAGACGTTAGCAATTGAACGAACGTTTGCACTCGTTTCGTCTGTTTTGACATTTAACCCAAAATGCTAGCCAAGGAACCGAAAAAGCTGTTATGACGAGTAGCAACGTTTTAAAGTTCGGTTCTTATGGAACTCTTACGTCTCGTCAAAATGTTTCGTTCACTTTCGATCAATTACGTAGGTTCATTTTGGCTATCAACATTGGTTTACATACACTCGAATTTACTCGTTATGTCTCGTCTCGTCTATTTTGGTTTAGGCTTAAAATGTCACAAAGCTTACTGAATTCTTTGAAAGACATAAAATGTAAGTATTTTTTTGTTTTTAAAATTAAACTAAATAAATGAACTAACTTTTTAGCCCTTTTAAGGAATAATCCAAATAAAATTAACGCTCTACAGAAAATGATGAAGGCAGAACTTATGCTGGAGCATCAAAATTTTGCAAAAAACCGTCTGCCAAACTGTACGCAAGAGAAAGCCATGACCCAAGGGCTCTGGGAGCCGCTAACAAAAAAATTAAATGCTGAAGGTCCTACCATTAAAGATTCGGAATTATGGCGAAAGGTACGTTTGTTTAAATTTCTGCTATTTCCTGTAATGTAAAACTTTTCTCAATGATAGGTGTTTGCTGAGCAGAAGTACAATATTAAGAAAAAGCTTTCTTTTAATAAGGCTTCAAAAAAACAAACTAGTGGAGGTCCATATGAGGAAAAACTGTTGAAAGCAGCAGAAGAGCAGCTTCTACAGGCAACCGGAATGGATACTGTGGTCGAAGGTATTTCTGTAAAGTCTTTCAGAAACTTTATTGAAACCGAAAAAGAAACGAATGCCGAACCTGCATCAATGAATGTGTTCGACCCGGTGAAAGAGTCCTTAAAAAACCTGCTAGAAAGCGTTATCACTTTTGAAAACAAATATCGAGGCTTTCGAAAAATCACAAGCCACAATTATATGTAAGCTTTATAAGCTTATAGGACTTAAAGAAAGATCCCATGCTCTTAAAGAGAAAGAACACGTTGCCAACTTGGCTATTAAGGACGCAAAACTAGAAAATTTAAACTTTAAACTCAATGCAATGAAAACAAATAATTTCTATCCTTAAACTTTTTATTATTTACTTAAATAAGTTCAGCCTTTATTTTTATATTTTAACATAAAATGTAGATAAGTTTTGTTTTTAATTAATAATTTAGTATTTAATATACATACTTAGAAAATTAATTAAATGTGATATATACATAAACATTATGAAATGAATTAAAATTTGATATGAAAATTACATAAAATGTACTTAGTTTGAATTTCCTAGCGATAACTTTATGTGGTTTCTAATTTTTTGACCAATTCTTGTCAGATGTGTTGAAGTTGAAGTTGAGCTCTGAGAGCACGTAATTAAAAGCTTCTTTGGTTAGCCTAAAACGTTTCTTAAATCTGAAAGTAAATCACTTTCAATATTTCTATGTATTTTTAACTTGTATGTGTCTTACGCTGCTGTTCGAAGCGACAAAGGATTGCTTTTATCGCGAAGTTGTCTTCTCATCCGCATGTCCCGGCCTGCCTCCTCCGACTCCGAAGACGAATAATAAAATAACACCGGATTCATATTTTTTAAACACAAATTTTACCAACTGCATTAAATTTAATTTGTAATTTTGACGTACTATGTCATATGATAATAAAGAATATCGATAACTCTATCGTAAAATTTCGTCTCGTTTCGAATTGAGTGCCGCGATCCAGCAACTCGTTTCGTTTCGAAATTTTATTCGAAACGATTGCTTACTCGATCACGACTGCCACGATTCGGCCCCTGTTTTTCAAACTTCATTGTTGATAATTGCTCATAAACGGCATCAATCCAAGTAGCAGAATATTGTTGATAATAGCAAAACTTTGGTGCCAACGCTTTGACAGCACCTTCTGATTTTTAAAGTCATAGTGAATTCCTAAAATACCAAATATTATGCAGTTATAGTCATATATATACAGTTCGACATGACATTGCCGCAGAATGAAAGTACCTAAACAAAATTCTTCAATTTTATTAGAGTATCTCTTAACCAAATAAATAACTCCATTAAGAGACGATTTTAATCAATTTAATTACAATTAAAATGTATGAATTTTTCTAGTGAGCTTAGGGTGTTTCCAAGGTTAGGGTGTTTCTAATTGTGACTAAATTTTACAATAATTGACATGCAAAATGCTTTATTGGATTCATATGCATAATGAGAAGCTTTAACTTTCTTAAAACATTCCGATTTATGTTTTTTAAACTCAACCTCCTCTTTAATTTTTTTAAATAATAATAATAAATAAACCCAATAGGATTAGGTTGAACAGTACGGAATGCACAGAAAATACGTTCTTTCAAGAACAACTAAAAATTAAACTTGACAAAATTAGCGAAATGAACAGTGTATTACAGTTGATGTTCACAATGACTCAATAATTCAATAACGATGAATGCGCCGAGTCCTAACTGTATATCGTATTCGACGAATGCATGCTATGGCAGAAACTGGAATGCATAACCACTGTCCGAATTAATAGCCCACATTTTGTACTCTAAAGAATTGGTCTGCCACTAATAAACATTTTGGAAGAACGACGACCAAAATATGAAACCATGGCTTCATCGTTTGACAAATCCTCCATCTTCAGCATCTTGAATAATGACCACAATTGTGCAAATTCACTAGAACCTTAGCACGTGTCAATGTTTGCGATATGAAAACTTGATTTCAACCGGTATTCCGCGGCATTGTTTGCCGTACGCTTGGTATGTCAAAACAATTTCACATATGACAAATGATGGTATCCAGAATTTAGGAATATTCCAATAATATGTAGAATCAAATATTTATCGCATAGTTTTGCAATATTGCATTATTCTGCATAATGATTGGTCTCCTCCACAAGCATTTCAATCACATTATCGTCAAAAAACAATTGAAACTAATCTAATGGATTCTTTTCTCCTGTAAAATAATGTAGCGAAATATGGTTTATGCTCGAAAATTCTTGAAATAAAAACCAAAAAAAGAAACTAAACGATACTAGCTAGCATTCTGGCTGTATAAATACTTTTACACCATCTAGCGGCAAATAATAAACCGAACAGACGCTGCAGTACACTATAAAAGTCGATAACCGAGAAAAATTATCGCCGTCGTACAACGCCATCTAGAGCATAAAAGCAACATTCTGGATAATTGTGAACTCAACGTCGATGCGCCATACTGGTAAATGGATTATGGTAGAATACACGCCACTTAGAAGCACTGGTAAATTATGGATAAAGGTAGAATACACGCCATCTAGGAGGTAGCAGATTATTCTAGAAAGTGATGCCTGTAGTATAAAAGGGTGTCATTTGAGTTTTCGGACACAGTTGAATTAAAACAGTGAAGCAGAACAGTGTGTTCCGTAATAAAATGACTCTAAGTAGTAAAGTAAAACAGTTGTGTATACAGTGTCAGATTAATATTAGAATTTGAATGTTAATGAGATAAACAATTGTACCGTGTAAAAACTAACTATTGTGATTTAAATAAACCATTTTATAACTAAATAAATTGGTGTGTTTTTAATTGTTACACAATCCAGTGATCGAACTCAGAAAAGTGTAAGAGATCGAAATTATCGTCAAAGAGACAGGAATTTCGTAACAATAAGTTGGAAATAAATAAGAATATAATAGATATAAGTTATAAATAAGCTACATTACCAATTGCCTCGAGCATAGGCTGTTGATTTGTTTGCTTTAGTGGCTCGTACACCAGATGAATATCGTATGTGAATCACATTGCCTTTGTCCAATTCGGTTTAAAATCAATTCTGGTTTTTTGCAGGTGATTCATATTCCAATGTTATTCCCACCACTGTCGTGATAATTCGTTTTTTGGCCGTACCAATATGTTGTGGAATAAGCTTTCTGCGAGTGTTTTTCCTGTCCGCTCTGATATTATCAAATGAAAAAAAAAAAAACTATTCACTGATACTACTCTTCTCATCCCTCTTCCCACTCACTTATCTGCGTTCCTTACAAATCAACACGATGCATTGCGCGATGCAGGGGCTATACACTGAGCGTTGAAGTACTTAAGTTAGTTAAGCTGGAAATCATGTGCAAATGTGACATAGATATTATTTGTTTCAAGTTCCGTTTTTAAATGGAATTGACTGAGCTGCTGATTGATCGGTCAATCAATATACCAATTCATTTAAATGATTGCGTAGTTGCCAAATTTTCCCGGAAAATGACTAAAATTAGATTAAATATGTTAGGAAAAGTTTAGCTTTGGAGCAATTTTGGCTTACTTAGCGACTAGTTAGTTTTTTAATACACAAACAAAATGATAAAAATATGACTAATCTAACAGTTTGCAAAAGTTTTCGGGATCTATTTAAGGTTGATCTTCAGGCTAACAAGAATACTCCAAAACAGGGGTCGACAAGGATTTTATTTCAAGAGTGCAACAGCAATTACAACAAAAAACGAACAACAACAACAAATCGTTGGATACGGCACCATAAGGATTTATAAACATAAAAAAAACAGTCAATTGCATTAACCAATATTCTTGTGAAATTTCACAAATCGGATAATGCTTTATAAACAAACATGACAAAGACAACAAATGGAACAATTTAACCTGGTAATTGATGACATATGTTACGGCTATTACCACATAAGTGTATACACATGTTCATCTGCTAATATTATTTGGTTGTAGAAGATCAAATTTATGTCTTTTTCAAATGGCTGTAACTTTGCGAGGAAACATCGCAGATTATTTTTTTAATCAAATCGGGGAAATATGGGTCTTCTTATATTCTTTGAAAAACAATATATTTAATCGACAACCAATTCCATAACATGAAATAATCCGCATGGACGCTTTGAGATGGATTTGGTCTAGATATAAATCGAAGGGACTCATGAAGAAACATATAAACCCAACATACATAATATTTTGCACCGAAGTTTGGAGAAAATTACTTAATAATAACACAGAAAAATATCCAAATGTTGCATTATATAGAAGATAAAAGAACAGAATTAGAAGTATCGTAGGTGCAAAAATGTTAATCAACTTTTCAATTATGGTAAAGTGGGGCACATTCATTATCGGGGCACATTCGTCAAGGCCCATTTCGATATAACGCACTCTTATTTTAGAACTATTTATCATGCCGAACGCAACCTTTATCGAATACATACTCACTCTCTTAGTTTGATGTATTTGAAATTGGGCTCAAACAAGTTGCATGCATTTTTTTGTTTTTTCGTTTTTCGCTGTAGTTTTGAATACCAGGTAAGTTAACGATTTTCAATAATAGTTATTTGAATTTTAATACGGTTTTTTGTGGCCTGCTATGTTATTATGTGAGAAAGTGAAATTTTAAGTTAAGATTCGAATGCATTAAAAAGTTTTCGAGCATTATGTAGTTTTTTAAAATTCTGAAAAGTGGGGCAGTTTCGTCGTCTAGGTGGGGGCAGATTAAGCAGGTGCCGAATGTGTTTGGCGATACGGCGTTTAACGTCAGTTTTCTTCGATTTCATTGAACCTCCGACCGAAGACATCTCGGTTGTTTCAAAAGCTGAAATCGAGCTAAAGCTACTTGATCATGCCAATCCGGCATCGACTCTTAGGTATCGTACAAAATATAATTTTAATTTTAACATTGATAAATTTAATGTTAAGTAATTCATCATTATCTTTTCTGAATACAATATATACATTTATTTCTCATTTTTTCAAAATAAAAATGCAAGAAGTCTACATTTTTTTTGTGAAATTACTTGAATGGTGAATGTTCCCCATGAAATGCCGTAGCTGCCCCGTGTCAGGGCAATTTCAGCAAATTGACTTGGTTTTTTAAAATGCGAAAATTTTTTGAAATCGTCAACAATATTTACAAAATGTATTTTTAATATAGTTCTCTAATATCGATATAGTCTGAAATTTCTCAGAGGTTTGATTTCTATGCATTAATAAAACCAATACAAGGCTTTAAAAAAAAGTAAACCAATGTGCCCCACCTTACCATACAGCATTGAGGCGATCATGATAATACTTCACTTGAGTTAATTCATTGCTTAAGTCTTTGAAGAATTGTTCAGTTCTTAAACTTTTTGTTCCCAGCAAATTCACTAATTTCTCCAATTTAACATTTAACATTTGAAAACGCTTACAGCAATACCACATTGGCACAAAATACTCAAACATAATCCAGTAAAATATACTTTGCATGACTGCATAACAAATCATAAGACCGATAGTCATCAATGATATTTCAGAAGTATGCATTAGTTCATCAAAGACTGGTGTAATTTCATAAGAATGTGTCGTAAAAACTTTAATGTATAGGATCATATTCACTCCATCTCTTTGATTTTGCTTACAGAAGAATTGTTTCTAAAATGTTAGCAATTCCTGCAAAGTTTTTCGGCAGTTTTTTTCTCGATTGTTTCGTGAAAAAATTGTGTAAAAAAAAGTCACGATGGCAATGTCATTAGACTCAGGGAAACTGCTTGCTGGTCCGAGGGAAGTACAGGACACTCAACTATCCTTAATAGCTTGAATTCCGTACCCTCTAAATTGGACTACACTATTCCAGTAATCTCATTCAAGAGAGATTACGTAACCCATATCCCATCTAGGGATGACTGGAAGGGAGGAATCCCGGGGAGAAGGAACCATATTAATTTCTACACGGATGGCTCCAAGTTAAATAACCAAGTGGGTTATGGTATTTACTCTAAGGAACTGAAGATAAGTATTGCTGCGAGGTTACCAGACTATTGTAGTGTTTTTCAGGCAGAGGTTATAGCAATAGAAGAAGTAGCATCCTGGCTGAGAATAAATGTGGTATCCAAGAAGGGTATTAATATTTATTCAGACAGTCAAGCTGCTATTAAATCCTTAGAATCAGTCTTCCTAAACTCACTAGTGGCCCAACAATGCCGCTCGTCTCTAAATGAGATGGCTCAGCATTTTAACATTCACCTCATCTGGGTGCCTGGGCATAGGAACATTGATGGCAATTGCAAAGCTGATGAACTTGCTAGGCAGGGGACTACTGCACAAATTCCTCAAGACAAGGAAGGTGTTGGCATGCCACTTGCTACCTGCAAGTTACTGCTTAAAGAAGACATGATAAAAAAGGCTAACATAAGATGGACCCAAGGGTTAACTTGCAATATAACAAGGCAAATCTGGCCGGAATGGAACGCTAAGCGATCTCTAGAACTGATATCCCGCACTAGACACAGTGTCTCGTCAGTTGTTGCAGTAATAACTGGCCACTGGCTTATCGGCAGACATGCGGAGAGATTAGGTATTCGGTCTTTTGACTACTGTAGAAGTTGTGGTTTCTGCACTTGCTAGAAAACGCCACAAAACACTTGGCTCGTTTTTGTTTGATGACCTGGAGGACCTTAGACATGTTAGCATAGGTCAGTTATTTAGTTTCATAACGAAATCTGGATGGTTCAATGAGAGGGTATAGTCAAGTACCCTGTGGTATCACAATGGACCAAACTTGGTCTAAGTGAGTCGGTTTTTGTAACTGACTGCCACTCCTACCTAACCTAACCTATGTCTTCTAAGATTAAATTTATAATATCAGTTATTACATTGTTGACAAAGAACGTTGCCTTGTAGCCATCAGCAATTGCTCTCATAAGTGGCATCAATGCAAACCAGCAGAATATTGTTGATAACAGCAAAACTTTGGTGCCAACGATTTGACACCAATTGCCGATTTTTGAAGTCAAAGTGAGTTCCTACGATTCAAATATTATGCAGTTATTACAGTTAAACAAAATTTTTCAATTTAATTTAAGTGTCATTTAGCCAAATAAGTAAATAACAACTCCACTGAGAGACAGATGCTAATCGAATCAATTACAATTGAATTTAAATGTTTGCAATTTTCTATCTCTTACACTGAACTTGGGGTGTTTCCGATTGTAGTAAGATCATCCAATACACTCACAAAACAAATTTGGTTAATGTAACCAAATAGATTCCTTACTATAATATTTGAATACTTAATCAAATTGTTATTTCCTATTCTTCCTTAGAAGAATGTTTCTGGGCTTAAACAAATAAATTTTTTTATGTAAATTATAGAAAGGTTCCATCCCCCGATGCAAAGCGACCTTATCCAGTTTTTGGTTCGTCACATTACAGAAAATTATGTCAGCCGTATGCATTAAAAAGTTTTAAAGAAATATGTTTTTTTTTTTTTTTGTCTACAGATTTCTGATTCTTACAGGGTAGGGTGTTCAGTGAAAAACTTTTATTTTGGACTTAATTTTTAAGCAAATTCGAAATTTTTAGAACTATTTTTGTGATACTACCATTGTCGCAATTTCAGTATGCTCTCTATTGATGATATTCGACCGCTGGACATAGAAAATGGTCAGACATTGTCGAATATAGCACAACGTAGATTCTTTCCGGTTGATCCTCCTCTTTGTCAATAGATAGAGAGCGAAAATTCTTCCATTTTCTGAGATTCTCTCATCAATCCACTTCTTTCAAAATGAGCGATCAGGTTCAAAATTATGCTTCTTCTAGGGGATACTACTTAAAACGAGCACTAATAGTAGCGAGTGCCTTCAATTTTCCCAACCTTTCCCCGATTCACGTATTTCCAGCTCTGGTGAACGTCAAGGTATTCGTTCTCTTGCCCAAATTTGGGTAAGAACAGAGTAAATAAATTTAGTGGTAAGATCCGGAAAGTTTTCAACATTTCAGCAAGTATACAATCTGCGTCTGCTGTTTTTTTTTTATTACCGTAGACCGATGTTAGGGGTTGAGAAATTTTTTTTTTTCATTTCATAAATCTCAAAAACTATGCTCTGTGCTTTCGTAACCTTATCAGTAGATGTGCTATGAAGGAAAAGATGTAGTGTCTGAGTTATCGATAGTTGTCCCTAAGATTTTTCCAACCTTGGGACTTTTTCGTCATTCGGGTCGTGTTCGACCCGTACGTATTTTTCGATGCATAGGTATGTTTTCATATTTTCTGCTTACAATATTTACTTGCGAGTGATACTCGGCACCGATTTATTACTTTATTAGTCGACAATTTTCAAAAAAAAACTCAGCCACACAGTGGGTCATAAATCATTAAACTTCTTGACCCTCTGATTAATTCTACTGTAAATATTCTAGCAAACTACTATATGTTAGCACGAAACACAAATGCACCATTGTTCAGAGCAAAATGCATTATTCGCCTGATATCAACCCAGAAGAAATTGCCTGAGATAGTTTCATACTAAATGAAGTATAGTATCAAAATTCGGTGTTGACAATGCCGAAAAAATGCTTCCAAGATTCAATTATGAGTGGAAAACTCACCGCTGTTCTATACGCATTTTTTCCAACATCGTTGACATTTCAACACTGAATGCTTTCATCATCCATTCAGCAATAAATCCGACTTGACAAGAAATCTGACTTGACAAGAAAACAGTGAAAACAATGTCGAGAGAGCTTTCTTTATTAACTTTGTCTTGCATTGGCCTAAAATCACATCTCTAACAGAAATTTTCTTTTACTTCTGCGAATTCATCATCCAATCTTACTTACAACGAAGGGAAGAAGCCGGTGTTTCTGCAAGAGACCTGCAGTCCAATGGTCCCTCTACAAGTAAACAAACAAGGTAGATGTGCTATTTGTTTGACCGAGAAGACTTTACCCAAAGGGAATTGAAATGGATTGGTTTGCAGTGAGTGTAATAAAAATGTTTGCAGAGGAACAGACAACTGAAATGTGTGTGTCAAACGATTTCAAGAACTGGAAAAGAAATAATTATTTAATTAAATTTATTAAATTTTACTGTTACTGTCAATAAATGCAATTAGTGCAATTTATAAATGTAAACTTTTTTTCAAAAAAAGAAATTATTTTTCCTTTAAATTCCATACAAAATTCCATCGAAAACGACCCGCCAACGTAAGATTAGTCGAAATATTTAAAGGTCGGTCTACGCTTAAGAGCTTATTTCTTTGTAATCTCCATTAGTATGGCCTATCCTAATAGACAGGCATTTGGGGAGCGTTTACGGGTGGAGATGGACAATGGATGTTCTAAAAAAAAGTTCTTTGCTGATCACTGTAGTAGTTAATAGGTTCGCATTATTGATTTTTATTGGCCGCTTTTGTCTGAATTTGCTGTCTGCCATCTTGCGCGTTATTTTGTAAGCTGTACGAATGCCTCTGATCTCTGCGGTTTGTTGGCCCTTGGCTGCGAGGTCGTTGTAGATACTTTTTGTTTATTAAGTGCCATATTTCTTATAAATTAAAACGAGTTTTAATATCAAATTGCACTAAAATTATAATCTGTTCCAGGATGAAGGCAAAAAAGCCAAACAAAGTGCACTTATTCAAATTAAATAAACGAGCAACGTTAGTCTGTGGCATCACTTCGATCAACTGGTACGAAAATACTTCGCACTATGAATGAAAATTAAATAATTATTACAAATATTACAAAAATATAACATTTCTTACTTCGAGCTCAAAATTCTGCATCGAATTAGAGAACAAATAAAATCGGCATAGAACTGCTGCCATATTCTGATGAGCTGCCATTATTTCATCACAAATCCAATAAAACAGATATACGTCGATGAGACCCAATAGAAAGCATAAATGTTCGAAATACATGCCGTATTGAAAAGTTATCTTAAAATAGCCGTTATACAAAAGTACAGAACAGTAGCCAGATGTAGTATAGTTAATTAGGCAAATTAGTAACATTAACAGAATTGAGTTGGTATATATGTCATTTATCTTTTGAACCAACATTTTTAAACGGCGATGTAAATATGCAACTTCGTTCAATACAATCACTGAACTATACGATGATTGTTGAGTTTTTGAATCATTTGTTTCCATTACTTTTACTAAATCCTCCATTTTGCGATACAACATCCGAAAATGTTTGCAGCAATACCACATCACCACAAAGTATTGAAACATAATCCAATAAAAAAAACTTATGAAAATTGCATCATATATCATGGCCATTAAGATCTCTAATGAAAACTCTGCCATATAGTCGAGTACATCATAAACTGCTAAGATGGAACGAAAAAATGTTGTAACAACCTTTAGGTACAAGGCTTTATTAAGCTCATCCTTTGCTTCGTACTTTCTGAAAAATTTTCTGTTCAACTCAAGTAGTTCTTGCAATACTTCTTGGCAGTATTTTTCACGTTGATATCGAAACAAAATTGTGAAAAACTGCGAAAAGTCTCGAAAATGATGCAATATGGAATCTGAGATTCCTAGTACAGTATTGTCGCTGTAAATTGGTTTCATATTGTTATCAGCAATAGCTTTCATTATTGGCTTAAGCACTATTATTAAAATATTTTTTAGGAAAGTGAAAATTTGTAACCAACGATTTGAGAGCACTCGATGATTTTTGAAGTCATAATGAATTCCAAGAATACCAAATACTATGCAGTAATAATAGCAAATGCGTATGATTGCACCACTCAACATTGTCGAAGTATGTGCCAACTTGTCTTTACGTTTATTTCACTTTTACCTAATAGTAACGATTCTAATCAATTAAAATTTTTTAATTAATTTAATTGTTTCTGAAGAATGGTAAAGCTACCCAAGCAACACTCCGACTTTCAGTGGATTTTGCGGTTAGACTTCATACAATTTTTGTCAGAGCAGGCGGATTTGCTTCATTTTTATTACATATCTGGTCTCTGAATTATTAATATATATTTCTAACAAATTCATCAGATCTGGGCATTGTCAGGCTGCTAAAAATCGGTCGTTGGACGACGTTCTAGCTACGTCCAACGACTTTTACAAAAAAATGTTGGAGAGCTAGTGATGATTTTATCATGTACGGCCAAAAATGAACCTAAAATCACCTTGTATACCAAACGAATATTTTCTCTTTTTTTACATCTAGCGAAACCCTAAAGGTTTGTCAGTGACCATTTATCTGACCTCATACTCTAACGTACAAAGCCATAGTATTTCTCTATATTTCATTTGAGTTAAAGTAAAAAAGATTTTGAAAAATTATGTTAACAAAAAAACTATAGAAAAGTGCAAAAAAAATTTAAATTTAAAGTGGTAAAAAATTACCTTGAAAAACGACCCTTTTCAGCTCAACAACACTAATCACCTATTGATTTAGATACCTTTTTTGTAAAAAATAATTTTTCCATACAATTTACATGTAAAACTAACAGGCTCCGGCGCCACCTTATAAAATTGAGTTACAGATCTGAATTTTCGTGAGCTTTTTCTTCATATCATAAACTTACTTTTTAAGCAACAGCACCTTAAAAAAAAACAAAAAAAAAAAAAATTTGAATCACCCTAATGTACACACTTGCCAGTAAGAATTTTTTTTTTTCAAAATTGAATCGTAGCGTAGCCGTAAATAGGTCGCAAGGGTCGGATATAGCCGTGTTCTGCAAGTGTATGTATATTCATTAGGGTGATTCAATTTTTTCCTTAAAAATGTTTAATAGTTCCAGTTACTGGTAAGAAAAAAACTTTCACAGCGAGAGCTGACAACGTGGATTTTTTCTGATGTCTCATCGAGCTTTTTAGTTTTCCATGCTACACTTGACAGTTTTGTCTATATCTCGTCATTTACAAGTTTGAGCTAACATATGAAGCTCATATGTTGGGGCAAGTTTTTTTATTCTTCAAGCTATAATATAGAAAAAATTAAAAAATATCCATCTCTACAAATTTGAAAATAAACACCCTAATGTACATTTGACAAATATGTGGATAAAAATTCATAAGACTTTTCTAAGTAATTTTGGAGAGAAGACTGGCACCGTATGAAATACTCATGTAAATTCGAGAGAAACTCGTTTAAAGTTTTGTTATTGAACCGGAGAGCCGGAGAGTGCGCTCAAATAAAGTCGCAAAAATATACTTAGAGAACTTGAATCTTCATGAAATTTCAGCACGATATTTTTGAAGTGGTCTACTTTTGAAATCTGTAAAAACGAAAATCATACCAGGTTGCACCCATAAGCATTTCTTACGAAACTATATGAAAAAAAATATCTATGTTAACTTAGTTTCTAGCTATGATCGAGCTAATCTGAATTTAGGCAATTACCAGCATTAGCAAAACAATAAAATGTAAATTATATCCTCTTTGTTAGCTATAAAGCTGATTTTATAACTTCCCTTATACCTCCGTTTTACCGTATTAAAATTTGCGGAGTTCTAAATACCATCCATGCCACGTTGATATTATATGCTGTAAAGTTACTGTAATCGCTACTTTCCTATTTTTCTAACTGTTATGGTTACTTTGGTGTACTTCGCAACATAAAACAGTTGCGCAACCATACATGTCAGTTTATCGTAATAGCTTCTCCGATAAAGATGAACCCAAAAATAATCGTGTAAGTCAAAATAATTCCAATATGGGCGCAGCGTTTCTCCACAGATGTCAAAGAAATTTGTGAGAATATGAGAACGATCAGTCGCTTTAGGAGCTTAAAAAGCATTAAAAAGCGTAAAGAAGCATGCACGTATACAGAATCCCCAAAACATGCTTAGCGTTGCTTGTGGAAGTGGGCACCACTGATTACGCACATACACACTTATTTTGCTATTTCTTGTTGGTCGTTCTCTATGCTGCACCGCTTTTAATGTTTTAATAACAATTACAACGAGAGAGAGTATGGAATTTTTCTTTCGCTATGACATGGCTTTTGCAGTTGATCGCGCTCATATCTCAGCTCATGGTCCACCGATCTCGAAGCTGATAATTTTCGAGTACTCTGCTCAATGAGTACTTTATTTTGATATATTATTGCTGTAGCTCACTGGTCGGCACCACATAGCACAATTGTGCGCTCAAATATCACACGTATTCTTATGCTCTTTCATTCAGTTGTCGAAAAGCTATTGACAAAGCAACATCATGCGCGGATGTAGCTATTGTCGTCTGTTATGCACATAGAGAATTTTTTTTTCCAGCTATGGCAAATGAAGGAATTTATAACGAAAAAAACATTATGACGCATTTCAAATGTCTTTTCATTGCCAATTCGTTTTCTTTTGACAACATATAGCAAAAAATACATTGTGCTCTAGATTTTAGAATCTGAATACCTTTTCTAATAATTATTCACTTTCTGCCGCAACATTCATTTCGCAAACGATTTCTGCGAAAAATTTCTTGCGGTGCAGGCTCTCTCCTCTCACCAACACAATCACACTTTTAATTTTGCCGACCCCTGCTGTAGCTATTCTAGATCCCACCCTTACCTTCGAGAAAAAGACTGCACTAAGTGGAAGTACGGCAAAAAAAAAAATACATTGTGTCGTTTCAGTATACACACCTGATTTCAAATAACCCCGTTGCTAAAGAAGTTTCACTTCAAAAAACTAATTGAAATAAGTAAAATATAGATCCGACATGATTTAGTGAAGGAACTGTGTAAGTAAATCCAATATCTCATGTATAAATTCAGTTGGATAAGTTGAATTCCGACAAAGTCAATTGTTAAAACTTTGTAAAAGCACGAAACTCTCAGTTTTTGAATTGAAAGTTTTTTTAAATACATTAATTGATTTGCTTATTTCCAAAACACAACCTGATCAATTTCTTATGAAATTGAGTTTACTACAAATTCTTTACTCTTTATCATCCCAGGTATCTTATGGTGAAGGTTATTTTTTAAAACCCAATGCAGAGGCATTAAAAAGTGATTTGAAACGTACAACTCTTTCCAAAATTCACCCGTTTTTTGTTGCTTATTTATCGCGTTTTCTAAAAAATAACTCTCAACGTGCAGGTCGCGTTTTGGACATATGTGACTCAATTATAAATAATTTTATCTCAATTGGAAACACCCTTATAAAAACTTGATATATTCAAACATTTTAACACTAATTAAATTGATAAGCATCTGGCTCTCAATGGAGTTATTAATTCGGTTTAAAGGCACTTAAACAAAATTGACGCATTTTATTAAAGTCGTTTCGTTCTGCAGCAATGTCATGTCAGACAGTCATACGCATTTGCTACTATTACTGCATAATATTTGGTATTTTAGGAATTCACTATGACTTCAAAAATCAGCAGGTGCTGTCAAAGTGTTGGCACCAAAGTTTTGCTATTTTCAACAATATTCTGCTACTTGGATTGATGCCGTTTATGAGAGTAGTTCGTGGTGGATATAAAACAACGTTATTTATCAACAATTCAATATCTGGAATTGCTAGTTCTATCTTTGACGACCTCATGATCGTGACACTTTTTTACATAATTTTTACACGATACAAACGAGAAAAAAGTTGCCGAAAAGCTTTGCAGGAATTGCTTACATTGGAGAAACAATTCTTCTGTAAGCAAGAACAAAGAGATAGAATGGATTTGATCCTATACTTAAAAGTTTTTACGATATTTTCTTATAAATTTGTATCGGTTTTTGATATACTAATGTTTGCTTCTGAGTTTTCTTTGATGACAATCAGCCTTATAGTCTATTATGCAGTTATGCAAAGTATGCATCACTGGGTTGTGTTTCAATATTTTGCTTCGATGTGGTATTGCTGTAAGCGGCTACAAATGTTAAATGTCATATTGGAGAATTTAGTGCAATTGATGGAAACAAAAAGTTTAAAATCCTCACAATTGCGTAAAATTTTGTGCACTGAATTTACTGAAGTGACGTATTTTCATTATCGACTCAAAGTTTTGATTGAAAATTTGAATAACATTTTTGCGACTTCAATACTTCTAATGCTGTTTCTTTGCCTCATATATAATGCTGGATTTGGTCATTTTTCTGTGTTATTGTTTAATAAGTATACCCACTATTCTTTCAAAAATACTATGTATTTGGTGTTTTTGCTCTTCTTCATTGGACTAATCGATTTATATCTATACTTTTGGATCTGTGACGCCACAATGAGAGCACCGCAGCATATGGCTGAAATTTTGAGAAATTTTCATACCACTGCCAATTCAACAATGAATTTTGAAAAAGAGGTGATGAGTCGTACAATTCGCAGAAGAATATTTATTATACTTTTTTTTCCTTTTCAGAGTGAATTATTGTCTATGCAGTTGATGCAAAAGTCAGGAACAAACATACTCGGAATGTTTGACTTGAATAAACGTACTGCATTTAGTTTTTTTGCCTACATCTTGGCGCATATTATCGTTTTGGTACAATTTGATATTAAAACTCGATTTAAATTATAGATAAACTTTCTGATTACAAGAGAACTTACTATATTGCTATAATGGAGTAAATAACTTTCGACCAGATTTTAAAAATAAAAAGTTTTATTTCAAAGTGTGCTATTATGTTTCAAGTGTGTTAAACAAGTGATTTAGCTGAAACGATGATTCAGACATACTCTTCCACTCAAAGCTGCCATTTACTGAAAAACGGACCGCACCGTTGCTGTCTCTGATAAGAGTTTCCCTACAATTAATATATGTATGTATAGCAAAATTTTCGGTACTTAGCATATTTGATGTTTCGTCAAAGTTTTTTTGACATCCTGCCATTCTTATAATATCGACTTTATTAAATAATATTCATTTAAATAAAAAAAGGAGTGTGCTTAAGACCACACAACTGAAGTATATACTTCTTTAGCTCCATCTATACGTATATTAGGGTGGATTTTAAGAAAAAAAAATTGAGTACACCCCCTTAATCGTTTCGAAAAAGGATAAAAAAATTAATAAATGAATTTAAAATATTTATCTTTAACCCCTACGGACCCTATTAAAAAATTGTCAGCTTAAGTCAAACTTCATTTTGAAATAGGGTCTGTCTGCCATTGAAAACCATCTCTTATTCTAATTCCTCGCATGAAAATGGCGGGGAAACCCCTATATCTTGTGAAATTTTTATAATCAATCTATTCCTCCGAAATTTGACAACTTCAAATAGGTGGTGCTAATCCATTATTCAATATTAATAAAAACTGTTTGAGGAGCTTTATCAAGAGCTATAGATATTCGCTGACAAATCGCAAAGAAAACAATTCATTTTTTTCAACCGCTCTAGCATATTCTATGTACATTAGGGTGTTTTTTTCAAAACTTTTGGAGATGGATTTTATTTATTTTTTCCAACATTTCCACAACATTTGAGCGTCATAGCTCAAACTTGTAAACGGCGCGGACTGAGTTTATGTCCAATTTCGTTGAAGTTTAACCAAAAATCCGACTTACTAAAACGTAGAAAAAGTCCGCCTTAAGTGCCAATATATAGCGTTTTAGGATTTTTAGTCGAATGGGGGACTACACCCACTGTTGTCAAAACACGCCCACATTTTTCGTGTGACTAAAAATGCGGGAAAAATACACCCGAAGGAGGTAATATTTTTTTTTTAAATTTGCGGTCCTATATGCCTTTATAAAAGAATCGGTTTTGAAGAAAATTTTCACCTGCGAACGGCGCATCCACTTTGTTTCCTAGTACAATTCATATGGAAAACGAAAAAGCAAAACCACGAATAACAGAACTTTTTTTGCATTTTAGTAAATTTTCTGTTTTTCGTTTTTCAATTGATTTGTACTAGGATACAAAGTGGATGCACCGTTCGCAGGTTTGATCTAGGAAGCTGAAATTTTGAGAGAATTTTCTTCAAACCCGACTCTCTTATATGGGCACATAGAACCGCAAATTAAAAAAAAAAATAAGAATACCTCCTTCGAGTGTATTTTTTTCGCATTTATAGTCACACGAAAAAAGTGGGCGTGGTTTGACAACAGTGGGTGGTGTCCCCCATTCAACTAAAATTCCCAAAACGCTATATCTTGGCACTTAAGGCAGACCTTTTATATGTTTTAGTAAGTCGGTTTTTTCGTTAAATTTCAACGAAATTGGACATAAACTCTGTCCGCGCCTTTTACTGGTTTAAACTAGGAAGCTCAAATGTTGGTACAATTATTTTTATTCCTCAAGCTATAATATAGGAAAAAATAAATAAAATCCATCACCAAAAGTTTGAAAAAAAAACACCCTAAAATACATATATACACGTTTATATAATTTCACACATTATTTCGAAAACGGCTGCAGCAATTTTGATGAAACTTGAGGCTTTGGTGCATATGTGAACAGAATTAAAACTGAGCTAGGCATAAAGTTCTTAAAGACTCTAACAAGGGCGTGGCACAGGCCTAAGCCTTAATTTTAATAACGTGATATATCGCAAGCTATTGAAGATATTGTAATGAAATTTTGTAGACGGATGCATATCATAAATATCTTGAATTTTTTGACATTTTTCAATAATTAAAATTTTGATTCAATATTACTCGAAAACGGCACAGACGATTTCATAAAAATTTTCAAGTTAATACCGCTGAAAACAGTCATCATAACAAGCTATGTCGCTATACTAGAAAAACTCGTTGAGGGGCGTGGCACAGCCCACAATATTCATAAACGTTATAAGAAGAGATCGAACAACGCAATCGTTATGAAATTTTATAGTGTAGATAAAATGGCTATAAGGTATCTTATAAATTAAAATGGGCGCCTATGGGCGTGGCACGTTCCATGCAAGCAAAATATGTTAAATTTTATATTTAGTGTGCTGTGGGAGTAATTTTTTTAAAATTTATTATGTCAGTTTGGTCAGGTTTGAAACTAAGTAGATTTTGATCGGATTGCGTGGCACCTCCCATACAAGCAAAAATCGTTTCATGTTACATCATGCCTACTATATGAGTGATCTCTATGAAATGTTGTATAGAGATGTCGGTTACCATAAGCTTTTATATTAAATTCAATTTGACGGGAGTGCATTAGTGAGCGTGGCTCCTTTCATCTTAAAGAAAAGTCGTAAGTTTTATAAATATTTTTTGACTATTTCAATTACAGCAAAATGTTGATCCTTTCGACTTTTTTAACCTGTTTCAACTTAATTAAGATTATTCAACTTGACACTTTCAACCTGTTTCAATTTTTTTACGAAATTTACAACTTTTTAATTTTTTTTCGAGTTTTTGAACTACTTTTAGCAATTTCATCAAAACCATTTCCAACTGTTTCAACCTCTGTCAACTTTTTTCAACCTCTTTCAACTTTTTTCAATTTTTTTCGAATTTTTCAATCGTATTAAACTTTTTTCGTCAGTTTCCATATTTTAACTTTTTATCCATTTTCAACTGTTTCAACATTTTTTTCAACTTTCATAACTTTTTCCGCCTTTCCACTCTTTTCAATATTTTGTAAATATTTCCGACTTTCAATCTCATTCACATTTTCGAATATTTTTCATATTTCTTCGACTTTCAACCGTTTCAACTTTCTTCATTAGTGATTTTAAACTATATCAACTGCTTTCAACTTTTTTCGAGTTTTTCAACCTCTTTCATCATTTTTTATATTGCATGGATGTTATCAGCCATTTTCTACTATTTGAACCTTTTTTTTAAACTTTTTTCTATCTCTTTTAATTTTTTTTTTTGACTTTTTCTACCGTATTCAACATTTTATGTCATTTTCCATATTTTTTGACTTTTTAGCCTCCTTCCATATTATTTTCGACTTTTTCAACTTCTTTCAATTTATTTCGACTTTTTCAACCTCATTCAACTTATTTCGAGTTATTGAACTTCTTTCAACTGTTTCAGTATTTTCCAACCTCTTTCAACTTTTTTCGTCATTTTCCATATTTTTTCGACTCTTTCAACCTCGTTCAATTTTTTTCAACCTCATTTTCAATCTCTTTCAATTTTTTCAACACTGCTCATATATTAATCAGCCTTTTCAAACTCACTCCACCTTTTTAAGAATTTTCAATATTGTCTTTTGACATTTTTCAACTTATTCCAACATTTTCAATATTTTTTTCGACTTTTTTCAACCCAATTCAACTTAATTCAACTTCTTCAGCCATATTCAACTTCAACCTCTTTCAACTTTTACAAAACTTTTCATATGTTATGGACTTTACTAGTATTTATCACCTGTTTCAACCTCTTTCAATTTGTTTCGACATTTTCAACCTCATTCAACTTTATTCGAGTTTTTCAAATTCTTTCAACTGTCTCAACATTTTTCAACCTCTTTCAACTTTTTTCAACATTTTCCAGTTTTTTCGACTCTTTCAGCCTTGTCACCTATTTCAAAATTTTTTGAAGTTTGTTCAATCTCTTCCATATTGTTCCGACTTTTCGAAAATTTTTCAGCTTTTTTAACCTCTTTTGACGTTTTACTACATTTTCCATCTTTTATCAACCTCTTTCATCTTTTTAAATATTTTCCACATTTTACGACATATTTAACCTCATTTCACTTTTTCAACATATTGCATATTTTTTCGACTTTCTAAACCTCAAAACGAAAAACCGAGCTAGGATAGGTCTCCTGGTACTATTTAATTAAGTAGAAAAATTATTGAAACCGAGCCCTACAGAACATACATCGATTTTAACAAAGCTATGAACTCATTTTGACAATTGATTACACTTGGAAACACCTTAAACTCTGCATAAACTCAACTGTAGAAAAATGCATACACTTTAACTGTGATTCAATTGATTAGCATATGTCCCTCAGGACTTGTTATTTACTTTATTAAAAGGCATTTTAATCAAACTGAATCATGTTTTTTAAAGGGCTTTCATTTTGCAGCAATGTTCTGTCGGACAGTCATACGCATTTGCTACTATTACTGCATAATATTTGGAATTGTGGGAATCCACTATGACTTCAAAAATCAGCAAGTGCTATCAAACCGTTGGCTGCAAAGTTTTGCTGTTATCAACAATATTCTGCTGGTTGCATTGTTGCCACTTACGAGAGCAATTCATGATGGATACAAAGCGGCGTTCTTTGTCAACAATGCAATATCTAAAGCTACAAATTCATTCTTAGAAGATATTGTCATCATGATATTTTTGTACACAATTTTTTCACGATACAAACGAGAAAAGAGTTGCCGAAAAGCTTTGCAGGAACTGCTAACATTGGAGAAACACTTCTTCTGTAAGCAAGACCAAAGAGATGGAATGAACTTGATACTATACATTAAAGTTGCTACGACACTTTCTAATCAAATTATAGCAGTTTTTTATGTACTAATGCTTACTTCTGACTTATCATTAAAAACCATCAGCTTTATGATTTATTATGCAGTCATGCAAAGTATGTTTCACTGGGTTATGTTTCAATATTTTGTGTCGATGTGGTATTGCTGTAAGCGCTTACGAATATTGAATGTTAAATTGGAGAAATTAGTGCAATTAATGGCAATGAAAACCTCCAAGTCCCCACAACTGTACAAAATATTAAACAATGAATTGACTGAAGTGGCGTATTTTTACAATCGACTCAAAGTCTTAATTGATAAGTTGAATAACATTTTTGCCACCTCGATACTTTTAATGCTGTCTTTTTATCTTATATATAGTGCTATATTTGGATACTTTGCTGTGTTATTGCATAATCATTACCTCCAAAGTTCTATGAAAAATAAAACGTATTTGTCATATTTATTTTTCTTCATAAGTCTAATCGATTTATATCTATACTATTGGATCTGTGACGAAGCAACGACAGCTCCGCAGTACATGGCTGAAATTTTAAGGAGTCTTCATAGCACTGCCGATTCAACAATGAATTTTGAAAGAGAGGTGATCAGTTGCTCGCTTTTCAAATGAATTTTTAAATTTCCTTTTCTTTTCAGAGTGAAGTGTTATTTGTGCAGTTGATGCATAGAAGATCTGGAACAAAAATATTCGGAATGTTTGACTTAAATAAACGTACGGCATTTAGGTTTTTTGCCTACATCTTGGTGCAGATCATAGTTTTGGTGCAATTTGATATTAAAACTCGATTCAAATTATAAAAATACTTTCATATTACAAACGAAATAATTGCTATCGAACATGTCAAAATAAACACAAAATATTGAACTAAAAAGTCAATGTCTTACTTATTGGCCAATCACTCAAAATTTTATCATAGGATGTATTCTTGCCCATTGAGACTTTTGTTCAGTGTGCAAAAAATTAGCTCTCCACAAAAAATGAAAGCATGTTTGAAACCATTTTCCCATATAGACGGAGAGCCCGCTGTAGAAAAGTCGAGTGTATAAGATTACACCATGAGACCTATGCCAAATGATAGAGCTCGATGAGCCTAAATAGAATATCTAGGGTTGCCTTGCCAAAGCCTGTCCCGATGGCCGAAAAAAACCCACTTTTGGCCGACTTTTTTCTTAATAAAAAGTGTATAAGATTACAGCATGAAATTGGTGTCAAATGATAGAGCTCGATGAGCCTAAAAATAAAATATAGGGTTGCCTTGCCAAAGCCTGTCCTAAACTAGGGTTGCCTCGCGTTTTTTGGGCCAATTTTTTTTAATAAAAAGTGTATAAGATTACAGCATGAAAGTGGTGTCAAAAGGTAGAGCTCGATGAGCCTAAATAGAATATATAGGGTTGCCTTGCCAAAGCCTGTCCTAAATTAGGGTTGCCACCCGTTTTTTGGGCCAACATTTATTAGAAAAAATTTTATGGTTAAAGATTCCAGCTTCAAATGTATGTCAAATGATAGAGCTCGATTAGTATAAAAATAATATATAGGGTTGACTTGCCAAAGCCTGTCCCGATGGCCGAAAATGCCCGAATTTTAGCCAATTGTGTTGTTCTAATTAAAACTGTAGTACATAACAGCTCCAAATGTATGTCAAATGATAGAGCTCGATGAGCCTGAAAAGAATATATAGGGTTGCCTTGCCAAGGTCTGTCCTAAACTAGGGTTGCCACCCTAGAAAAAACTCAATGAAGTACTTAGGCGATTCATAGAAAACCACAAGCAGGTTTGAAAATATTCTTATATATCAGTCAATAGATATCTTTAATTAAGTAGACAAATTATTGAAACCGAGCACTACAGAACATGCATCGATTTTAACAAAGCTATGAACTCATTTTGACAATTGATCACAATTGGAAACACTCTAAGCTCTACATAAACTTTACTTTAGAAAAATGCATACATTTTTACTCTGTTTAAATTGATTAGCACATTTTCCTTTAGTGGACTTGTTATTTACTTTATTAAAAAACATCCAAATTAACTCACTTTTTTAAAGGGCTTTCATTTTGCAGCAATGTTCTGTCGGACAGTCATACGCATTTGCTACTATTACTGCATAATATTTGGAATTGTGGGAATCCACTATGACTTCAAAAATCAGCAAGTGCTATCAAACCGTTGGCTGCAAAGCTTTGCTGTTATCAACAATATTCTGCTGGTTGCATTATTGCCACTTATGAAAACAATTCATAAAAGATACAAAGCAGCGTTCTATGTCAACAATGCAATATCTGAAGCTACAGATTTAATCGAGGAAGATATTGTCATCATGATATTTTTGTACACAATATTTTCACGATACAAACGAGAAAAGAGTTGCCGAAAAGCTTTGCAGGAACTGCTAACATTGGAAAAACACTCTTCTGTAAGCAAGAACAAAAAGATGGAATGAATTTGATCCTATACATTAATATTTTTACAACACTTTCTTTTGAAATTATAGCACTTTGAACGTTTAATTGGAGAAATTAGTGGAATTAATAGCAATAAAAAGTTCCAAGTCCCCACAGCTGTACAAAATCTTAAACAATGAATTGACTTCTTTTTACTATGATATAACATTTGAATGACTTTTTTGCGATCTCGATACTTTTAATGCTGTCTTTTGATCTTATATATAATGATATACTTGGTTATTTTGCTGTGTTATTGCATAACCATTATCTAAAAAGTTCTTTGAAAAATAAAACGCATTTGTCATCTTTATTTTTCTTCATAAGTCCAATCGATTTATATCTATACTATTGGATCTGTGACGCAACAACGACAGCTCCGCAATATATGGCTGAAATTCTAAGGAGTCTTCATAGCACTGCCGATTCAATAATGAATTTTGAAAGAGAGGTGATCCGTGTCTCGCTTTTCAAATGTATTTTTTAAATTTTCTTTTCTTTTTAGAGTGAAGTGTTGCTTGTGCAGTTGATGCATAGAAGATCTGGAACAAAAATATTTGGAATGTTTGACTTAAATAAACGTACAGCATTTAGATTTTTTGCCTACATCTTGATGCATATCATAGTTTTGTTGCAATTTGATATTAAAACTCGATTTAAATTATAAAAATACTTTCATATTACAAACGAGATAATTGCTACGGTGGAGTTCAAAACTCACGAGCAGATTTAAAAAGTTAAAGTTTTATTTAAAAAAATTTTCTCAACATATTATTCATCCTTCTTTTCCTGTCAAATTGTTTCCAAAGAACAGTACGGTTACAATGTATAAGTTAGATGACTAGGATTTGTATGGCGAAATATACTTTTTTGTGAATCGCATATGGAACTCTTTTCCTTTGGAGCGCTCCACATTGCTTCCGTATTCATTTCCAAATATATTTGTTTTGGTTTCGTCACTCAATAAAATATTTCTCCATTTTTTCTCACCATCAAGGCCCGACCAGCTGGTGTGAGACTTTGCGAAATTTAACCTCATGATAAAATTTTTCGTACGCATCAGCGGAACCTTTTTAGCAATTCTTTCCAGAAGGTCTGCCTTCAGCAAACGACGACGAATTGTAAGAGAGCTTACAACATTTCCGATTTCCGCAGAAATTGCTTTGGAGGACTTGAAAGCGTCTTTTTTTTGAAAGAATAACTATTTGGCGACCAACTTCTTGAGAGGTTTTCGTTGGTCTACCTCTAGTTTCTTTTCCTATTTTGTTTATAAAAACATTTTGCACGGAACGCAAACACAAATCCATCAAACTAGCGATGTCCCGCAAAGATTTTACTATTTTTCGTAGGCTCAGAACCAATCGTCACTCTTCTGCTGTGCAACGACTTTTTCGGCCCTAATCGACAGTATATTTTTCATAATTTACTTGCAATTAATTTAGATATAAATGTACTTATACCGTTGTTTAAAAAAATCACAAAAAAATTATAAGTTTGAGATATAAAATTGAAAAACAAAATAAAAGTATCTATTAATTTGATCAACGAATTCGTGCTCGTTTTCGATTTATATTCTCTGGCGAAAAAATAGGGGAACTGACTTGAAAGCAATTTTCAGCTTTATAAAGGAATAATACAAAGAATTCAAATGACATTAACCATTCTCAAGTGCATCTGCCGCCAGTACCTATTGTCAATTGTTCAATAATTCTTTAGCTTTTCACATTTGAATTCTGATCGACAAAAGAAATCGTGTCTTTGAAAACTAATAATTCATGACAATGAGTTTGATCGACTTACCGTGCGCTATATAACCCAGTAGTAAGACTCCAACGTCTTATCAAAGTCAATAAGCCTGCTATCGGTCTACGTTTATTGAAGTTTTTATTTTGCTCAAAGAAAAAAAAATAGAAATGATTTCCAACCCACTACATATCCTGTTTATGGCTATCGGTAAGAACTTTCAAAAAATACTCAATTTTAAATTATTAAAATTTTGCTTTATATTTTCTTTGCAGTGTTTGGCATTATGTGCGCTATTGAACCTTGTCCTCCTCCTCCTAAGGGTTGATTTGTTGCATTGTGATTTGTTAGTAAATATTTTTAAAAAAATGTTGCTTAATAACAAATATAAATAAAGCATTCCAAAAAATTTCAAAAATATTTAATTGACATTGAAAAAATCTGTGACAAAGAGGTAAAACAGCTTAAGTCGACTTAAGACAAATGAAATTAACGCCTGTTTTTCATTAGTCTCCAGTAAAATTTGCGTTCATTATTGAGGAATTTGTTAGTACATATTTAGTTCTACATAATGCCCAGAAAGCAGAAAGCAAATTTCACCAAAAAGTAATAGAAAATTGTTCAAAATCTTATTTGTCTTAAGTCGACTATTTCTTTTTGTCACATAATTTATTAAGTCAAGCATTGGCGTAATAAGAGAGGTGCGTATCAAAGTTCAACTGAACTCAGGTTAAACTCGCGCCGAAAACTTGAATCTGAGTAATATGCATCATTGATTTTGCCGGTCTTTCCCTTTAAAATGAGCCTTTCCTCGCAAAGCTAAAATCATTTTGAGAATGTTTTTCTTGTTGCGTTTAAGTGTAATTAATTTTATTTACATTTTTTGGGTATATAATAATCGCCGGCTAGATTGCGATAACTATAAGGATCACATCACAAAGTTTCGATAAAAGCAGCCTCAGTCATATAGTTATTCTCCATTTAGAAATTGCAATATTACAAACGTTTTCTTTCTTTTCCTTATAAAAAATATATAAAAATTAACATATTACGTTCCGGATAAACTCCTATACCATTCACCCGATTACAATGAAACTGGTGAATTGTTATGCGTGCGCCCAGGAAGGTTCTGACCACAACAATGAAGTGGGTGTGATGCCTCCTATCTAGAGATAATTAAAAAAATTAATTTATATTCGTGACAATAAGATAGATGCATATTCACACCATAAGTTAGTTGTTTGCTCAAGAAGGCTTAAGTGTTTATTGAATCCGGTATCTGGCGTTGGGGTCGAAAAATTTGAGGAAAATTGCGAGACATATGAGGGAGGATAGAACAAGGGAGGATAGGGCAACTTCTGCTGGGTTAGCTAGTAAAAAATATAAAAATGGAAAACGCAGACAAGTCCATTGCTAATTTTTTTTATGGTTTTCAACTATGAGAGATAGATTTCAATTCGGTTCAGTCGAATGACTTCATCCTCCGTGACTTCTGTAAATAGGATATTTCTGATACTTAAATATTACTTAGTGCTTCTCTAGAGATGAATTTTAAATATATAGCTTAAAAAAAGTCATTTTGAAAAAAGTTTTATGTATATATTAGGGTGCTCATGTTGAAATTTTTGAATATGGATTTTATTTATTTTTTTGCCAATATTTTAGCTTGAGGAATAAAAATAATTGTCCCGATATTTGAGCTTCCTAGCTCAAACCTGTAAGCGGCACGGAAAGAATTTATGTCTGATTTCGTTAAAATTTTTCGAAAAAGCCGCCTTACTAAAACGTAGTAGAAGTCTCATTTAGGTGCCAAGAACAGCGTTTTATGTATTTTAGATGTATGGGAGATGCAACCCACTGTTGTCTAACCACATTTTTCATGTGGCTGAAAATGCAGACAAAGTATCGTCTAAAAATTGAATGAAAATCTGATAAAAATACTTTTAAAAAAAGATCAATGATCACCTCTTTTTCAAATTCCAATGTTGATTCGGTAGTGATATAAAACTCCCTAAAATTTCAACCATATACTGCGGTGTTGTCATTGTTGCATCACAGATCCAAAAGCATAGATATAAATCGATAAGACTTATGATGAAAAATGAAAACTCTTAGTACATAGACCAAATCCATCTCAAACCATGCTCGCGGATTATTTCATGTTACGGAATTGGTTACCGATTAAATTTGTCGTTTTTTAAAGGATATAAGGGGACCCATATCTCCCCGATTTGATTTAAAAAATTTTTTTATGAAGTTATGACCATTTTAAGTTACGCCCATTTTAAAATGAAAATTGTTTCAAAAATGCGGCATTTCCATCCAAATCAAAATAAGTAATTAACTTTTGTCTCTTGATTCTTATAGAACTTCTTAATTTCTAGTAGAATCTTTAAAAAACTTTCAAAATTATTGAAAATCGGCAGAATTATAGCGCTTTTTATGAGAAAAAACAAAGCTAATTTTCTTAAAAACACCACCTTTTTTTTCGCTTAAAATATTATTTTGGACTTGTAATAATATGCGCGCTTAAAGACATTTGAGGTGAGGAGAATTTCTTTTCAAAAAGAAAAAATATTTAAATGTTTGTTTCAACCTTGCCAGCCTACTACTACTTTCAGCTTATTTTTAATAATAACATCATTTAGTACCGTTCTTTCTCTTTCAAGTGGTAATCTGCGATGTTTCTTCGCAAAGTTACAGCCGTTTGAAAAATTGTTAATTTTTTTTATTAGAAAAAAAGAAGAAGAAGAAAAACAAATCGTTGAATTAAATTTCCCGATCGATAGTTTCCCGAAAACCATACCCACTTTGTTGGAAAATTTTATACCGTCTGTCCCTTGCACCATTTCTTAAATCAATATTTTATTTAAATGGGTTGTTTACTTTAAACAGGGGCGCTAATCCAGTTTTCAATATTAACCTATACCCTTGTAATGAGCTTTGCCTATATACAGGGTGTTTTTTTTTTGAGGTATAGAGCTTCGAATTGAAATAAAACACAAGAAAATCGTTTTAATGTCCATCAATTTGGCTTTATTGGAAGGATAATTTTATGCCATTAATGTTTAAATATGATTTCGGGCATGTGGCCGCCGCGGCTGGCTCGAATAAAGCCAATTCTACAGGTCCAATTTTGAACCACTTTTTCGAGCATATGGGGCCGTACGTCGGCAATAACGCCACGAATGTTGGCTTCCAAGTCCCCTAACGTTTCTGGTTTGTTGGCGTAGACGAGCGACTTCACATATCCCCAAAGATAATAATCCAATGGTGTCAAATCACACGATCTTGGTGGCCAATTGACAGGTCCATTCCGCGAAATTATGCGCTCATCGAATGTTTCCTTCAATAAATTGATTGTGACGTGCGCTGTGTGGCATGTAGCGTCGTCTTGTTGGAACCACAACTCATCCACATTCATGCCATCCAATTCGGGAACAAAATAGTCGGTTATCATGGCTCTATACCGGTCTCCATTAACGGTAACTGACTCTCCAGCATTATTTCGGAAGAAGTATGGCCCAATGACTCCACCAGCCCATAGAGCACACCAAACAGTCAGTTTTTGTGGATGTAATGGCGTCTCAAGGGTCTCATGTGGATTCTCTTCACTCCAAATGCGGCAATTTTGCTTGTTGACGTAGCCATTCAACCAAAAATGAGCCCCATCACTGAACAAAATTTTGCGATGAAAATCAGCATCGAGATCAATCTCATTTTCGGCCCATACACCAAAATCACGACGCATTGCATGGTCTCGCGGCTTTAATTCTTGCACAAGCTGGATCTTGTAAGGTCGCAAGCCAAGATCTTTGCGCAAAATCTTCCATAAAGTTGATGGACAAAGCTCCAATTGCTGTGCACGGTGGCGAATCGATTCATTCGGGTCCTCTTCAACATTTTGCTCTACAGCGGCAATTGTTTCTTCGGTGCGCACTGTTCGACGTCTCTGCGGATGCGTATTATCACATAGAGTAAACGTAGTGCGAAAACGACCCATGGTTAACCGAATTAATTGCTCTGATGGACGATTATGTCGACCATAAAATGGACGGAGCTTGCGGTAAACTTCGCGAACTGAACCATTATTTTCGAAATAAATTTGCACGATTTGCAAGCGTTGTTCTTTTGTCAACCTGTTCATGATGAAATGGCAAACAAAACTGAACATAAACGACATTAGAGTTGCCAGATTTGACCATAAAATGCCAGTTTTATCTCTATTTGAAAAACAAACCTCTAAAAAAAACACCCGTTACATAAGGCTACTGTAATCCGCTGACACATCGTGTAAAAATCAAAAAGTTTTTATTTTGAACCGCTCTAATTTACATAGGTGGTACATTCAATAAACGTTTTTAGTACAATAAAAATATTGTTGTTTTCATTTATATAGACATCGTTACAAAAATCTGAATTATCTTGACTTTACTGTACACACAAAAAAAATTGTACGATAATTTATATATAAATAGGCAATGTCTAAACGGTTACACCATTTTTTCTCAGCCATAGCACAACATAATCGCTCAATTTTTTTTTTTTGTTGAAAAGGTTGTGAAGAAAAAGGGGGACGTGTCTACTTTTTTTTCAATAGTAGGCGGTGCCACGCCCCTAAAGAGGAAAAACGTTTCCACGGCTAAACTAATGGACCGATTTTAATGAAGTTTGTTTGAATAAAGATTAAATTTAAATAAAGATTATTAAAAACTCTGATTTCTTAAAGGGGGCGTGGCATTGCCAAAAACAGTAAAAACGGCATCACGGCTGTGCCACTACAGCGATTTTAATGAAATTTGGTATGTAGATAGATTGAATCTTGAGTAAAAATATATTTTTTAGAGGGCGGTGCCACGCCTCTTACAGGAAAATTCGTCGTTACTGCTAAGCTAACTGACCAATTTTGATGAAATTTTGTTAGGATATAGACTGAACCCTGGACTGAACCCTGAAAAAAAATTTTAAACACTCAAATTTTTTAGGAGGCGTGGCAGCACCTCCAACAGGAAAAAGCATTTTCACTGCTGAACTAATGAGCCAATTTTGATGGAATTTGGTACAGAGATAGATTGAACCATGAGAAAAGCTATTTGTTTTAAAGTGGACGGTACCAATCTCCATTCGGAAAATATGTTTTCCCAGCTAAGCTAATGTGTAGTACCGATTTTGATGAAATTTGAAATGGAGACGGATTGCGCCCTAAGGAAGAGTAAGAGATAGTGGTAGGAATATAGCAGCATGATATGTACTATGACTTAAATTTTTGGAGCTATGACAAAAAAAATTACTCTTTTCAGTTCAGTTTTTTAATACTAAAAAGTAGTTTTTGTTACTTTTATGCGCTTTATCAAAAATACCTTTTTGATTTGAGCCTAGCCGATCTTTCACATAAGGGGAGTCCATTAATTACGTGAGTCAAAACAGGGGGGTGGGGAATCGGTAAAATCTCACCAAGTCTCACAAAGGAGGAGACTTAACTTTTTAATACATATACTAAACATTAGCAGATTACACTTAAAAATTATAAGACAAGTCTCACGGGAGAGAGGGGGGTGAACTCGGCAGAACTCACCAAATCTCACCAAGAAGATGGGGGTCCGATTTTTCAAAAATACACCTCACGTTGTTAATGGACGGCCCTTAATCGAAACATACACGGTTAGAAATTTTGGAATAAATTTTAATACTTTTGGGCTTACATACATTTATGACTACACCAGAATTGTATTAAAATTCAATACTGTCTAGATTTTAAAATTCATTTTTAATACAAATTTGTATTAAAATTTAATACTCGATTTTATTAAAACTTAAAAAAAAATATGTTGTATCCACTGGGATTCGAGCCTGGTCCCCTTTCAATACAAGGGTCGCATCAATCAACCACCGGGCGAACTCTAGTTAAAAATTAATGTTCATTTCGCGTACAGTACGGACCACTAAATTACTGTACAAAACAGTAAGTACTGTACAGTTATTATCTTTGGCTATAAATTGGTGTTATAAATTAACAGAACAACCGCGTTGATATTAGTTTTGTACGTGCGTATGTGCACATAATCCCTCAGCAATCAATTACCTCTTTTTAAATACACAGATAGTTAAAAGGCTTTAATGTTTGTGGTGATATATCTTGCAGGGTGGCTTTAATTTGAAAGAAATTACGGGATTCGTTTGATAATAGAAAAAAGAATATATTTCTTAATGAGAACTTTTCGTAAGAGTTTAAGTTTTGCAATGTGCGTGCATTATGAGTGATGATCTCGGCGACATTGTGATTGATTTTAAAAGACGAAAGGCTGGATTAAAACTTGATCCTTAAATGTTAATAACAACATTTATTTAATATTACCACTTACAGTGCCCAGTTACCCGTCCGATGATTTGACTTTCCGCCAGAGTCTTGACTCGCCGGTGCCATGGCTTACTTACAAAAATTTTAAATTTACAGGGGGCTATCTATTTTAAAGAATAGATTCGGGACAGCTTTGAAATTCACTATTTAAATAAAAGATAATATATATAGGAACTTAAAGTTATTCATAAAGTTATTTATAAAGTGACACCAAACACGGAGTTACCAGCTTTATCTTAACCGTGGCTACAGATATCAGCGTGAAACTCCAAGATACTACTTCTAGGCTAAAATGTTACAAAAATTAACATATGGAACGATCATAACACACTGGTCGGAATACTCATATTCGATTAGGCTCTCGGCTTCAGTATACAGGCAAGGCACAACTGTCGCCGATGCACTGAATCTCAACGTAAGCTGCAGTCAAAACTCCGCTCCAGTGATTGCAATAAAGCAAGACGATTACAAGACAACCGTCGAAATACACCTCAATGCGCAAGGGCAGGAGCAAGCAGCGCTTCTAGAAATCTTTCCTTTGGCAGAAACTGGCTCCAATTCTCTTCAAACTTTTTTCTTTTTTATATGAAATAACCCACTAAAACAGGCGGGTTTGCCGTTAGAGGGCTCATAGAAGTAATTGGAAATAACGCCAAAGGGAAAACCACATTTTTTCAGGTCATGGGACTCTGGCTTAGTTTTTTTTTATTTGTGTCATCACTTGCGTTGATACAAGTATTTTTCAGTGTTGGCAAAGTATTTAATTTGCTTTTTCTATGCTTTGACTGCGAAAATTTACAGGCACAACAGCCATAGCGATAACAAAAAAGTGGAAGTTCGACTGTCACTGTGCTGCGAAAGTTATAGCAGCACGACAGTAGTATAAAAAAAGCCAAAATTCGAAAAAGCCAAATTGCTGCGCTGCGAAGACCCCCAAAGCACGAAAGTATAGCGACAGCCTTGACAAAAAAGCCGAAGTTTGACTGTTGCTTTTGCTGTTGGTATTGCTGAAAGCCTTTTCAAATACGGGAAAAAAAAGAGAACAAGCAATACACTGTGAATGTTTTAGAGGTCCTCTGAAATCGTAATATTTTTACGTGGCCTATTGCAATCACTTCAGGGTTACCAAGTGGCCGCTTGGGATGCGGCGAGGTCGATAATTGTATGTCAATCCCATCGGCCTTGTAGGAATTGGAAAACTTCGGAAAAACCCGTTTATTGTTGGATTTTTGATATAAAGCCGTTTACACTAGTTTACAAAAAAATAGATCTGGTTTCTCATAGATTTTTTCCTAAATATTTTAAGACGTAGATTCCAAAAATGGCAACCAGTTCTTTTTTTTTTTTTTCTTAAGAATCGTTTTCGAGATATCCCCAAAAAATACCTTTTGTGCACTTTTTTCATTTATTTGGCTATATCTCCTTGAATATTTTTTCGACTCAAAAACGCTTTCCAGCATTCAAAAGATATTTTGAAATCACGTGTTAATATCAGTCATAAATTCTTTTATCATTTGATAGAATTTGTTTTTTGTACAATCAGGCTTTTACAATGATTTCTAAAAAAATGATGTACATTGTCGGCATATTCTTAACGTTGGTACATTATTTTTCTTCAAGCTATAGAGGTTATTCGTTTCAAATAATCGAGTTGTAAGGGTTGTAAAATCAAATCTATTTTTTCCAGTTATAGAGGGAAAATATGTACATATGTACTGAATTAACTTATAGGGACTCACTAATTATTTCGACTTATAGAGGGGTTAGATTTCGAGCAATGGAGGTATTGGGGCTTGAAGGGAAGGGAACACAACTTTTTTTCGAGCTTGGGAGAATTTCGACTTATCGAGGTTCGACTTAAAGAGGTTTTTTTTTTTTTTTTTAAATTTTGTGACTAAAAGAAGAAAAAAATTTTGTTACACAAAAAAATACATTTTTTATTAATGACCATACAAACAAAAAAAAATTCTAATTTTTCCCAAAAAAAAAAAATGTTGGCGCCACTTTCAAGAAAAAAAATTTGTTTTGGGATGGCTGTTAATTGCTTGTTTTCAATTTGGCAAACCTGAATCACACTTGTTTACATGATTTGTATGTAAATAGTGAATTTAATAACGATCCCGAACCTTTTCTTTAAAAATGATAGCCTCCTGTAAATTATAAATTTTTGTATATGAACTTTGGCACAAGCGAGTCAAGAATTTAGCGGAAAATATTAGAGTACATAGACAACTACATCATTCGGCCAGATATAACATATGGAGTTGAATAGTGGAACGTGTTAAAAACTAAATGGTTTCTCAAAAAACTCAATGAAGTACTTGGGCGATTCGTAGAAAACCACAAGCAGGTTTGAAAATATTCTAATATATCCGTCAATAGATATCTTAAATTAAGTAAAAAAAGTAGAAAAATTATTGAAACCGAGCACTACAGAACATGCATCGATTTTAACAAAGCTATGAACTCATTTTGACAATTGATCACAATTGGAAACACTCTAAGCTCTGCATAAACTCTACTATGGAAAAATGCATGCATTTTAACTGTGATTGAATTGATTAGCCATATCCCTCAGTGGACTTGTTATTTACTTTATTAAAAGGCATTTAAATCAAAATGAATCATTTTTTTAAGGGGCTTTCATTTTGCAGCAATGTCATGTCGGACAGTCATACGCATTTGCTACTATTACTGCATAATATTTGGAATTGTGGGAATCCACTATGACTTCAAAAATCAGCAAGTGCTATCAAACCGTTGGCTGCAAGGCTTTGCTGTTATCAACAATATTCTGCTGGTTGCATTATTGCCACTTATGAAAACAATTCATAAAAGATACAAAGCAGCGTTCTATGTCAACAATGCAATTTCTGAAGCTACAGATTTAATCGTAGAAGATATTGTCATCATGATATTTTTGTACACAATCTTTTCACGATACAAACGAGAAATGAGTTGCCGAAAAGCTTTGCAGGAACTGCTAACATTGGAAAAACACTTCTTCTGTAAGCAAGAACAAAAAGATGGAATGAATTTGATCCTATACATTAAAATTTTTACAACACTTTCTTATGAAATTATAGCAGTTTTTTATGTACTAATGCTTACTTCTGACTTATCATTGAAAGCAATCAGCTTTATGATTTATTATGCAGTCATGCAAAGTATGTTTCACTGGGTTATGTTTCAGTATTTTGTGTCGATGTGGTATTGCTGTAAGCGCTTACGAATGTTGAACGTTAAATTAGAGAAATTAGTGCAATTAATGGCAGCAAAAAGCTCAAAATCTCCACAGCTATACAAAATCTTAACCAATGAATTGATTGAAGTGACGTATTTTTACAATCGACTCAAAGTCTTAATTGATAAGTTGAATAACATTTTTGCGATCTCGATACTTTTAGTGCTGTGTTTTTATCTTATATATAATTCTATACTTGGATATTTTGCTGTGTTATTGCATAACCATTATCTACAAAGTTCTATGAAAAATAAAACGTATTTGGCGTCTTTATTTTTCTTCATAAGTCTAATCGATTTATATCTATACTATTGGATCTGTGACGAAACAACGACAGCTCCGCAGTATATGGCTGAAACTTTAAGGAGTCTTCATAGCACTGCCGATTCAACAATGAATTTTGAAAGAGAGGTGATCCGTTGCTCGCTTTTCAAATATATTTTTTAATTTTCTTTTCTTTCTAGAGTGAATTGTTGTTTGTGCAGTTGATGCATAGAAGATCCGGAACAAAAATATTCGGAATGTTTGACTTAAATAAACGTACAGCATTTAGGTTTTTTGCCTACATCTTGGTGCATATCATAGTTTTGGTGCAGTTTGATATTAAAACTCGATTCAAACTATAAAAACACTTTCATGTTACAAACGAAATAATTACTATCGAATACGTCAAAATAAACACAAAATATAGTACTAAAAAATCAATATCTTACTTGATTTTCGAGATATCGATACTTAAGCATGATATCCAGACATGTCAGGGTGCGTGAAATGAGAACTTATTGGCCAATAACTCAAAATTTTATCATAGGATTTATTCGTGGCCATTGAGACTTTTGTTCAGTGTGCAAAAAATTAGCTCGCCACATAAAATGGAAGCATGTTTGAAACCATTTTCCCATAGAAATAGTGCGGTGTCATTTAAAAGAATTCAGTTAATTTCCACAATTTGCAAGCGTTGCTCTGATATTAAACGATACATGATGGTTTGCCGGACTATACTGAATATCTTTGACATTAAAGCGTGTACTTTGGCAGCTACCAATATACGAACGAGGAACAGTTTAGTACTAATAACAGAGATTTTCATATTAACAGAATAACCATAAATTCTACTTTACTAGGTTCAACTAGATGGAAACTCTGTTTGACATTGGCACAAGATGAAAAAATTTTTTTTGTTTGGCCTATGTCAGGAATCGGCTACCTGCGGCTCACGAGCCACATGCGGCTCTTTGGATGTGGAGCTGCGGCTCTTTAGTTCTATACGCAAATATTATTTACTTATTTCGAAAACCGGCACAATAAAGTTTAAAACCTTAATAAAAATACCGGTAGCTTAGAAGTATAAATATTATTTTAAAAAGAGAGCTAAAATATTTTTACAATGTAAAATAACTTTAAGCAAACAGCAAAGTACATACATAATTAAACAAACATATATGTAAACAAGTTAAGGTGTTATCTTCAGCCAGGCCGAAACTCACATACCGTACACTGCACTGAAAGTTCCTTTTAAATAAATGTTATTAAGAGGTTGAATAAGTCGAAAAAAATGTGAAATGCACAAAAATTTGACAGTGGTTGAAATATGTTGAGAAAGTCGAAAAAATATGCAAAATGTTGAAAAAAGTTGAGAGAGATTGAAAAACTCTAAAAAAATTGAAAGAGGTTGAAAAATGTTGAAACAATTCAAAATTGATGAAAAAGTCAAAAAAACAAAGGAACTGAAGAAGAAACTTGAAAGAGGTTGTAAAAGTCGAAAAAACATGGAAAATGTTGAAAAAATCGAGTGAAAATGAAAAATTTGATACATGCCACGCCCACTTCTCCAATTTCGACTATAAATTATATTCGTGATCGACATCCACATACCAAATTTTGGCACAATAGCTTGTATAGATTGCGATATATGCCGTAGTTACTCTTAAAATTTAGGGCGGAGACACACCCACTGGTTGAATCCAATCTGATTTTGATCCAGAAATAGCTTTCCATAAACTTACCTCTTACTCTAAATTTTAGTATGATTGCTCACATATTTCGATAAATATGCCACTTAGCGTAATTTATTTGTATGGGAGGTGCCACGCCCATTGGCGCTATTTCAGCCACTTTTGACTCAGATATACTCTATAGCAACTGAACCACTTACATTAAATTTCATACCAATTGCTTCAATAGTTCACTTAAAACAGCGCTTAAAAATTTATGATAATATAGGAGGTGCCACGCCCACTGATGCAATCCGTCTGTATTCATTTAATTTTAAAGCTTATAATAACTGACATATGTATGTATACAGGGTGTTCCATAAATAGTGGATAACCTTCTAACAGCAGATGGGCGACCTTAAGGCGGTTCAGAAAAAGTAAAATCATGTTCAGTAAAAATTGCACCGTTTTCGAGAAAATCGACCTTTTTCATATTTACGAAAAAATGTGACCTTTGTCAGTCGCTTTGGTACCACAGCCACAAATGAAAATATTTTTGGTTCATTTTTTTTGCATAATATTTTTTAATAGTTTGACTATCATATGTGATTTAAAATTAAGATAGAATGTGAAATGAGGTGGTGCACAAGATCATATAATTATATTACTTAAATGCGGTTAGGGTAGTTATTGCTGTAAACACGACGTAATTCAGAGTTCGCATACATTATTTCTTAAAAAAAATCGCAATTGACCTGATTTTGTTTGAAATTTAAGTTCCATACAAAAAGCCCCTTCGCCACTAAAATTGCAATATCTTTGCAACCATAAAAGCTATTACTTACTTATGTTTTTAGCATCTTAGAATCTGTATTAAATAGACAATTTTTTAACAACTTGGCCACTTAGGTTGTCATACATTTTTTTATACCACACCAGCTTAAAGTTTGAAAAAAATATGGAGCAAAACGAAAGTCTTAAGTTCAACATCTATTTTTTAAAGAACCACTGTTTCTGCGGCTTAATTTCAAATCACATATGATAGCATAACTATTAAAAAATATTATGCAAAAAAAATGGACCAAAAATATTTTCATTTGTGGCTGTGGTACCAAAGCAAATGACAAAGGTCGCATTTTTTCGTAAATATGAAAAAGGTCGATTTTCTTGAAAACGGTGCAATTTTTACTGAACATGATTTTACTTCTTCTGAACCGCCTTAAGGTCAACCATCTGCTGTTAGAAGGCTATCCACTATTTATGGGACCAAATTTTATGAAAATTACTCTTATAGCACACTATCTATAACAATAGACTTTTTTGCTTATATCGAAGGTGCTACGCCCACAGCTACTATTGGACCTTATTTTTGTAATAAGAGACATTACAACAAGTATATCTACCTCATTAAATGTTAGTTCACAATGTTAGTTCTCTTAATATAACGTTTATAAGTATTGTGGGCTGTGCCACGCCCTTCAACGAGTTTATTCAGTAAAGTGGCATAGCTTGTATTGATGACTGCTTTCAGCGGATCATCTCCAAAATGTTTATGAAAATCGTTTGTGCCAGTTTTGAGATATACGGAATCGAAATTTTTAAATGCTGAAAAGTGCCACGCCAACAACAATATCTATATAAATAAAATGATAGCCGTTTTCGATGAACGGGATTCACGCAAAATCTACTGAATCAATTTTGATCTAATTTTTTTAGTCATCTTTCTTAGACGCTTGATCCCAACATAGAATTAAAATTATCACGATATTCCTGTTAAATATCAAAATATTAAAGTTTTAAAATTGCTAAAAAAATTAATGTCAAACATACCCAATGTTCACAAAAACGGACGCGAATTCGTTTCGAATTCATTTGTGAGCATTCCGTTTTTTGCAAGTAAAACGAATTCGTTTCGAATTCGTTTTTAGTTCATAAAGCAGATCAAATTTTATTGGAAAAATTTAAAAATTTTGGAAAATTTTTCTAGGTCCCGGAAAAATTTTCTAAGAAAAGTTTCCAAAAAAAAATTTGGTGTCTTAATCGAATTAGAAATGTTTAAAAAGTCGAAAAAAACTAATATTTTTTTAACACTGAAATTAACAATCCTTTTTCGGATTCCGATACGAATTCGTTTCGAACTCGTTTTCATATGAAATTCCTATCGAAAAAACGGAAGGATCGTCCGCATTGAAACGGA
Source organism: Tricholauxania praeusta (assembly GCA_949775025.1). NCBI lineage: Eukaryota > Metazoa > Arthropoda > Insecta > Diptera > Lauxaniidae > Tricholauxania > Tricholauxania praeusta. Next base: position 96,273,802 of record OX459031.1, read on the forward strand.
CTTCAAATACGAATTCGTGATTTGTTCATAAAACGAATTCGTATTTGTTCATAAAACGGATCCATTTCGAATTGTAATTTCAGTGTTAAAAAAAATACTAATTTTTTTGACTTTTTATACATTTGTAAGTCGATTAAGACACAAAATATTTTTTGAAAATTTTTCTTTGAAAATTTTTCCGGGAAAATTTTCCAAAAAAATTTGATCAGTTTAATGAACAAAAAACGAATTCTAAACGAATTCGTATTTGAAGTCCGCTTCGAATTCGAAACGAATTCGTTTTTTGTAAATAAATCGGATCAAATGAGAGAAAGATATCATTCGCCTTGGGCATATATTATAACATATGATAGGTAGCCTAGTAGGTAGCGCGCATGAATATGAATCGCTGGGACATGAGTTCGAGCCTGACTTTGGAAATTTGTAAGTCGTAAGTAAAATTTAATTTGATAATATAATAAAATTATATGCAATGATGATGATATGATTTGCATATTAAATAATTTGATAATTTTATAAAATTATTTTTTATTTTTATGGATCCGTTTTATGAACAAAAAACGAATTCGAAACGAATTTGTATGTGAAGTCCGTTACGAATTCGAAACGAATTCGTCAATGCGGACGACCCTTCCGTTTTTTCGAGAGGAATTACATACGAAAGTGAGTTCGAGACGAATTCGTAACGGAATCCGTTTCGGATAAATAGTACGAAGAAACGACTTCGTTTCAAATTCGAAATTAATTTGTTAGGCACACTGGGAATGCAATGGAAGAGAATATTAAAATTTTACTCTCGCTCTTATTCTCAATTTGTCAACGCAGCAACGCGGAATTTGTGAACAATGAAAAAAAAATTACAGTACGTTCACACATAGAAAACACACATGCTGTCCTAAATGGCTTGACAACATGTGTGACTGTCAATATTGCTTTGCGTTCACATTTTCGTGCATGCCATCAAACATCAATTGCAGAACAATTTATGAGCGTCCACATCGAAGTGAACTGCATGAAATCCTATTTAAAATGAAAAAAGTTCACTAGGCTTGACAGTCAGTTCACACAGGTTGTATGGTTGGACAAGCCAGCAGGAAAATTAGCAATTTTTAAAATCCATCCAACATGTGTGTCAAGCGGTCGTTCATAGAGTTCACATTATCGAACATTGATGTTGGATGTCCCAGCAGGCAAATGAGCAAGGCTTGACTCGGAGAAGGCCTGCTAGCACTGCTGCGGTTATATAAGGACCTCTCAAAACTAGATTTTCATGCAAATAAAAATACAATCACAGAAGGCATAGTATGCCTTCCCACAACAGACGCGCTATCAGGCCTGATATAGAAGGCAAAGAAGAAGGACCCCATTTAATTTAAAGCATTTCTGTTTCTTTTTTTATTTCATGTATTTCAATGTTTTATAATTCGGCATTACTTTTCTGTCATATGTATTTTACATATACGACATGAAAAGTAGACACATGGTTAGAAATTAAGAGGGGTGTGCATATTGCCAGGCTAGTCTTCTGTTATTTCATGTTATGTTAAGGAGGTAGAGTTTTGTGTAATCTTTGTCAAATTGTAAATTAAGAAACATCACAAACACAAAAAATGACTAAAAAAATATTAACGCAAGAGAGATGGCGCGGATAAAAAAAAAAACAATTAATATTTAGAGTATTTACGATATTAAAATATAATTTTTGCAAAGTACTTCTGAGAGTCCTACTACGGCAAGCGCTCTTAGAAAGTCTGCTTAGGAATGCCTGTTTTCTTGGAACATTTCATATAAAAAAGAAAGTACGTTTGAAAGGAGGGTGGAAGGCCTTATACTTACCAAGGAAGGCCTTCTACTTAGAAGCGCTGTTAGCTCCTGCCCTTGCCTACTGGGGTGTACTAGGCTAATTGAATGTGTTAGTTTGTGTGTGTGCTTTGTTTTTGTCTTTCACATGACAATGCAATGGAATATTAATGGCAGAGAAAACAACAAGAACTCTAGATCCAAAATTGTCTGTAGTTCTATTAAAAAAAAAGGAAATTGTTTGCCTTCACAGAAAAACAGGCTACGCGTACAAAGTTGCATGCATCTGCTAGTCTATAAATAATTGGCAGTATTTCATAACATTTCCATTTGAAATGCTCTAGGCTGGAATTTTAAGCTTGTATATGAGTAGCTTTTCTAATTTACTAAGGCCCACCCACTTTTTTTTTCATAATTGTTGTGTACTTGCACACATTAATATTAAAAAAAAAAAATATAACGATCCTATAGTTAATATTCTAATGCCAAGCGATAACTTGTCCGGAGCTAGTTGTTAAATAAAACATTCAATTTGGCTTTACTTGAACTATCACAATTAGCAAATATTTCACAACCGAATAGCATTTATGGGACGAGATATATTTTAGCAAGCAGCATACTCATTCTGAATCGATTAACGAGGATTAGGAACCATTTCTATCTCTCAGTCACTTGTACTCGCTTTTCACCGCACCCCTCCCCCGTGACAAGCGTCGTCACTGTTGACAGTCCGTCGGAAGCTCTTGAATGACGCCGTCGTCGAATGATTCTATGGAAATGTGCACTCGTTGAAATCTTTTTTCAAGTGACAAAATGTACTAGAGAATTTGACGAGCGTACACACCATCAAATTGTTTGTCAATAATAATGAATAAATGGATTAGTTTTTTTTATCAAAAAACTTAATTTATGCAAGTACTATTTATTGTTGGCAAGAACATTTTTGTGGCTCTTTCAAAAGTTTGAAATTTTGTAAATTGTAATTTTTTACTCTTCCGACTCAAAAGGTTGCCGACCCCTGGCCTAGGTTATATAGAATAAGGCTAAATTTCACTCCAAGACTTACTTTTGTAAGAGCGATCACACCGGTGTCAAAATTTTGACGGTGCATCCTCATATTATCAATGGTCAATAATGGAGGAGTAATCAGAAACTAATGAAACTTGTCTCATCGAGCTTGTGACACTGGAAATGAACCTCACTTAAATTTTTAGTCATTTACCAAAGACCAATATTCCTGTAAATGTTTACAAGTCAATCAATGTTTTTTTTAATTCAACAAACATGACAAAGATAACAAATGGATCAATTTAGCCTTGTAATTGATGACACACATATGTTTCGGCTATTACCACATTATATAATTGCACGTTTCTAAGCTTTTGCACTATTTCTAAATTTAGAAAAGTGTCTTCTTTAACAATTTCATAACGTTTAAAATTTATAGAGTTCAAATAAAAATGCGGATATGAAAACTATGGGGTAAAATTTGCCAAGCGTACCTACCAGTTGAAAATTTTTTATGATCCGATCTTGTTCAAATTTTCCTTACTTGTATTTATGGTAATGATCAATTTAATTCCGGGAGGATTTTGCTCCAACTTTATTAGTTTCCAAAATACAGAGGTGTAAAATTGGTAATTTTCGTAATTTTTTAGGATATTTTTTTTTTTGAAAATTCGGTACTTGAATTTCATTTGAAGATTAGAAATTGTATAATGTGACTCCAATAGATTTTTTCATGGTCTTAACCAAAAAAAAAAAAAAAATAAATACTTAAAAAACTTTTTTTAGAAAAAAATTTTGCAACCATTATTAGCTTAATAATAGGAGTGATATAACAACACACTTGACTTGAAAGCAATTTTCAGCTTTATAAAGGAATAATACAAAGAATTCAAATGACACTAACCATTCTCAAGTGCATCTGTCGCCAGTATTGACAATTTTTCAATAATTCTGTAACTTTTCACATTTGAATTCTGATCGACAAAAGAGAACGTGTCTTTGAAAACTAATAATTCATGACAAGGAGTTTCATCGACTTACCGCGTGGTATATAACCCTGTAGTAAGACTCCGACGTCTTGTGAAAGTTGATAAGCCTGCTATCGGTCTACGTTTATTAAAGTTTTTATTTTGCTCAAAGAAAAAAGAATATAAATGATTTCCGACCTACTTCATATCCCACTTATGGCTACCAGTAAGAACTTTTAAAAAATATTCAATTCTAATATTATTCAAATTTTACTTTTTATTTTCTTTGCAGTGATTGGCCTTATGTGCACTATTACGGAATGTCCTGGTGTTATAGGGCGTTGATTTGTTGCATTGTGATTTTTAATGTTGCTTAATAACAAATATAAATAAATCATTCCAAAAAATTACAAAAATATTTAGTTGACATTGAAAAAATCTGTGACAAAAAGGAAAAACAGCTTTAGCCGACTTAAGACAAATGAATTTAACGCCATTTTCCCATTAGTTCCCTGTGAAATTTTCGTTCATTATTGAAGAATTTTTTAGTACATATTTAGCTCTTCATAATGCCCTTAAAGCAGAAAGCAAGTTTCACCATGAGCTAATGGGAAATTGGTCAAAACTCTATTTGTCCTAAGTCGACTTAAGCATTGGCGTAATTAAAGAGGTGTTGCATGTAGCACTCCTCCGGTTATACTCGACGCGTATCGACATTCAACTGAACTCAGATTAAGCTCGCGCCGAAAACCTGACTCTAAGTAATATACATGGGAAATTTTATTGCTTTTGCTGCAGAGATCCCCACTGATATAATAAATGCGAAAGTGTATTTTTCTGTCCGACGCAGAGTTCTGAAATATTTGACGTTAGTACCTAGAAAATAAAGTGTTTGTCTACTTTCGAGGCCATATGAGAAAATTTCATTAAGGGCCTTATGGAGTTTTTCGAAAAATAATCAGACGCTTTTTTTCTTTCTTTTTTTTTTGAAGCTGCATTTTATCTTAGACCAATATTTTATTAATATCTATTTAAGACTTATCCCTGAAATTTTGGAATAAATGTATTCGTCAATAATTTAGAAAATGCAATGCTATGGTCGTTTTAGGTTATAAAGCAAAAAAATCAAACGATCGAACGCCCAAAAACTGTTTACTATACCAAAAAAAAATTTTTTTTATTTTCGGATGAACCAGTCTCCAGTTATCTTGCTCACAGCAAATTGTGAGGTCGTTCACGGCATTGCACTTTTCTAACTTATTAACAAATATTTTTGAACCAAAATTTCAGGGATAAATTTTGAATAGTTATTCTTTAATACTGTAAAAACAATTTGGTATAAGATAAAATGCAGCTTCAAAAAAAAGTTTTAAAAAAGTGTCTTTTTATTTTTCAAAAAACTCCCGGAGGCCCTTAACTTTTTCGTAATATTTAATGAGAACTCGCAATTTAAAAAAACACGCACATAGAAATTCACTTGGTCATTACTTTTTAAAAAATCCAAATTTTGCAAAAATAAATTTAAGGCCTTAATATTGATCAATAAATCTTCAAAGTTATGCAATAAAAAGTTTCAGTTTAATAAGTTGGTTTTTACTGTGCCCACTTGAGAAAACTTTGCTCATAAGCAGTTATCGGCTGCCCTGAATTTTGGGCATGACCACTGAAGACTTTCACCCTTCTCAAGGATATCAGCAATTCAACCATTTACTCCAACACATTCCGCATGATAAAGATCATCGCAGAAATGGCAGACTACGAAACGCTCTGAACGTCGCGTCTTTAACAGTGCAGACAGGGATTACAGATCATGATAAAATAGAATGTTAATGTAAAGGTAAACTAAAAGTATGCTACACTTTTTCAATAGATTTTCTATCCGTTTCACAGTACATACATACATATTAAAATAGAATGTTTTTTTGAAAGGTAGCTAAAAGTATGCTACAGTTTTTTTTCTTTTTTTTTCTAACATACATATTTTCATATTACTTAAACCTTAACCAAAATAGACGTGACGAGACGATAGCAATTGAACGAACGTTTGCACTCGTTTCGTCTGTTTTGACATTTAACCCAAAATGTTACGCTAGCCAACGAGTCGAAAAAGCTGTTATGACGAGTAGCAACGTATTGAAGTTCGGTTCTTACGGAATAACACGTCTCGTCAAAATGTTTCGTTCACTTTCAATCAATTACGTAGGTTCATTTTGGCTATCAACATTGGTTTACATACACTCGAACTTACTCGTTACGTCTCGTCACGTCTATTTTGGTTTAGGCTTTAAGTGTCAAAAAATAAGAACAGAAGGGTCATTCCATCTATAATTTGCCTGTTTATACCCTGACGTGTTTTAAATTGGCTGACAATTTTTTGAGTGGTTAAGGCATTATCTGATATATAGAAAAATATTATATCAAACTTTTCCGACCAATAGTTTTGATAAAAAAATTAATTTCTTAACTCTGTTCAGAGCCGCTCGTAAATAACACAAAAACTTCAATGATAAATATAAACAAACAAACACAATTCAAATTCGCTTTCATATTATTTTTAGGTTGCTGTGTACTAGCAGATTACAAAAAAACTGCAATTCTGGAAAAATTAACGCCTAAGCGTTATATATACACTGAAAGAAAAAAAGATTACGTTTCAGGAAAACATCGATTTCTCAAATGCTCCAAAATCGATTTCAGGTTTTTAAGGCTCAAATTGCTAAGAACATATAGGAGTACCATCCCTTAAGCTTTCCTAAACATGTTTTCGCACCCGATTTGATTTGACAAGCATTTTAGTAAAGATTTAAGAAATTTAAAAATAAAATTTGGATATTCCATTGATACCTTTGTTAATTTTTCAATGTTTTTTTGCAATTTTTATAATATTTTTAAACTTTTAAAGTCTTCAGCTTTTTTCAAAGTTTTTCAATTTTTTTAAGCTTTCTATTTTTTTAAAAATTTCAAAAATTTAAGAAATATTAAAAATTTTAAAAATTCAAAAATTTTAAAAATTGGCATAGGTTGAAAAAAGTTAACTTCCTCAAAATATGGGAGTACCATCCGTGAAAGTCTTATTTATGTTTTTGCACCTTATTTGATTTGACAAGCATTTTAGTAAAGATTTATGAAGCTTAAAAATAAAATTTCGATATTCCATTGATACTTTTGTTGATTTTTCGATGTTTTATTGCAATTTTTATAATATTTGCAATTTTTCGAAATCTTCAGCTTTTTTCAATTTTTAAAAGTTTTTCAATTTCTTTAAGTTTTCTATTTTTTTGAAAATTTCAAAAATTTCAAAAATAATTTCAATTATGTTATTTTCTCCTTTTTCTTCGTCGGTATCTAATAAATGTTGTTTTTCGCAAATTATCACTTTAATTCGAACAATACTGTATGTAGATATGTCCTCTTGGTTTTTTTTTTTAAACTCTCAAAATAAATATAAGAATTTCTGAGACCATTCGATCGTGGGGAAGAGTTTTTGTTTTTATTTTTTTCTAAGTTAAAAAAACATTTTTTTTTTCAAATTCCGTGTTCCGACGTAATTTGACCAACAAATATTCTCAGATTTATCTATTTAGTTATTATTGAAACTATTGCAGCGATTTTAAAGAAACTTGGTGATTTGGTGCGCATGTGAACAAAATAAGGATTTGGCTAGTTTTCGAGTTTTCAAAGTCTCTCACAGGGGCGTCGATAGCCCACAATATTTATAAACTTTATATGAAGAGAACTAACACCGTAGTCGATATAAAATTTTACAATACAGATGTACTTGCTATAAGATATCTTATTACAAAAATTTGGCGCAATAGCACCAGAGGGCGTGGCGACTGTCATACAAGTAAAGTACGTCAGTAGTGTCATACTAAAATTTGGTGTAAGAGGTTTGCTTATGGAAAACTATTTCTGGATTACAATTGAACTGAATTGTACCAGGGTGTGTGTCACCGCCTTAAATTTTAAGGTTAATTACGGCAGATATTGCAATTTATAAAAGCTTTTGTGCTAAAATTTGGTAAGCGGATGTCGATCACGAATAAAATTTATTTAATAACCAAAAGTAGACGGAATTGAAGAAGAATGCTTGGGATTTTTCGAATTTTTAATTTCTATTCGATTTTTTCAACATTTTCCATATTACTTTAACTTTTTCCAACCTTTTAACTTTTTCCAATACATATATCCCATAAGTATTTTTTCGTTTTTTTTAACTTCTTTCAACTTTATTCGTCATTATCTTTATTTATTCTACTTTTTCATCGATTTTGAATTGTTTCAACATTTTTTAACCTCTTCAATTCCTTGAGAGTTTTTCAACCGCTTTCAATATTTTTTCGACTTCTTCAATTTTTCAGCATTTTCCACATTTTTTCGACTTTTTCAATTTATTTCAACATTTATTTAAAATTTCTACATTTTTTCTCGACTTGTTCAAGCTCTTCAACGTATTTTTAACATTTATTTAAAAGGTACTTTCAATGCAGTGTTAGGCATGTGAGTTTCGGCATGGCCGAATATTTTTAGTTTTAATTTATTTTTATTTCACATTTCTGTCTAAAATGTGTCAGAGCCAAAATATTCAATCCTTATTTGGATCGTATAATTTCATTTTACCCTCAGAGCGTTCTTAAAGTCCAAGCCTTAATTTAATAGTACTTTTGAATTCATCATTTTTGATAGATATAAGACAATAAAATACCTTTAACGAATTAGTTCCTTATTCAATTACATAGAGTAAAGTTTTCTCAACTGGGCACAGAAAAAACCAACTTAACCCACATAAAACTGAACCTTTGCCAAGATGAAGGCAAAAAACCCAAATGCTGTTCGTTTATTCAAGTCAAACATTCCGCATATGTTTGTTCCAGATCTTCTATGCATCAACTGCATAGACAATACTTCAGTCTAAAAAAGAAAGGAAAATTTAATAAAATTTCTTTTGAAAATTGAACGACTGATCACCTCTTTTTCAAAATTCATTGTTGATTCGGCAGTGGTATGAAAACTCCTTAAAATTTCACCCATATACTGCGGAGCCGTCATTGTTGCGTCGCAGACCCAAAAGTATAGATATAAATCGATTAGACTTATGAAGAGAAATATAAACGCAAAGTATATCACATTTTTCATAGAACTTTGGAGATAATTTTTATACAATAACATAACAGTATATCCAACTCCAGCATTATGCATAAGATAATAAGACAGCATTAAAAGTATCGAGGTCGCAAAAATGTTACACAACTTATCAATTAAAACTTTTAGTTGATAATGAACATTCGTCACTTCAGTCAATTCATAGCTCAAACTTTTGTAGAATTGTGTAGATTTAACACTTGGTGTTCCCAACAATTGCACTAAATTCTTTAATTTAAAATTTAACATTTGTAAATGCTTACAGCAATGCATAACCCAGTGAAACATACTTTGTATGACTGCAGAATAAATTATAAGGCTGATTGATTTCAATGATAACTCAGAAGTAAACTGAAGTACATAAAAACTGCTGCAATATCATAAGACATTGTCGTAAGAACTTTTATGTATAGGATGAAATTCACTCCATCTTTTTGTTGCTGCTTACAGAAGAAGTGTTTCTCTAATGTTAACAATTCCTGCAAAACTTTCCGGCAACTTTTTTCTCGTTTGTATCGTGAAAAAATTGAGTAAAAAACGGTCACGTTGATAATGTGTTTAAAGATAGAATTATAAACTTCAGATATTGCATTGTTGACAAAGAACGTTGTTTTGTATCCATCACCAATTGCTCTCATTGGTGGCATCAATGCAACCAGCAAAATATTGCTGATAATAGCAAAACCTTGCAGCCAACGATTTGACAGCACTTGCAGATTTTTGAAGTCATAGTGAATTCCTACAATTCCAAATACTATGCAGTAGCAGTAGCAAATCTGTAAGACTGTCCGACATGACATTGTCGTAGAATGAATGAGCTTTATTAAAATGAATCAATTTAATTTAAATGCGTTTTAACAACATAAATTACAACTCCACTAAGAGACAATGCAATTCAATTACAGTTAAAGTGTATGCATTTTTCGATAGTAGGGTTAATGCTGAGCTAAGGGCGTTTCCAATTGTGATAACATTTTACAATAAATGTACTTAAGGGAATTTTCAACAAAATATAATGTCAACAAAAAATGATAAAGGTAATTTCTTTAACCTAAATAGTATCGCCGGTTGTCCGATGGCACATATGTATTTCAGCCTGGAAAACGGTGCGGTGCTATTGGACCCTAAACAGTTCTCGTAGCTTTAGCCATCTCAAGTAAAATACCGCTCCCGTCCCATTGTTAATTTTTGGTCCGTTCGTAAATATTCAGTTTCATTTTTCGCTATCCCTTACAGTGGATAATTTCCTATTTAATCTTTTGAAAAATTATTTTCAAAATTCTTAATGAAATGTGGTGGTGTCTGGTGCTTAATCGAATTATTGTCAAAATGTGTTCATAGCTTTTTTAATATCGAAGATTCTTCTGCAGTGCGCTCTTTCAAAAAATTTTCTGATTTAAGCCTTGTAGCACTTTATGCTGCCGCACACTTAATATATTCAAGACAGACAAGAATACTTTTTCGGAAAAATTCGGTCCACCGGAGTGAGTCTACATGATCGTCTAAGTAGTAATTTTAAACAAATGTTGTAACTAAAATTTAAGCATGTATTATATAACTAATTAAGTCTTCTACGCAACTTTATTGAGTGCTTTTTTCAAACCGCCAATACCCAAATTGTCCAAAGGTTTTATTGCGTCTTGAGGAGTTTTGCACAGTATATTGAGAAATCTTTAATGAACACCACCATGCGATGTTCCCCTGCAACTGTTTAACTTAAGTTTCGAAATTATTCTTAGTTCAGTTTGCTAGTAGCTTTTCGTTCAGATTAATTATGAAAATTTTAACGACATATAATGTTTTTAATGGAGGACAAATTCTTGGCGATCGATGTATTTGAACCTAAAAGTAGTTAAAATTTTGTTAATTTTGTATATTTCAACGTCTTTACTTATTTCATTCAAAAAAACTAGAATTCTATTTCGGTTATAACATTTAACCCACGACTGTAATGATCGAATTTCCACAGTCAAATTCTTGTTTGAAGTATTGATCTTGATTGTCCTTTCTCTTCATTTTTCATATTTTGTTGATGTTTGATTTTAATTTTGTTATTGTTACTTTCGAAAATGAAGATCATTAATTTCGAACAAAGGGCAAGCATAAAACTTGTAAGATCATTTTAGTCATTCGGCAGAATAAAGTAGTACATATTATTGAAACCTAAGCATCAAGAGTTGCAATACATGGAGGGATAGCAAAAACTTTGGGTAGGATTCGTGAGTATTTTTATTGGACTGGTATGTGCACAGAAAAGCGCGATTATGTCAGAAATTGTGAAGTTTGCAAAGAATGCAAACCGGTCAATAAGATACTCCGTCCACGTATGGGTAATGAAGTTTTAACCGTAAGACCATTTCAGAAGCTCTATATAGATTTCCTTGGACTTTACACACGCTCAAAAAGTGGCAACTCTTTCATATTCATCGTTTTAGACCATCAGACAAAGTTTGTCTTGTTGAGAGCCTTAGCAAAAGCTTCAGTTTAAAGAACTCATGGACACATTTGGTGTTAATCATATGAAGTCAGCTTTTCACGCTCCCCAAGCGAACGCAAGCGAACGGGTAAACCAATCTATATTGACTTCTATTAGAACCTTTTTAGACAGTGACCAGTCGACTTGGGATCAGAATTTATCAAATATTGAATGCGCACTTAGGTCGTCTGTACACGCTTCGATAGGCATGACGCCATATTTTGCATTGTTTGGCAGCAACATGATCACACATGCAAGCGCCTATAAAATTGCCAGAAAACTAAACATCTTAGAAGATATAGAAGCGAATATCCTCACAAAGTCAGAAAAGTTAGAGCTTATCAGAAATAAAGTGCAAAAACAGCTGCATAGAGCTTACGAAAGAAACGTGAAAACATATAACAAGCGTAGCAGAGAAAGAGGTTTTTCGCAAAAATTTTATTCAGAGAGATTTCAGTAAAGGAATCAATTCTAAGCTGTGTCGGCCCTGGCTAAAATGTCGCGTAATTGGTAGAATAGGGAAAAGTATGTATGAAGTGGAAGACATGACTGGTAAGCGTATAGGCGTCATACATGCTCAACACTTAAAGCAATAGGTACCAATGTTAGCCGTAGCATCTGAACAAAGGGAGTTTATAATAAAAGTGTGTATGTAAACATCACCAAATCTGTTCAGTTTGCCTTCTGAACACAATCTGGTTGAATAGTAATGCTGCCAGATATTGCCAACTTTGACAAATTTTAGTTCGCCGTTTACAAAGCATCAATCAGTTGTACCTTGTGAACAAGTTTAATAGTTTGAGAATCTGGTTTGTACTGAGGACTGTCAACCAGATCTCAGGTTTCACATCGGATTTACTTATAAAATGGACATGAACTGTTTCAAAATTGTTTACCTCTTTTCGATCTCGATATCGTCTCCATTTTTTTAGAATAATGGCACGAAGACTTAAAATATTATAACGAGTAGTGAACGAAACGAACCGCCATTTTCCGGCGAGCTAATCCGAGCAATTGTTTTACGTGCCGCGTTCACACTGACCTTTTCATTATAATTTCCTATTTCTATAAATCGATAGCAATGTCGCCGATCTCATCACTCATAATCAGAGGTGCCCACCACCACAAGCAACAATAAGAATGAAATGATAATTCTGTATACGTGCACGGTCTTTTACGCTATTGCCTGCTCGTTCTCTGGGCAGCACCGCTCATAATGCACGCAAATTCCAAGATGTAAACTGTGGTTACTTTTTGTTTATAACTTTTGCATTAATAGAGAAATAATAAATAAGGGCAAGAAGTATTCTTATACAACGTTCTCATGCAGGAAAATATACACTTTTCGATTATCAAACGAATCCCATAATTTCTTTCAAATTAAAGCCACCCTACAAGATATATCTCCACAAATATAAAAACCTTTTAACTATCTGTGTATTTAAATAAAGTTAATTGACTGCTGAGGGATTATGTGTAGCTACATAACTAATATCAAAGCTGCAGTTCTGCAGTTTAATTTACAACATCAATTTATAGTCGCTGAACACTTCGAACATGCCGCATCGGACATTTCATGTTACCTGTACAGTACTTAATGTTTTGTGCAGTAATTTAGTGGTCCGTACGGTAGTACAGCTCTGCCACAATTATCGTTTGGTGTTTGCGTGCATGATTCAATGCTTAGTTGTCAAACTTAACCTTGAAGCGACAAGTCACTAATCTAAACAACGCAACTGACTTTATCTGAGCTTTTGGAAGAATTAGCATTTGCTATTACCGAAGCCTTATTGAGTTCAATCATACAACTTTACGCTTAAAAACACCATTTAATTCCTGGATTTTTTATGATACCGGCCTACAAAACGCTGCATTTTTGTGTCTTTCAAACAAATTATTTCTAAATAAACAATAACTATATGGCTAAGGTTGCTTTTCTCAATTTTTGTGACATGATTCTTACAGTTATCGCAATCTACCCGTCAATTTTTATATACCCAAAACAAATTCAAATAAAATAAATTATTCTTAAACACAGCAACAAAAACGTCCTTAAAATGGCTTTAATATTGCGGGGAAAGCATCGTAGACATCCATTTGAAAGCTCATTTTAAAGGGAAAGACCGGCACTTTCGCATTTATAACTAATATCAGTGAGGATCGCTGCAGAAAAATCAATAAAATTTCCCATGCAGTCAGGTTTTCGGCGCAAGTTTAATCTGAGTTCTGCTGAATATCGATACGCGTCGAGTATAGCAGGCTTATTCTTCTGGTGAGTGAAACATGCAACACCTCTCTAATTACGCCAATACTTAACTTTATAATTTATGTGGCAAAAAAAAAATAACTGCTTAAGTCGACTTAAGACAAATAGAGTTTTAACCAATTTCCCATTAGTTGTTGGTGAAATTTGCTTTCTGCTTTTTGGGCATTATGAAGAGCTATGTAAATATGTACTAACAAATTCCTCAATAATAAACGAAAATTTCACTGGGAACTAATGGAAAACTGGCGTTAACTTCATTTGTCTTAAGTCGACTTAAGCTGTTTTTTTCCTTTTTGTCAAAGATTTTTTCAATGTTAATAAAATATTTTTTGAAATTTTTGGAATGCTTTATTTATATTTGTTACTAAGCAACATTTAAAATATTTACTAACTAACCCCTAATTTTAGGAGGTGGATTGTACATAACGCCAAACACTGCAAAGAAAATAAAAAGTAAAATTTTAATACTATTAAATTTAAGTATTTTTAAAAAGTTCTTACTGATAGCCATAAACAGGATATGTAGTGGGTTGAAATTCATTTTTTCTTTTTCTTTCAGCAAAATAAAAACTTTAATAAACGTAGACTGATAGAAGGTTTACCAACTCTGACAAGACGTCGGTGTTTTAGTACATTTATATACCGGGCGGTAAGTCGGTGAAATTCATTGTCATAAAATATTAGTTTTCAGAGACACGTACTCTTTTGTCGATCAGAATTTCAATGTAAAAGTTTGATAATCCTTTTGTGTTTTCACTGGAACAACAAAATAATTCATTTATTTATTATTTTAATGAGATTACTGCTCAGTACAGTAGAAGTGAAACGCCACAAAATTACATGAACAATAAATAGTACCAGGAGCATAGTTCAGTTTTTTGTTTTTTAAGTTGAAAAAGTTCGAAAAAATATGCAATGTGTTGAAAAAAGTTGAAAGTGGTTAAATAAATCGAAAAAATATAGAAAATATTGAAAAAGTTAAAAGAGGTTGAACAAATCGAAAAAGTTGATAAGCTAAAAATAAAATGAAAAAAGTCAGAAGAGCTTAAAAAAGTCAAAAAATACGGAAAATGTTAAGAGGTGTTCAAAAGCCGGAAAATGTTGGATAGTTTGGAAAAATTGGAAAAATTGGGAAAAGGTTGGAAAATGTTGAAACAGTTGACAGAGGTTGAAAAACTCGAAAAAAATGAAGCAAGACTAAAAATATTGAATTAAATTGAAAGTGGTTGAAAAGTCGGAAAGACATGGATCTATATTGCAATATTTGAAGGAAAAAATGTATGTATCTTTACATTTTGCAATGCTTTACAACAATTCTATAAATTGTAAAAGCTTACATTGTGAAGAGAGTTGCTTGAATTTAAATAGGTGTTCCCTTTAATGGAGGGGAACTGGTTAAGGCTGTTTTTTCTTTTTTTATCCCTCTTTGCTTTCGCTTTTTTAAAACTCAACATAGCTTAGTGCAGTTAGGCCCGATTATAAAGATTTTTGTTATTATTATTATCGTAAGATATTATGTAATTATGAAAAGAGGGCTTTGAAAGAAAAGAGGAAGCAATAAATTCAAAATCGCCTTTAAAAAGAAGCATCGATTAGCGTTGATTTTGTGAAACAAGACTAGGGTACCACAAACGATAGTAATACTGCGCAGCGTTTCTTTTGTGGAGTTGAAAAAGTTTCTCAGATACTTGGGATAAATGTGGAGCTTGTAAAAATTTTCTCTGGTTTCCGGAGAAGTTATAAGTATCGAAAGTTTTCAGAATTATTCCCAAAAAACTGTGGAACTTTATAAAAAGGACTACTTTTGGTACAGCATGTCTCCTTCCGTGCACAAAGTTCTAATGCATGGAAGTGAAACTATGCAAGAACTAGAAGTTCCAATTGGACGTCTTTCTGAAGAAGCTCAGGAAGCATCAAATAAAGTTTTTAAAAGGCGAGGTTGCACAATAGCAGGTGTTGCTTTAGAGTAGCAAACAACAAAGATCTTTTGCATTACTTACTGATTTCTTCTGATCATTTTATCCGCCAAAAGCGAAATAAAAAACATAAAGTGTTATCATCAGAAGCACAAGAAATTCTTCAAGCTTATGAAGAATACGATTAAAATAAATCTTAAAAAATCATTAGTTTTTATATCTACTTTATCTTTTTGTTAAATTTGGTTCTTATGTGGAGTTTTTAATTTTTCTCTAATAACTTAAAAACTATAAAAGATAGCGCACAATTTTAAAGATTTTTGATATCAGCATCAATACCCATTTTGAGGAACAAGTCTCAATCACATCCCACCTTTGCATGGGCATGTACGTGAACCGATTTTTTCCATATTCATAATTTTTGTAGTTTTAACCCAAAAAGGCATCTGTGCCAAATTTCAAGACTCTGGCGCTATTGGCCACCGTTTTTTGGTTTTTTTTTCTATCTTTAAAACTATAAGAGATATCTCAAAATTTATAACATTTTTGAAATCAGCATTGGCAAATTGATACCGATTTGGAAGAAAAAGTCACAACCACATCTCACCTTTGTTTGGGAGGTAGGCGTGTCCTTGAACCGATTTTTTTTAAAAATCAACAATTTTT